>CM042750.1:29896244-29946244 GCA_022496165.2 Catalaphyllia jardinei | reverse complement strand
TGACTCAAAGGTGTGTCTCTGTTTAAAATTCCATGCATATCTACTTATTTTTCTGAATTATTTATGCTTTTGAATGATAAATTTCTATAGAAGAAACACTAAGGAAGAACATCCTCCCTCAGTGCTTAAATTATTTAAACTTATTTTCGCCAATCCATTAAAGAAAATCAAGACATTTGCATGACTGGATGTTGGACATTTCAACTGACAGAATGTATGCATAATGGAAGTCAGCTGATAGCAATTGCAAGATTTACATAAAGGCTTTGAATTATAAAATAAATTGTCTGGCAAATTAAAGTTAAATATTGAAGTTTTATTGATTTCTTTGTAGATATTCAAAATAAAAATGGGTGTGACTGCATCACCTCAAGATGAGTGGGAAAAATATCTTAAACACTAAGACAAAATCAGCGCTTGGAAAAAACTTAGCTTATGTTTCCATGTGAAAGAAAAAAAAATTCAGACAAGTACAATTTTCTCGTCAGGAAAGCTTAAATGTGTAAGCGTAAGTTTTCACAGAACTTGATTGCCGAAGGCTGAATATAATAGCGAAGCGCAGCTGAATGTAGGTTTACAGCAGAGTCTATTCAAAACGGTAAAAGTGTACTCAATATGTACATTTTAAATATAAAACGAAATTGAAGGAATAATTCGCCTTTTCGCTCCATCAGTCAAGCAAAACTGGTGTGTCAAAGAGCTTTCTAAGACTGTCAAATTAACAAGTACCTCCTTTTCAAAGAATTATGCTCAACCTACCAGCTGACAAAGGGAGGTATGAACTGACCAGAATCTTCTGCATTTCTTCGATCTCGATGTTTTAGAAGCAAACTACTGCTCAATGGGTTTACACGGCAACAACTGTCAACATTTATCTACAGTCATACAAATTCATTGACCGTTGTTCGGTGACCGCAAATATTGCGAGTAAATAAGGTTTTCATCGCCTACTCTGTCAAAAACACTTCGCAGTATTCTCTCAAACAATCAAACGCTACGAACCTTATAATGTCATCGTTATGCCCAAGAAAAAATCTCTGCGAGTTGTCCCTCGTGTTGTAAACCACACCAACACCAGCAACAAAGTACACGATTTCTTTCGTGGCCGTGTAGTAAAGATTGTTTCGGCATTGGTGTCCCCGGTAGCCATAGACCCATTCTAGCTTTAGCGAAGACGTTGGAGCCGTTCTATCCGTCATGTTAGAAAACGGCAGCAACGCATGACCCTCTCCGTTCACAACCAAACAACCCGCCAAAACATCGCTCCGGACTTCCTTTTCGCGTTACTGTCTCATTTCTAGAACACGGAACTAAATGGCAATTTGATTGGTTAAGTCTAATCTAAAACAGGATTTGATTGGATATTTCCTAGTTTCTGACAAATAACGTGACTCCGGTCAACTCCTGTCACAAAGTTATTTTTACTCAGTTTAGCAAGTCACTCTCATTATTTTTCAGAGTAACGAAACAAAAATTTGATGTTTTTGATCCAAGCTTTTCCTTTAAACAAGACTTATCACCATCTCAAAAAATAAACCCTAAGGCACAAATCAGTTTTGGAGAGTTCTGGCAATGCCAGTAGTAGAAAACAAATCCCCCGTTGACAAATTAAAAGCCTGCTCTGAAACAGAAAGCTGTATGAATATTTGTCTTGATACACAATCATGAAAACAAAAGTGCTTCTTCCCATAACGGCTGGAAATCGAGCCTAGTGGGTGGGGAGTTGTCACAAAAGCAGGAAAATCGGTTACAGTACTAGATGCAGATATTAATGAGTCATTATGCACCTATCACTAATCAGTGTCAAGCCCGGGGGGGGGGGGTCAGGCAAAGGGTGGGGATTTTGACATTTCCTAACAAAAATTATCAAAATCCCCACCCCCGGGCAAAAAAGAGTTGTCAAAATTAGCAGAAGCAAATGGTTTACTTCCCTTCTACTCTATAAATTTGAAAGATTAAATGCATGATGTCCGATCAAAATTCCCCCCTGGGGATATACGCCACAGTCAAATTCCCGTGGGTTGCCCGACCCCCCCCCCCTCAGGTTTGACATTGATAAGTGCATTAATAGATTAGAAATGGGCTTGACATAGGAAGGCAGGACATTACATACCCAGATGCTGTTTGATAAATTTTTGAGCCTTGAATTAATCCAAAACCCCCACATGATCATTCTAGAATAACATTTTTGAAACTTTTCTGCAACCTCAAATTGCAAAATGCATCTTAAAACTTGCAATTTGTTGCTTTTTTAAAACTGTCAGTCCTAAAAAGGTTAAGAAGCTAAACCAATAACGCAAGATATTTTGCATCTTCTGCCTTGTTAAACTAAAGTTTAAATAGTATACACAAAGAAGTGAATTGTATTCTAGATGTTCTCTTAAACAGCCATTTTCTACATAATTTTCCTTCAGTGTATTACAATGTAAACCTAATGAAAAGTGCATTGAAACATCATAGCTGTGTTTACCTGGCGCCATGTGCAAAACAACCAGTGCAGTTTATTAATTAAAAAATTAAGTGATGCTCACCACGGAGAGAAAAAAGTGAGGGAAAAAAGTCATTGCATTTCACAATAGGATGCTATGCTAGAAGTGAGTTCAAGATACAGACCGGTTAAGGCAGTCCCCTGTGACGACCAACGTTCAGTCAAAAGGCAGGGTCTTAAGGATGGTTTTCAATAGCGACAGAGTCAGAGACAGAATCATAAGAGAGCTTATGACCTTGTGAAAATCAAAAATCAGAGTCGTAAGCAGAGTAATAAGCTCACCGGAATCGGAGTCAGAAGAATCAGAACGTTTTCATTTCTTCCGATTCCGTTTACGACTCTGTCGCTTATGATCCAGTGAAAACTAGGTTGTCCGATTCCAAAGCAGAAGCGGAAGAACCAGCCAATCGAAAGGCCCAGAGTCAAACATTGTAATTGGTTTATTCTTCCGCTTTTGCTTGCGACTCCAACAATGCAGTTTTCACTTTATCATAAGCGACGGAGTGATAAGCAGAATCAGTGTTCTGTTTCCGACTCTGTCATTTTGATTTTCACTAGATCGTATTGCTCTATGCTTCTGATTACGACCCCAACTACGACTCCATCGCTAGCAAAACCAGCCTTTAAAGATCTCTCCTTCAAGAGGTGACATTTGTTGTGCATTTTGACCATGTAGGCTAGCAGTTCAGAGGATAGGGAAAGGGAACAGAAGGTTCTTGGATATACCTTATACAGGGCCACACTTGTGCCACACTTGTGCCACACCCTTAGAGAGCCTCTTCATGATCAGTGGAGGGAGGGTCTGGCACTGACTTGGAAACCCAGGAGCAGATTATTAGGTTAGGAGGAACTCACATTGATGAGAGCAGTGTGAACCAAAAGTGTCCACATTTGATTTCCTTCTGACATGACTATCTGCCAATAGGTTTCTCAGGATGCATCCAGCATAACTTATGGCAAATTATATTTGGTTCGTTAGAAACCAGCATCATCAAAGAGTAGAACCCTCACAAGATTCAAAGTACCCCCAACATTACAATGTTCTTTATTTATAATAAACTATTAAATACATTCATTTAACTGCAAGTTATGTGCTTCATGTACTTTCTTCCCAGTAAGCATGTTATTCGAAACTACCTACCATTACGTAATATGATTATCACAATTCAGTGCATAATGAAAAAAAAAAAACTAGGAAATGCACATTAAGGAACATACTTTTGCAAATTCACTGCATAGGAATTGAACCCAACAACACTCTTGAAAATACTTACAACCAGGTCTAACAGAGACATTGAGGACACAATTTTTTACCTACAGTGTCACTGTACAAAATGATGGCACAGCATTTTACAAGCATCTTAATTAATAGCTTTATAAGCACAGACCAGACCAACAAAACAGGAAGTCCTGCTGAAAGTGAAAGGAAAAACCTGTCCTTAACTCATGTAATCAGTTACTAGAACTAAGCTTAATAACTTGGAAATTACTAACAAGCTTAACCACTATTAAATATTACAGTGTTGATTATGCTAAATACCAGTAATTGTACTAATAACTATTGCTATTTAGAAAGCAGTCCTAAGAAAGCAAGCGCGCTGATTGGTTAAAAATTGTGTTTGTATAACTCGTTGGAGACACAGAACTAGCGTGCACTGTTGACATAGCGATTGCACGAGCAAAGAGAATTTACATTTTGATAATCAAAGTTAACAAGTTGTTTTCCTTTTTCTCATCGTGGTGTTTTCTAAAACAAATAGCAAACATGTACTCCGTGTTTCTATCAAGTTATACAAACACTCGTCAATGTTTGGGAGAAGTCGAAAAAGCTGTGGAAACACTCGCCTGCAGCTTGTGTTCCCACAGCATTTTTCGTTCTCCCAAACTTCACTCGTGTTTGTACAACTCGATAGAAACAGGGTAAATGATTTCAATTTCTTAAATAATAATTAGATATGAATTATGAGGAATTAATAAATTCTTTCTCCTTTTCTAGAAAACAAACAACAAAAGCATTCTGGTGAAAAGAAAGATCATTACAAAAGAGATACAGTGTATTTCTTTTCATATTTCAAAAATCTATACACATACCACCTATCAATACTTAAGATACAGAAAACATGTACCGTGTTTGTATCGAGTTATACAAACACGAGTGGAAGTTTGGGAGAACGAGAAATGCTGTGGGAACACAAGCCGCAGGCGAGTGTTTCCACGGCTTTTTCAAGTATTTGTATAACTCGATAGAAACACAGAGTACGTTTTCTGTTTCTTTTAGAAAACACTACGGCGAGAAAAAAGAAAACTACTTCTTAACTTTGATTAACAAAATGTACATTCCCTTTGCTCGCGCCATCACTACGTCCACAGGGCACGCTAGTTCTGTGTCTCCATCAAGTTCTACAAACACGATTTTTAACCAATCAGGGTGCATGCTTTCCCAGGACTGTTTTCTAAACGAATATAAAGCATGCAGTATTAGGAACAAATGACTCCACAAACTATTCGTGTATCAGCTAAAATTAATTTTCTCCTTTTTTCTTCTGAGTGACCAGGACATGTTGCCAACAAGAACAGACACTGCCAATGATCTCAAACACTGAACTCAATAATCTAAAACAGTAAAACATGGCATAATTAAAGAGTAGATAGCCAAAGTCTGGAAAGAATTCAAAAGACTAGAAAAAAATTATTCCAAAAAAAAGTTAGAGCAGTTCATTTGTGTGTTGAAAATTGGTTGTGCACTAGTACTACGCCACACGATTAGCATAAACCACTTGTGCCACTTTTTCATCCAATCAGAAGTTAAAAACGAAAATCAATTAGGTTTGTACATGGTTTCCACATTTGCATCAGAAACATGTAATTACCAAATGTTATTGCCCAGCCCATGGTCAAACCCCAACATTGCCATAAAGCAGATCTAACTAATGTAGGCTACACTTAAATAAATGTCCTGATTCATGGGAAACCAGACTAACAATCATTAAATAAATATTACAAATTATTATCCAATAGATGTAAAATTGTTTTCTACACTTTGAAAGTATGTTTTACTTGGAACAAATACATCTATTTTATTTCAGTAAACTAATCCTTTCTCCCTCTACAATAGATGTAGTAAAGAAGTCTTTGACCTGATTAACATTTCTCATTAGCTCATTTTGGTGCTCCCAAACACTTCAAATATGTTGGTTCTTAGAACCATAACACAAGTGACCCCTTTAAACATAACCAAATTTGCGTGGCCCAATACGTAGTGGCCAGAGTAACTACATAAAATACATCTGAAATGACATGCATATGAATCAATATTAAAAAAACTAGATCTCTGGTACCCTTTCTGCTCAAATAATCCCAATTTTCTTCATACTACATTCACTGGGAAACGTTGGTCTCAGATGGGATACAGTATTCAATACAGGATACAGTATTCAATACAGGATACAGAATTCAATACAGGATAAAATGGAGGATAACGAGAAGTTAAAAAGCTATAGTTATTACACCCAGTCTCCTTACCTGGTCAAGTGTTTACATGTCATACCAGCTAATATCGATGTGTACCCCACTATATGCCAAAAACTCCAATCTCGTGCCGGTACGATGCAAAATTTTAAAAGCCATGCTGAAGATCTTCAGCATAACCCAGAGAGAATAGTCCTTGCCCATTTCCACACCTAACTGAATAGCAGTAGGGCAATAACCCGTTTTGTCAAAATGGAACTTACAGCAAATGTCAGTTCGACCGGTTCGACCAAGCAAAGTGGAACACCTCAGGAGGTGGTTCCAAATATTCTGGTCAAACCAAACCAACACGAACCTTTCCAATTGATTTCCAACTGAAACTTGCGACATTTTTTGGCATATTGAAAAGTACCCATCAAGTAGCATCACACAGGGGATATTGCAGCTTCAAATTGATCGACATATTCCCAGGGGGCCTCCCATATGAAAAAATCCTGGATGTTTGTCATCTCACTTGGGTGTATAATATTGATAATTCTGTTCTCTCTTGGAGTGCTCATGACAAAGCACCACTATTTTTAGGTGTCACTTTAGAGTGAACTCAAAGAAGTAACAATAAAAAAGGCCTCTTATTTCTGTTTTTAGGCTCAAATTCCGTCGGTCTCAAGAGTCCTTTACCTTTGGCTCATTTGTCGACGGCTGTTCAGGAAACAAGCCCACACCCCCTAACTCACAGCCAAATGGGTACACTTGGCATTTAACCAACCAACAAAAAATCTGCCTGCCTGAGTCAAGCAAGTCGCATAAAATATCTTTGTACCAGTAGCAAAGAATTAGTGCAATATGAAGTGCGATTGTGTTCAGTTAGCAGGACATTTATCCAGGCAAATACCGTTAACTGATGAAATCATGCCTGATCTAAACCAAAGTGGCACACATTACTCTCAAAATAATCACCAGACTTGTGCGCAAGAATCTATATTTGAATCATGTGGTGAGTGAATGTCAGAAAACGAGCAAAGTTAACAAACATAACATAAACACAAACATCAATCTCAAGAAACAAAACACTCAAGCAGATTGATATGTATGCTATATGAAGGAAAGCAACACCAGTCTCTGGTGAAGCCCAGGCAAAATCAAATTTTTAAATTCACCAAAGCAAACCAGACGAGCAAAACAAAAACATGGCATCACACCATGCAGTCACCAACATCTGTGTGTCCTCTGATATGACATTTGCCACACCACAGTCAAACGGCTTTGCTCTACTTTTTTTAAAAAACTCTTCCATAGCAGATACACAAGACACTGCATTCAGCAAAAATGTGAAACAAAATGGGTTAGGAGGCCAAAATTAGAAGAAGAGGTGACAAAAATGGTATGTGTACAAATGTTAGGAGCTATAGGCATCATGACATTTCTGGCCACCAGAAGCGCCACTAGAATTAAATTTACTGTATAAATTGATGTCACAGACATGCTTCGCCGCTCACGCATCCAGCCGTCTTTTCTCAGGGAAGAAGTAAACAGGACTCAAGAAAGCAGCAGAAATCGAGCCTACTCCCTTATCTTTTGCTCCCCCTTTTGGCTAAACTTCAGAATACGCAGCCACTTATTAGCATCTCATTGAATAAGAATAACAACTATTGTTATATTCCTCGTTCTTCAAAGAACACTGACACATGTAAAAGGCATGGACAGGTATCCTGAAGTTGCTACACCTTTTCATAAGGAAGTCCCCTACCCAAACAGTGGCGGATCTAGAGGAGGGCCCCCGTCCCCTTATTTTGGGCATAAAAAGAAGAAACGACAGAAGGGAAAAAGGCCAGCAGGGCAAGTAAATGAAGACCCCCCCCCCCCCCCCCTTTAGCTCAAGGTCTGGATCCGCCACTGCCAAAGACATATCATGGTGAGGTTGTTAATTTATGGCTCCACTTGGTAACTCTACTGTGCTGCACTGTCATTAAAACATCTAGAAAATAAGTATTAAAAATGTCAAAGCCAAACACTACTTATTGAGATCAACCTCTTTCATGTTGAAACTGGAGGGCAAGGATCTTTGTTGCACTCCTTCGTCTCTTCCGCAGGTCCTTCGCAATCTTTACCTCCATTGGCCGTGGCTGGCAGCGTGCAAGTTCGATTCCTCGCCTGAACCCCGGAACCACAAGTCACACTACAACTCCCAAACTCAGACCACGCCGTAAACCCCGGGCAGGGTTGCTTGTTGCACTCTTCAACTTGATCCAAAGCCCCTTCGCAGTTCTTGCCTCCTTCAGATGGAGGTGGATTCGTACATGTTCTAGTTCTTCTCTTTAATCCCGGTCCGCAAGTTTTATCACAGTCTCCAAAACTTCCCCACTCAGAGAAGCCCCCGTTTACAGGACACGGCTTAACGTTGCAAGACTGCGTTTCGTCGCTCGCACCTACGCAGGGTTGACCTCCGAACTGCGGCGCGGGATTCGTGCAAGTTCTCTTTCGTGTTTTTACGCCGTCCGTGCCACAAGTTTTGCTGCAGTCGCCATATTCACCCCAATCTGCAAATCCTCCATCTATAGGGCATTCTCTGATTTTACACTTCTCCTCTTCCTGTGGTTCTCCAAGGCCTAGTTGAAGGCACGTTTTACCGAACCGTCCAGCTACGGGATTAGTGCAAGTTCTGGTCCTGACGCGAATTCCTTCACCGCAGTCGCTGGAACAAGCCCCCCAACCATTCCACATTGTGTATCCTCCATTTAATGAAGCCCTTTTTGCGATGAAGAACAACGGAATGGCTAAAGCACAGACTACAGTAACAATTATTGGCAACTTTGGTCTACCTAAAGCCATGTTCAGTTCACATTGAGCTGATTGAGCTTATTTTATACCGAGTTTTATACTTTGATCTCTTTTATCTGTTTACCGGTTTCGATGACGCCAAATTCTTTGACAGCGAGCCTTCAGGCTTTTCGGTCATCCGTAAATGACAAAACCAAAGGCTACGCTATGTACTCTAACTGAAACGTGCCTTTATTTTGCTCAGTCCAACCCCTGGTCCAACCCTGAAGGCAACAGGCTCCTGGCTTCAGAAAACACTGTCACTGTGTTTTTATGGCAATCTGTCACCGTGCTATTTCTCATAAGTCGCGGGGGAACTCCCATATAAAATGGACGGGTGTCTATTCGTACGGGATCGTCGTAACTTTAAGGGGGTTAAAAAAGCGGTTTTGTTAAAAAAAGACACAAACAGCAGTGATAACGAGCTGAACTTGTACATTTTGAATTATGATTTGACGTTTCGTATGTACTCTACCTACATTTATACTTTAGAAAATGTACCCTAGTTCAACTCCTCGGTCATGCTTGTAAATTGCCAACTGGTCTGCCTCCCGCCAGTTGGGATTCTTAAGCCTGTTATGTTTATTCCAAATATTTGTTTCCTTCAGTTTAAGTGGCATGCCTGTGAACTAGCTTGGTGTAGCTAAGTACATGACCACTATAAACAGACATTTGACATTTGATTTTTTGATTTTGTATGTAGAGTACATACGAAACGTCAAATCATAATCAAAATGTACAAGTTCAACATGTTTATCACTGCTGTATGTGTCTTATTTTTGATCAAATTACGATGGCCCAAGAACAAAAGTATTTACGATGCGATTTTGTTACCTTTTAGCCTTAAAACTGGATCTCAGCGGGAGCTTCCGCGGAAAAAGTATGATAGGAGATAATGTGTTGCCATGACTCCTGTCTCTTTTAGACAGGGAGTACCTCTCCCATATAACCAATTGAAAGGCTGACCGGACGGCTAAAAATTATAAAATTTAATGCCCACGCAGCAATATTTCGGTTAGACAGAACTAACCTTTCTCAGGTAGTGACAAGTTCTATAGGAACGAGTTCTATGTTGTCCATAGAATATAATGGGTAGGAAGGGTAAAGTGATCTGGAACGGCGGTTGGTTGATCAATGTGTGGTTTTGCGATGGCTTTTTCGATTGCTCGTCTGTGCTCACGAAATCTGTCGCTGAGATGAAGTTTAATCTTGCCTCAATATATTGAACATTGCATTTGTTGCACTGTATCACATAAACGAGATTGGAAGAAGAGTAGGTGATGTGATGTCGTATGCGTCTTTGTTCCTTGGTAGTGGAAAAAGTGTAAGATGTGGCTCCCTCTGTAATGAAAGGACACGTCTTGCACCTATTTCTGTGACAACGGAAAGCTCCCGAAGCCGGGGGAGGGGGCTTGCCTGTGGTGTTTGGCCCTGACCAGTATGTCACGTGGGTCATTCCAACGGCGGTAAGATATACGAGGAGGAAAACAAAATGCTTCTAGGCATCGTTGTGGACAACGAAGAATGTTAGGGTTGCTGGAAATGACTTGAGGTAATTTCGGTAAGGCTGGATTAAATGTAATTACAAATGGAATTCTGTGGGACTCTTGATGGAGGTTTCGAGTGCTGTACTGCGAAGAATTTGGCGTACTTTTTCTACTGCGTCTCTAACAAGGCGATGTTTATATCCTCTCTTTATAAGGAGTGTTGTGAGTGCACTAGAGCGTGTATTGAAGAACTCATCTGTTGAACAAATTCTTCTCAGTCGCAAGGCCATGCTGAGGGGATGGTTGTTTAGTGTGGGATGGGCAGAATGATTTAAGGAGGTACTGATGTTTGTCTGTGGGTTTGACATAAAGATCAGTTCCCAATATGCCGTTGAGGAGCATTACTTAAATTTATCATTTTTAGCCTTCCGGTCAGGCTCGTTCCCAGGGTCTCTCATCTTACCGCCCGACGGGGGCGGTAAGATGGGAGACCCTGGGAATGAGGTTGGTTTAGCCTTCCAATTGGTTTATATGGTTTATTTTTCACCGCTGATCCTGATCTAAACCAAGATCCGGCTTCACTCCGCTGCTGTTTGTACAAGTGGTCCTTGTATTACAGTCTACCTCTCCCACTCGGGAAGAAAGTATCCAGTCGGGTTATTAATTTTCCTGTTTTCCAGACATTTTCCGCGAACTTACACGCGGCTTACTCAACGTCCAGACGTTCTTTTGATTCACCGCGCAATCTTGAACTCATAGAACAGATATCTTCGTGGACCAAGTTTTTGTGACCCATCTTTTGTTGCCCTAAACTGAAAAATCCTTCCTGGACGTTTTTCCTTGAAATTAATTTGTCCACGACAGGGACGCATGTATCTTTTCTTTAAAAACAGGGGGTGGCTGTCTACCCTTCCCGGCTTTACCAGTGTAAGTAGCCCTTTTAAAAATCTTTTAATCCACGGGAGGGGGGGATCTCAAGGATTTCAGTCAACGGATATCTCGAAAGACAAACAGCCATCCATAAATATAAGAAAATTTCACAGCGATTTTTCTGCTTAGTACACAAGATCTTTATTAACTTTTTTCCATTCACTCTACTTAATACGCCTATAATCCGAAACATTGACCAAAATATTTCACTACGTAAAATGAAAATGTACTGATATCAACAAACGTTTAGTCTTAAACATGCTGTTCAATTAATCGGTATTAACAACTTCAGCTTGTAAAAATCTCTCAACATTTGAAATCAAAGTGATTGACAAATGACAATGACCTTTTCTCGATATATGTCACTATTGTATCGGTTGGTTAGCAACTTATGTAACCATGGAAACGAAAACTGTAGTTTTCTCGGGCGAAAATAAAAAAGGCTCTGGCTAAAATAAGATTATATTAGGAGTTCTGTATTTATATCTATAATTAATTTAAAGTACTCTGATTATAATTGTGAAGACAATTTGGTATAAGACTAATTTGAACAGGTCTTCTTATCGGAGGGGAATAATTATTAGAGTTCAAATTGATATTTCGTCCCTTCCAACATGTTTTGAAGGTGTGAATCAGATCTCGCTTCGTTTATTCTTCCAGAATACTTTTGCAAATAACATCCCACGAAAACTTGGCCACTGCTACAGCCCTGAGTTGGGCGGACACCTCACGTCGTTTTGTGTGATCGCGAAAGCCATTGGGATACAGGTAACTGAGAGCCCTCTCCATCTTATTTGGCAGCTGCTCAATCAAGTAAGCACCGTCAGCTACACCATGTACGCCACCGGGACGTATCCCCACGCGCATTATGCTCGCCAACTCCGGTTCAATCTCTTGGACAGCATTTATAACATCTGAGATTCCGGTATGGTCATGACACAGGGGCAAGACACCAGCAGACATAGCTTCCACTGAGACCATTCCAAAGGCTTCAAGGGCTTTCGATAGCAGGACGCTGATGCTGCACAGTGGAAGTATCTCTTTCAACTGGGGATGCTCCAACAGGCCTGTCATCATCACTCTTCCTGGAGGAATCTGGCGGAAGCACTTCGCCGCTTCTTGTGGAAGATCCACAAAGTTCCCTGCCTCCGCGAATGCCTTGAACGCTTCAAAATTTCCCTGAACCATCGCCGCTAACATTCCCTCCAGGTGTTCGCGGTTGCCCCCATACCCTATCAGCAGCAGGCGTGACCTGGGAAATCTCTCGACGATGCTCGCAAAAGCCACAAGCAATTCCCCAACTCCTTTGGTTTCTTGGAACTTGCCAAAAAAGCAAATAAGAGCTTCGTCTTCTTCCAGTGGAATCCAGCGCCCACAGAGGTCAGCATCGGCGGCTCGGAGGTCGTAAGATTCCACAACCTTCTCCAATGCCTTGTTTAAGTCAGGTGTTGTGTGATCCGGAAATTTGATATTTTCAGCTCGTCTACCACCAGGCTTTCGTTTGATAAACTCCTTCACGCTTGCCAAAAACGCCTCTTGCCTCTCGCTGATAGACCCACCCAGCTGGAAGACTTCAGGGTCCATACCAGGGGGAATAATCACCGTCTTTTTTAGCAGACCCATCTCTTCTTTCTCCGCTTCAAATGTTTCCTGCACGAAGCCCGCCATGTACTTTGCCCCAACAATAAGTTTGCGACAGTGCTTGATTCCTTCCAAAGCGTAGCGCCTAAGCTCTGAACGATTTTTGACGCTGAAAATAATGGAGCTACCGTGGATTTTGACGTCGTAAGGAATCCCAGTTCCTTCTGCGGCGCGTTTCGTTATCACTGGACTAAGGATCGCGTGATTCGCCAGAATTCGGTCGACACCTTGAGCGATCACTTTCTTCAAACCATCTGCCGTCCCCTTGATGTTGGCTTCGATCTCGTCTAGAGAACACTTAACCATAGTTTTGACTTCATATCCTTCGTAGAGATCGTACCAATAAACAAGTAACAGCCCATTGATGTCCGGTACCACTACTCGGATGGTACCCGCTTTAGGAGCGGAAGCCGGAATCTGGTCGTTTCCAACAATAAACTCGTCGACAAAATCGAGGCGATCGGCGAAGGGATCCTGACAGAGAATGGTCACAGCATGGCCCTGCCGCTTCCACGATTTTGCAATGTTGGTTGTGTAGACATTTGAGCCTGCTCCTCCAAGTAAATAGCCATGAACTAACACCAAATGCATTCTCGCTTCGTCTCAGTCGAAGTAGGCTCGACGCGGAAATTTCTAGATGATGGCGTGACGTCGACGAAGAGCCTGAAAATTGACAGTGACACGTTGAAAGAAATGCTATATTTGACATGTTGACATTACGGGTGATGCGTTAATTAATATTTCTATAATAGCGCACTTCTTGTAGATATGGGCTGTAGAATACTTCGAAAATCTCACCACCTTTGTTTTCGTTAGCGAGCAGAGGAACTAATTTACAACAGCAGAAAGTTGATGAATAAAATCATAGGCGTCCTAAACTCACAATTCGAGGAATCGATCAAAATATACATGACTGAAGTACGCGTATCGAGTAGGACGTGATCGCCTCAACTGTGCGGTGTTATGTGACACTTTGGGCATGCACCTTTTTCGACCGGGCGGTTTGTTTCAGATCGTGTGATGATACTCATTCCTAGTTCCTAGAGGTATCTGTCGCAGCTTTCTATTGAACACCTTAAAAAACCCCAAAACGATGAGATAGACCAAATGAACATCGCAAACCAGGCAAGGTGAGTATATTTTCTTACCTTTATTAAAAAAAAAAGTATTATTATATTTCATTGCGCGATTTTATCCTTCGTTATAATATTAAACACCATCCAAATGCTTTTAGAGCGCTTAAGGGGGGCCATCACTTAAGGTGGTGCGTCATAGGCGTGCAATATTCACGGCACGAAAAGTCGCCTTTGCCACATACCAATGTGTGGCCAAAGGCAACTAAAAAAGCACAACGCAAACAGAACAGGAAGTTATTTCTCAAAAAGGAAATAGTGTTTCGTTTCCGAAAAAACTTCAAAGTCTGACAAAGGCTGGGATTTTGAAATCTTGTGCATGAGAAGTCCCGGAGCGTAGGGGGTTTTGTGCTACAGTGGCACCCCGCTATAACGAAGGAATGGAATTAAAAACTGTATAACCACAGCAACAAACCGATGAGAGTGCCAGATCTTAAGTAGACCTGGTTCAGTAGAAATTTTAAATACAAAATATAGACGGCACACTGATCCCAACGGCAGATGTGACCAAAATGAAATAAAACGGACTACAGGGCTAAATTATTTTAAACAAAATTGCCCTATATTTCGGTTTGCAATACAAACCTTCCTCAGGGGCTGAGTAGAAATACAAACCTTTCTCAGGGGCTGAATAGAAAAACAATATGAAGACCCCGTTATCACGAACAACATTTGGAAGCCCGGCAGAATTACAGTAAAATATGTGGAAACAAACCCCGCTATAATATACCCCGTTATAACGAAATCCCCGCTATAACGAATAGATTTTGACAGTCCCAACGCACAATTTACCTAGCCTGCGTAGCTGGCGGGATTTCGTGCGCAAATGCTTTTGTCTTGGTAGCGAAACTACGCTATAACAAATATTTTGTCCTGTCGCTACCAATCAGAAAAATTGAACATGACGGTACAAATGGTTGACAAGCCAAACACGACTCCTATTGGTCAAGATAGGGAAACTTTGACCTTCAAAGCTTAGCGTTATTTAAATGTAGCTGTTCACGCGCAAGTCTGTAGACTGTTTTGCTTAGTTCAGCTTGGTTACCCCACTATAACGAATATTTAATTTGTTGTTGACCAGATATAATTCGTTATGAAGGGGTCTTCGCTATAACGAAGACCCCGCTATAACGAACATTTTGTTCGGTACCGTGACACTTCGTTATGTTACGGGACAGATTTTATTTATCAGGCACACCGCAGGATTTGGTGGTTAACAGCTTAATTCTTGAGTAACTGGCTTCGTCGAGAGTGATAGCACAACTGCGACTGGTCTCACTAGAGTGTCTAAGCTTACAGAACATGGTCTATTTATGCTAAGCAATTGAGTTAATTGGTTTTTACAAAGGTAAATAGCATTCATATGCAGAAAGTAGGTGTTTCCAGGTGATCAAAGACGGAAAATTAAAAGAATTGAAATTGAGCTGAGTTTAACTGTTCGTGCAAAATTTAGCTCTAAATGGTTCAGCTGAGAACAAAGAACTCAAAAGTTGTTAGGACGCGTGGCTATGCTAGATTTTAATGAGTAAAGGGGATAAGTTTCCAAAGAAACTGTGGTGCTGCGTCGGTGGGAGTATTACAAGATAATTTGGTTTTATCAACTGAGTTGATAATGTGAATTGGCCACCGTAAAGAGAATCAGAAGCTGACGTTTCGAGCGCTAGCCCTTCGTCGGAGCGAATCGAGCAATTGTGGGTTGTGTGTGGTTTATATACAGAAATATGGAGCTACGCTATTGGTTGGTGCCTGGCAACGTGAAAAACAGAAAAAATTAGTTAAATGAAAAACGTTCGTTGATACCGTGAGGATTAAGAGTGCCGATTTGAAAAATAAATTTTTGTTCTAGAGTTTTGCGGCTTTCTGTGCTTCCTTGATGTAGGGAGAGGCCGCAGACTGTCATATGTTGCGCAGAATGATTCGGCAGATTAAAGTGTCTAGCGACCGGTTTAGATGCGTTTTTGTCGTCTTTCTCTACGTCGCGAAGATGTTCTCGAAATCGGTCGCCTAGTCGTCTACCTGTTTCACCGATATATAACTTTTTGCAAAGGGTGCAAGTTATATAGTAGATGACATTGGCTGAGGTACAGGTAAAATGATCAGTGATCTTAGTGGATCGCTTGGGTCCCGACAATTTTTCAACGTTGCAAATGAAAGGACATGTTTTACATCGTGCGCGTGCACATTTAAAAGTACCGGGTTGTTCACTCGTTTGAAAAGCACTTCGCGTTTGAATGAAATTAATGGCGGTTGCGAAAAGATTCTGGCAGTATCGGGATCATTTTGAAGTAATTTAAAGTTTTTTAGAATGATGGATTTAGCTGCGTGGTTGTGTGGGTGAAATGTGAGAGTGAATGGAATTCTATTGTTATTCTCCTTCTTAGACGTTTGTAGTGCCCGGGTTGTAGTGCTGACTGCTGATCAATTTGTTGGGCGCGATGATGGCCTGCTTCAACAACAGAGGCAGGGTAGCCACGTTTGTCGAAAAACTCGCACATTTCTTCTGATTTTAAGGAAAAATCAGAGTCTTCACTACAAAGACGACGAAGTCTAAGAAATTGAGAATAAGGAATGGAATTCTTGACATGTGATGGATGTGAAGATGAATACAACAAATAACTATGAGAATCTGTGAGTTTGTTTAGTGCACACTGGTGCATAAACCGTTGCCTTCGACAAAAACCTTAATATCTAGAAATGCTAAAGAAGTATCGGAAATTTCCCAGGTATATTTAAGAGCCGGATGAAACGAATTAACAGCAGTTATAAATTGATTGAGTTCCTCTCTGGTGGAGGAAGTAGCGCCGACACAGTTGTCAATGTAGCGACGGTAGAGGTCAGGTTTGGGGCCGTTGTATTGATTGAAAAATTGGTGTTCAATGTAGCCTACGAAAAGACTGGCGTAGCTGGGTCCCATTTTGGTACCCATGGCTACACCATTGATTTGTTTATAATAACTGTCGGCGAATGAAAAGCAGTTTAGTGTTAAAACTAGTTCAGCCAAGCGGAGCAGTGTTTCCGAGCTTGGTTCCTTAACAGTACGTAAATCAAAAAAATGTTTGAGGGCTAGAAGACCTTCGCCATTAGGGATGACGGTGTAAAGAGATGTAATATCCATAGTGAAAATAAGTTTGTCTTCGCCCAGGAAATTGAAATCGCGAAAAATTTGGAGTGCGTGTTGACTGTCTTTAACATATGACGGTAAAGATCTGACGATAGGTGCCATAATTTTGTCCAAATAGCTAGAAATGAGTTCGGTAGGGCAACTACATGCAGAGACAATAGGTCGGCCTGGGTTGTTAGGTTTGTGAATTTTAGGTAAAAAGTAAATACATGAAGTTCTAGGAGTTGTGATGATGAGATTAGTAGCAGTAACCGGCAATTCTTGTTTGACTATAAGATCATTAATAGTGCTCTTGACAATTTGTTGGTTAGTGGAAGTGAGATCTTTTTCGACTTTAGCATAAAAGGAGGTGTCAGAAAGTTGCCGCAAAGCTTCCTTTTGGTAGAGGTCGGCCCGCCAAACAACTAAAGCGCCGCCTTTGTCGGCCGCTTTCACAATTATGTCTTTGCGCTTACTAAGATTTTTTAGCGCCGCCCTCTCTTCCGAAGAAAGGTTGGAAAATTTGGTGTTTCGATTGAAATTTAGTTTATTGATCTCATGACGGCATTTATTGATAAAAAAAAGTTTAAAGAGGCAAACCGGCCCTCTGGGGGAGTCCACTTCGATTTTCGAGTCTGGAGTGTCTCGAAAATATCTTTTTCCGAGGAGTTAGAATCATCCTCTTTATCATGGAAAAAGGCTTTAAGTTGTACGCGGCGAAGAAATTTTTCAACATCTTGCTTAACCGAGAATTCGTCAAGTTTTTTGGATATAGGAACAAAATTCAAGCCCTTGATGAGGACGGATTTCTCTGCGTCGGAAAGCGGAAGATTTTCTGGAATAGTAACTACGGTGATAAGACTTTCAATTGATGAGTCACAAGTATAAGGAGGACCTGTTAATTGTTCAAGTTCAACTCTTAATCCTCACTCTTAATCCTCACGGTATCAACGAACGTTTTTCATTTAACTAATTTATTCTGTTTTTCACGTTGCCAGGCACCAACCAATAGCGTAGCTCCATATTTCTGTATATAAACCACACACAACCCACAATTGCTCGATTCGCTCCGACGAAGGGCTAGCGCTCGAAACGTCAGCTTCTGAATCTCTTTACGGTGGCTAATTCATTATCAACTCAGTTGATAAAACCAAATTATGTAGATTTTAATGAGGCAAGCAGAACCGATTACAGTCAACTCTCTCGTAAGCGGACACCCTCGGGAATTGAAAAACGTGTCCGTTAGTAGAGCTGTCCGCTTACGAGAATTATTCCCGTAAGCGGACACCAAAGAAAAATAGGGTGGATGTCCGCTTACGGGAGAGTTAATTAGCGGGTGTTTGCGATGGCAAACAGGATGACAGAATCGTACGTAATGGTTGAGTCCTACATTCGCGGTTATCATGTATACAAAGATGCGGCTGGCTGGGATCCACAACTAAATGAGGAAAGGGCCCTTAAACGCGAGCCAAAGAACATCAAGGACGTGAATGCGGTTGCTGTAGTAAAGCCTAATTTAGAAGATTGCAGTCTTGAAACCACAGCCAAGGAACACGCTAACACAGTGTCTGGATTCGATGAGATACTTGGTGACATTCCTTTGAGGATGGCTGAATTTGAGTTTTTAAAGCGCGGAACAAACAAAGGGAAAGCCATCATAACGGGTAAACCTGTCAACAGAGGAGCTGGGTACGGCATGGAAATTCCTTGTAAATACGTTTTTTATGGTGATGTTGAAACATCTTTACCGTGGCTCAAGTCCAAGCTTGATTATCTGGGATACAGTGTTTGGTACAATCAGTGATTGAAAACAGAAACAAGAAGTAAAGTAGACCATGACGAACGTGGCCATAACTAGCCCCTTCACAGACGTTTATTTTTTTCGTAAGATATTGGCGAGCGCCAATATCTTACGAAAAAAAAAACGTCCGTGAACAGGCTAGGTCATAATTAACGTGACACTACAAATGTTTCGTCGGACTCTTGTTAATGTCAAACGAACGGACAGCTTGCTTTGCCGCGGACAAATTGAAATTTGTAAAAAGCGATCCCCGCTGTTCTGTTGCTCTGTTAAAGGTCATATTTTTGTTGATTTATTGCAAATTAAAGACAAATTTCATTGCCAAGAGTCAATTACGTACATGGTGTGTCCGCTTACGAGAGAGCGTAAACAAAAGAAAAATCCAATTTTCATCCGCATACGAGAGTGTCCGTTTACGGGAATGTGTAAACAGAAAGTTTGACTGGGAGGTAAAAACGGGGATTTAAAAAGCCGTCCGTAAGTAGAGCTGTCCGCTTACGAGAGTGTCCGTTAGCGGAGAGTTGACTGTAGTATGCGAGTTCTGCTGCGAAGGTGTGAGCGGTAGTGCGCCCTGAATAAATAAGGTTCGTTTTGTAAATTTAGGGCCGGGTCGCATTAGGACCAATTTTGTGAAAAGTTGTTTACTCTAGCCATTAAAATCTGTCAACACGCCTTTTTTCTAATGCGGCCCCTCATTTGTACTATTTCAAAAATTTCAAAATCGGAAAAAAACATCAAAGGCACCGGTGAGCTTGGGTAGGGCTGACCGATTTTTTCAAATTTCGAGAAAACAAAGGAGCCCGCCATCAAAGTTGTCAACGGTTGTCAATATTGACTCCCAAAAGAGACGGCGAGGTCGCGAAACGCAGAAGAGCGGGAAATTTCCTCATTCATTTCGTATGTCCCATCGAAACATGGACAGACGAGATTTTTCTACCAGTACTGCGGTCAAATACATTCAGAATCTGAGCCAAGAACCTCCACATGCATATGGCGCTCGTTGTAGTCGTCGCTGTTGACGGTTTTGTCCGCACAAGAGAGCAGCGGCAAATAATAACCTGTTGTGCTCGTTTAACCATCTCTCGGTCACTAAAACAAACCCAAACAACTGGGTTCGCTGACGCCGAATAGCGAGTAACAACAACAATACAATCGTGATGCAAATTGCCCAGTTCGGCCGCATGGCAAGTTTCGTGACTGTAGACAATTTTTGCCGCTAAAATTTCCTCATTGTGATTGAAGTGTACATTTTACGAAAACTGAAATGCGACCGTAAATTTATTTATCAATTTCATTTCCGGTCTTGCAGTTTGATTTTTCCAGACGTTTTGAAACCAGCCAAATTTAAAATTGGTCTGTAATGCGACCCGGGCCTTACTTATCTTTCTAATTGACGGCGGAAAACACCTTTGAAAGAGCACGAGTTTCTCAGCACCCTGAGAACGCCAAGGGAACCGTTTACCTAATTTAAACAAGGCTACATCGTTACGTCCTGGATATCAATCTTCATTTCACTGACAAGATTTATGAATATCAAGAGTCACTAAATGAATGAAGTATCAAGAATGATGAAATCTTAAGAGAGTGTGTTTACAGTTATCTATAGCGAGGTGCCCACTATAGCGTGCCGCTTATGCGAATGGCATGTTTGAGTTGTACTTTTGTTTTTAAATTGTGTTTCTTTGTTTGTTTTGTGCTTTTTTGTTTGCGCTTTATTGTGTGCGAGGTGCTTTCGCATGTCTTGCGCTTCAAAATTCAAACACTCTTTTTTTCTTTAAACTGTTTTGTTTTTGTTTGGCGATGCGCTTTTTTCTGTGCGTTTTCTTTTTTTGCTTGTGTTGGCCCTTTTGGGAAAAAGCCGTGGTGTCTTAGAACACCTTTGCCCGCGTCAAAACTGGAGTCAAAGGTTTTGACATGATTGACCTGGCCTTTGGCAGGGATCAAATGCATATAAATCCATTGAGATATTTGACTCCTCCTTTGACGTGCGTCAAAGGTGGAAGTCAAAGTTAAGATCACATTTGCTCTTTTCGCGTCAAAGTTCGGATCAAAGCTATCGTATGATGTTTGGCCTCGCCTTTGATCAAGATCAAATATACAGCGAATCCAATTTTTCGTGTAGTGATATTGATCGATTCCACGAATCGTGTGTTTGGGACGCCTGTGATAAAACATGCATAAAGAAAACGGAAAACTTGTCACACTTGCTGCGGATCGAGCTGCCTATTAAGTTTTAGCCAAACGAAGCAATTACAGAAGGAAGGGCCACTTTGGACCACCTGTTTTACATGTATCAAAATCTTTTGAAGAACGAAGTGTAACACAATAGACACTTTCGTGACTCAATCAGATGTAGATATGTTAATAATATATTTTCGCCATTTATTTTTCATTTGGTCGTCCATGACTGCTGACAAATTTAAATTTGCATATAATCTTATTGGATAAGTTGCCGTTTTGATGTTCGGCTGGCTTCACTTTACGGAAAATCGCAACATTTAGTGTTTAATACTACATCATGTTTTTGATGCATAAACGAATTAAGTTAACGATTATTTTATTACTCTGCTCGAAAGTACATGGCGAAAAAACTATGTATATCAAACTGATGGATAGAAATATATTAGAAAGGAGGACCTCCTTCGACCCTTAGGCATCAACACAACGAAACTAAAGGATGGTATTGACTGACATACTCAATATTTCCCCCAAAAAGCCGATTTGCAGAATGCAAAATGCGCACCACATCCGATAGACACAATGAAAAAAGTAAAGCCCTAGATAAGAAAATGATTTATCGTACATTACCGTTAGTTGGCGTAGAAGACAAGCTTCATGACCAACAACGTTTGCTGTTTTGTGGCTGATTTGGTGTAGGCAGTCACGCAATGGTCCGGGTAGTTATACTTCAACTACAATACAGTACTATACCCTAACATAAAAATAAAAGCTAACTGCAAGCAAGCTGCACTGAAACTAACCGCATGCAAAATTGGCACTCACGTGTTAAATGGTCCGGGTAGTTACTAAATCATATTTTAAGGACGTTCGCGCTACCTGTTTCTGTGCATCCTTACTGCGCACGCAGATTCACATGCCACGTCATGCATCGAGCGCGCGCGCTAAGTACTTATGGTGTGACAACGAGTTTTTCCGCTCTGAACTCTAAAGCCTCGTTTTCACTAGCGACGCAAGCCTAAGCGCAAGCACAAGCGCAATCATAATGCTCCGTTTTCACACAACGCAAGCGAACGCAAGCATAAGCGCAACCACAAGAAAAAGGAAAAATTTTGATCCTTGTGCTTGCGCTTATGCTTGCGTCGCGAGTGAAAACTAGCCTTAACTGGCTGGGCAACTGCGCTTGACTGGGAATTAGCTTAGCCTGAAAACAGGCTCTCCGCATTTTTTTTTTTTTTTTGCTTTTGAATAGCTATTCGAAAGCAAAAAACCCATACGGAGAGCCTGTTTGCAGGCTAGAATTAGCTCGGTGAGACTCGCTTGCTGCGGGAAAGGAACTTGTGACGGGTTCCAAAGTACCTTCGGATCTTCTACAACTGAAATCAGGACACTCCGAGAACTTGGATCTTACAGGTTTATGCTTCGTACTTCGCTATACGTCCTAGCTGTACAACTCTTGAGGTAAACTCGTAAACGTCGAGATGTAAATCGTGACCCAACCATGATTGCATCATGTAAGGAACTAAAATAAAGACGACTAAATAAAGCCAGCTTGAAACTACTTACAATCTAGATGACATGAATAGAGTCGGCTGCACTGAAATCATCAACTAACTAAACTCAGTTTCACAAAATAAATGTGCCAACAGAACTCAAAAGATATATGCATAGGCTGTACATTCAGCGTAGAAAGCTGCATAAAAATACCTTATTTTTCGGCTAAGGTGAAAATAAATTTTAAACTAAAAGACATTTAATTACTTGTATTATATTTTTTTCATTTCACAAAATTAAATTTGAACAGCGACGACTATTACACGAGTGTATTGAAACCTATTTACTTAACTGACACAATTTAACGTGCTTATCGCAAGCCACTGTTTATCTTAGTTCTGAACACAAAGTAATTTTCGACAAATACCAGCAGCACAATGCTCCAATAAAGTAGAAGTCCTATTTTTAACATTATTGCTATATTTTCCCCTGACATACGACAGATTGCCATTGCTATAGCTTTGCTGGGATTAACAATTACCTCCACATTGTCCAAAAATGAACAAAAATCAATGTGGGAAGGTAAACTTTTTGATGTCCGCGAGTCATTGGATCCTGCCATCATGCGGCTGCAAGGTGCGTGAAATTGTGGTCCGCGTGCTAAATGCGAACTTGCTCTTTGAGGAGCCTCACCAGTTGACTACATTTGCTTAATACGTCCACTTGATCCATATTTGGCAGAAAACTGACATTTTCCTCCAAAGCTCTCATTGCAATATTTTGGGACTTGCAGCCCGTGATTGTGGCTTTCTTCGCTAACGAATCCCGACTTACTCAGATTAGGTGTTCTTCCGGACATGTTCTCTCCGAAACGAAGTTGGTGACCCCTCATTTTTTTACACTTCTGACATCACTAACTCATCATTTTTAAATGGTAAAATTTTCAGAAAAAATCAATGTTAATTTTCGCGCGAACGTCCTTAAATAGAACCTACACTTGGTTACGCCCCCCCCCCCCCCCAGGGGGGGGGGGGGTTTACAAATTACATGGGTGCACTTCTGAGGAGCATGCGCACTGGTAAGAATTTCATTATCCTGAATTTTGATTTCGTTACTCGAAATAACTGCCTATTGAATCTCAAGAAAACATAGAGAGGGCAAATTTCTGTATAAGTATTTTGGTGACATTGAATCGGATATTATCGGTTTCATCTGCAAAAATTGATTGACCCCTTGCTTCGAGGTACGCGTAGTGGCACAGGTTGTCCAACGCACACACAATCTGACACTGTCCAGAAAACAACATTTTGATCTGTACAGTTTGACAGACAGTAAAAGACTGTTTTCGTTATCGTACGTTAACGGTCGGAAAACGGCATCTAATCATGCCTTGCCAGATTCGAGGGGATGACACGGCTGTTGCACTGTCCCTCGATTGATATTTTCTTTGCTTTAAACGCCCCATACGTGTTGCTCACGCTTACAGAACGAGGACTATATGTGTATCTAGTTCCTTAACTGAATTTGATTGCGGGGGATATTTTTCCTCGCTTCCAACTAACGCTTAATGAGATTCACCTTACGGACTCTATACAGACCGAAACCGTACAAACCATACGGATCGATTGACAAACCTTTGTGATCTCTTCGCTTAAACAACACCCTTGTATACGGCAGCTGCGCACACAGTACGAGTGGCAGTCAAAACTTAGCTGTTCTCCTAAAATGACACGATAACAGTCATTTTCTGTGCAGCGAACACGAAAAAAGACAATGCGGATAATGTTGCTTTGACCTCATATAATTGTTAACTTTAGAATTCTGAGTTTCAATTTGATGAGGAACTCCTTTTTTCAGATTAAGAAAACTATTATCCCACCTGACGACACTGAACTACGAGCGAGTTCCCTGACATTGGCGCCAAATTAGAAGCTTGGAGAATCAAAATGCTTCATATTTCTTACTTTTTACCATCTGATATGGTTTTTGGAATTAAAAATTCCTTTTCGTGAATATTTGATGCCGTTTCCAGTAAGAAAATTTGCCCAGCTTCAATGCTTTTCTAGTTAACTTACATAGAATGCACGACAGTTGAGTTTTTCCCGCCTCGTGTGAATGCTGATTGGTCAGCACAAAATTTGAGGCAAGTTAGCCGCATGCAAGGACGTCTTTTATATTCAAGACTCCGCCGTAATAAGATACAATTTTCCGATCGTAGACGGACCGAAAACTGTCTTTTACCATCTGTCAAACTGTACGGATGGTGAAGTTGTAGTTTCCAACCGTATCAGTTTGTGTAGATTGGAGATGACTGGTCCAAGTTGCTCGAAAGGTAGATAACGCTATCCACCGGATAACTTCGCTATTACGACACTTATCCAGTAGATAGTGATTTATCCCGGGGGATACATACATACACACATGCATACATACGTGGGTTCAATATCGAATGAATTCAAGGTCAGATATTCGGAATCACAAATCGGCCATGTTGACCAACAAGGCCAATTGTGAATTGGCCGTCCATTTCAACAAAAAAGAACAGTACATGTCTGGCTTTGAATTCATTGTTACTGAAAAAATTGTTAATGGCACCACTGTATAATATGGATAAAGTTTTACTTACAAGGGAGGCCTTTTGGTGCTCGCAGTTATGCACCCTCCAACCTTACGGCTTGAACAAAAGATTCGAAAGATCCGAATTTAATTCAAAAATTGAATAAGGTTTAATTAACCGTTCGCAGTTTGACACATTCATCGGAGTAATTGTGTAACCAGTTGGCCTCCTCTTCAGCAGCGCTCAAAAGGTCCTTGTTCTTGATTCTGTTAATTTTGCAAAAGTCGGGATTCTCAAAGGCCCGGTTCAGGGATTCTGTTACAATTATCTAATTTTTAGAGGCCCTGGCTGAGATCTTGTTGATGTCCTACTAGCATATTTTTTTAAGGCTTAGTCTCGGGATTTTGTTTGCGCTCTCTATAAGGTTTCCTGACTGCATGATTTGCAAAAGTCCTTTTGTTAATTTTCAATCCTTAATCTCGGTGTCGGGCAATTAAGGCCTACGACGGAATAGTTAGCTTTTTCTCTTTTTCTTTTTTATGACACGTAGTGTTTTCTTTTTTATCTCACGCAGTGTTTACTTAATGAGCAATTTTATTCGTACGTATTAGGTGATATCATATGGCAAGCTAAATCCGAGCGTTCGTTTTTTCTTGGTCAGGGTTTCGCCATACGGACCGTTTCCATGGAAACGGTCATCGGCTGTGTATTTTTTGTTTTCGACAAAAAGCCGGCAAATTCAAAACAAGCATGACCCGAGTGCCATATAATAAACTACTTACTAACCTAGCTAGCTCGAGCCGTACTGGGAAATATTGGCCCTCGGTCATTATTGTTTCGCTCGAATCCTTTTACATTTATATTCGTTCTCATTTCACCGTTTTTTATTGACTTGATAAGCGAACGTCGAAACGTCGTCGCATTTTTAAACTTTTAACCAAGACGGTTTTTAGTTTTTTAAACTTTTCAACTTTATCGCAATTCTTTAATTTATAGTTAAAAATAAGTTATAGAAAAAAAGTAAAATAAAATACAATAAAATAAACAATAAAAAATACCATTATTATTTCTAGACTCAATACAATATTATGCATGCAGAGGGAAATACAACTGAATCTGTTGTAAAAAGGCTTCATATTTGAGGATCTCCTGCTTGAATGGTAGAAAATGTAATGTTTTGTAAGTTTCTGGGAGAGAGTTCCATATTTTGCTAACTACGTATGAAAAAGAGTCGATGCCGTAAGTTGCTGTTTTGGGGTTGGGAAGGGCCAGAATATGATTACCGCACAGATTGTAGGATGAAGACCGTACAGTAAACATATTTTTTAATAACCTGGATAACCAGCAAAAAAACAGACTCTTATATAATGTAACATAAAATTCTGCAGGCGTCTAATGAAAAGAGATTTTAAGTTAACTTTGCTGAGTAAAATGTCATATGGAGAGCTGTTGTCCCGGGGCCGGTTCCTGAAAGGAAGAACAAATTATGCCAGGTATAACTGTTATTTCAGGGATAAATCTGCTATTCTAGGAATAACTATACCAGCAATTGCTATTCCAGGGATAAGTTTGCTACTCTAGGAATAAATCTTCCAGCAAAGGGGATTCTCACCTGATAAACAGGTTTGGTGGGAAATTAAGTGCAATGCGTGCGGGCTGCCTTGGGTTAAAGCACTGCGAAGGGAGTGAAGGACGAAATTTTTGTGCATCTGTGTAAACATGGGGCGCTTACCATTCGACCAAAAATTCCAGGGCGAATTTCCGGAAATTTCCATGGGCAATTGGTACAGTCTTTTTCCAGTGTGGAAGACGATAATTGTTCGCTTGGATTTTTCAGTGACTTCTAGGTTTAAATCACAAATATAGAAGCAAACAGAACACAGTGATAAGTCGACATCGTGACTTTTTATAGACCACAACAGCAGGGACCTTACACAAACCACGACGGCAGCGAAAACGTCGCAAAACAAGGGGTTTAATGAGTCGTACAATGGTTCTGCACGCGTTATAAATCTTTGTACATTTCCCAGCCAACCTATGCAAAACAAACAAGTACACCACGGAGGCATTATTTTTATAAAACGCTTTCTTCACGAATTTAGCTGTAGCTAGTATTTATAGACATATAAGTAAAAAAGTTCTAAAGTGTTTCTTTTATCGAATGCTCGCCGCCGCCTTGCGTGAGATGACCAACTTGCTGTGATCGCGGCCAAAAGAACTAGCTAGCACTGAGTAGAAAATTGGGAATTGGTATAAATTCCGAAAAAGAGGACAACCTCGTGAGGTATACCCAAATTTTCGCAAACTTTTTCTTAAAAATTTCCGTTCCATTTGACTTTCATCCCGGAATTTCCGGGATTTTCGGTTGAATCGTTCGCTTTTCGGAAATTCAACAATTTCTGGATTTTCTAGAACTTTTCCCAGGAAATTTCCCTACCATTTGTCCCCGTTTCGAAAATTTCGAAATTTTGGGTCGAATAGTAAGCGCCCATGAAGTCGGAAGAGCATACCGGAAACAGTGCAGAAAAAAGAAAGAGGAAACCAAATTTTACTACCCGAGAGTTGACAATAATTACAGAAAACGCGGAGGCAAATGGAGGCATCTTGCAAAGCAAGTTTACCGACAATGTGAGCAATAACCTATGGAGACTTCCAGATAAAAAGGACAAGGGTGCTTATCATATCTTTTGGGGGTTAAAAAACCTCTTTTGGGACCTCCAAGGGTGTTCAGCCTCGAGGTCCACGGCAGGAGCTTTTACAGCCATCTTGTTTTTGCAGATTTATCCCTGGAATAGCGATTTATTACTACCTCGCAAGGTGTAATAAATTTATCTCAGATTTATTCCCTGAATAGCGCTATTTCTTCTTTCAGGAACAAAATTTATTCCGAATATAAAGTTATCCCTGAAATAAGGCACATTTATCCCTGGAATAGAGTTATTCCTCCTTTCAAGAACCGGCCCCTGTTTTATAAGCCTAAGAATACGCTTGTTCAGATTATCTACATTGTCGGTATTGCGCGAGCCACAGAAATACCAAACAGAAGAACATTTCCTAGTCAATAAGTTTCCGAAATCTATAAGAATTACGTTAAATAAGATAGGCTGGATAGTGTTATCCAGCCTTAGAGTAACTGGGGCCTGGGGCCCATTTCTCGAAAGCCCCGGAAACTTTTCGAGCCCGTAAAGCCATAACAAAATCTCCAACCTTAGAATTACAGAGCTGTTTTAGTCACGAATTCTTAATATGAATACAAGTTCTCTTCGTACAAGGAGTTTCGGGCGCATGCACTTCTCCGTTTTAAGATGCTGATAAAGTAAAAATGGCTTTACGGGTCCGTAAAGTTTGCTGGGCTTTCGAGAAACGGGCCCCAGGCCTCTATTTTAAGCGCCTCTGTCGAGGTCTCCGAGCCGACCGAAGGTATTCGAAGAATGCATCAAGATTGCACTTTACAGGAAAGATAAGCAAAATTGGTTTCAACGCAAAAAGCTACGTTTAAAAAGGTTTAAACGCCATGTTGGTGCCCTTCCGAGGGGCACCAATATGGCGGCCGTAGAGCAACAGAAACATCTATCATTGAGTTTTGCAATTGAAACGAAAAATTATTACTCTAGAGCTCTGACATATTAAAAGTAATACTTCTTCTATTGTAAGAACTGTTCAGCTAGCAAAAACGTAGGCGATAACTGCTCTTTTGACCTACACGAGATCCTTCTCGGGCCGCCATTTAATGTCACGCAACGCGTAGACTTAGAAATTCAAATGTCTTCTATAACGAAACGAGGAACCCTGTCAAGCTTAAACGTCGTAAAACGTCAAGTTATGATAGGGCCTTATATCAGATGGCACTAAAACTTCAGTAGGATTGCTAATTTATAATTTAGAAAAATGATGACGCCACATGAAAACAAAGAATTCCACTGAATTTTTGTGTGGAATCTGCTGTTTCTTCGGATAAGAAATCTACTGGAAACTGGCTTTGAATGTTACACCTCATAATTCACTGATTTGCACTTTTTTTGCGTTAGTAAACCATGGTTTGAAATTCGCTATGGTAATACGCCAACCTCCAGGATTGAACATTGGCTGGCATCATGAAAAGCACGTGTGATCTTTCTCTTAATTCTAGGAATTGTCAAGAATCAACATTAAAATCCAGGTACTTGACTCCGGGCTTCCAAGTAATGTATTTTCTTAGAAAAAGTGCAAATTACTTATGTTTAAACTAGCTAAAAATATCGTGACTTGCATTCGCTAGATACCCCCTCTAAGCGACTTGTATGCAAACGAAAACCCCGTTTTTATTCACGTGGTTGAGCTGTCAGTTGAAGAATTTCTCAGAAACGAGCTCTATTGTGCGGTTTAATCACGTATATTTCTCAGTAATCATGGTCATTAAGTTTTGTCTTTGGTTCCAAAATTTCTTCATCCACCGCCTAGTGCCTTACCGCAAAGCAGTGCCAAAATAAAAAATTTTTGCCCTCTGCAAAGGCCTCTTTTCCAAATTTTTCGTTATTTTGCCTTTCTCTCAGAAACGACTACTGGCACCACAGTCGATCCAGAAAATGTTGGATTCGAGACCCGAAGGAAAAATATTTCGTTGTTTCCAAGGGTCCCGGCCAATTTTTCTTCAGGTGTAAATCCGAACACTCCCCTCCCTAAAGAAATCTGTGCGCTGAAACATGATTGGTTTGCTGAAACTTCGATCCAGTTGCTTTCGTTTTGCGACTACTCGGCGAAGAGGAAGTGTGCCAGTAACGCCTGACAGATTTTGCGTGTTGTTCTCGGGAAGTGCGGATTTCTTGGAAAGAAAACTGATTCCGGGAATGAAATTCTACTTTATAACAAGTTGTGTTTTGTTTCGACGACTCTCACGAGTCTGCTATCAATGTTGCGACGTGAAATGCTTAGAAAATTAAAGAAATATGGGTGTTAATGGCGGACCTGGAGTTTGGAGACGGCTAAAAGAAGCGTACAGCAGAAATTGGCCGTGGTCTCGATCGACTTCCTCAAGAGATGGAACTGGCACGGTCATTTTCGCTTCAACCAGCGAAGTATTGACCTTCGTTTACCGTCCTAACTTGAGCGTCAGGGTGAGTTGCAATTTTGTTTTTCCTAGAACGAAACTTGTGATTTCTCAAAGTGTCGTTCAGTCGATGTTTAGCTGTACCCATGAACACATATCAGATCTTATTATAAGTGTTACGAGAACCCATAAATTCGTCTACTTAAGTAATATGTGTACATGCTAATAACTCATGTTGATGCAATTTTCTGAGAATTGAAAGATCTATTGCCTTCGACAACGTTAAAGCCGCGTTAACAGCGTTTTGAATTCGTTTCTTTCGCTTTCAAAATTATTCGAAGATGTTCCGTTATAATAAACAAGTATAGAAATGGAGGAGAGTGTTTGGGTTTGTGGTTTTAGGTTTTCCTAGGGTTTTGTCTTAAGTAGTTAGCTTCAGTTTTCGTTTTCTAGCGTTATTAATTAATCATAGAAGGCGACAGGGACATACTTCGTAGGTTAAAAACCATACTTTTTCTTGAATAAAGATATTGACAAACAGTAAAATCAACTGTTTATTAACTGTTATACAGTCAACTCCAGTTACTACTGGAATTGTTTTATCCATCGTCTGATCTTTCCAGCTGCAGTATAACAACGGATTTTGCTTGAAAAATATAACAAAATGCTATTAAGACTAAAGTAAGTATTTGCCATATTGCCATACATCTGGATCAGTCATTATATTTCATTGATGTTTTAGTGCTGTTAACTTTTATTTTGTTAAACCCCAAAGTGTGTTATTTAGCTTCATAACTTGAAACTTTTCTTGAAAGATGAGTGATAAAATTACTTTACAGTTCTGGAAACTCTTTTTTAAATATTCCTAATGAAAAGCATGTTTGGCTAAAACAACTTAGCCATTCTGCCAAAGTAATACTTTATTGAAGATACGTGTAAATGGATTGTTTCCCTTTGTGTAAGCTGCCCATTATGTACAAAACAATATTTTGCTCTTTTTTTACATGCACATTTATATAAATTATGTACCAGCAGTGAGCTAGCTTTTAGCTTGTTGTTGCACAAAAGTGAAATCTAAGTTCTATTCTCGATATCCAACTCCAATGAAATCTTATAGCTCCGTTGTCACCAAAATACTCAAGATGTTTGCAACCATGGGCTTAAGTGAATAAGAGGTCATATTTTGATGGCCTTAAACAATACATTTGTATCACTAATTAATTCCTGGAAATACGAATAATGGCTTTGTTTTGGTTCCGAGAAGTGCTAATAGACCATCAGCAATAAATTGGCATACCCTATACTATACAGTAGCTGTTATAGCAGAGAACAACTGTATACAGTAGTTTAAAGGGGGACCATATTGAGTAAATGTTTATCTAGAAAAGTAATATTTACTAGCTTATTAGCATGTTTAATTTTCTTAGAAAAACTTATTAGTGTAAACTATCACATGACCGAAGCATGTTAATTGAAAAAGGTGTTGGCTCTGCACAGTTCCTTGACGTGGAAAGAATATTATTTTAAAACTTAACAGAAAGGGAGTTCAGAATGAAAAGAGCTGAATTTGTATCAAAACATTGTTAAAATTTGATGTTTCGTTATAATATTATTGAGACTGCATTGTGGATCACTTGCATGTTATATTTTACAGTAGTATTATAATTGGAATTCATTTAACCATACTTTTAGTTTGGGCTTTTAGAAAATTATTTGAGAAAAGTTTATTATGAAAAAAGAAAACAGGCTTTCTATTTCTCTGTTTAGATTATGTGTTGTTCATGTATGGTGGAAGGTGCATGATATTGAGTTGTTGTCCTGCAATAGAGCAGCATTTCCCCAGGCAGGATAATTTTTACACTAGTCTTGTGCATTTAGCTGTATCCAAAAAGTAGTCTGCTAAGTCAAAAGTTTGCCTTTCATGCAGACAAGTTTAAAGCTTGGATCACGTACATATTTGTTAATAATCAAATAATTTATAAATTGTAAATTTATGTGTTGTGCAACATCTGTGCTTACAGGATGTGTGCACTGAAGCGGCTGTGAAAGTTGAAATCTCCCCAGTCGCCTTGGACTTCTTCACCTTGGTAACTGAAGATGGCAGGTGTTTTCTTAACCCAAATAAGGTGCTCAGCGAATCAGAGTGCAGTCAAGTATACTTCTTCAAACTGTGCATTAACGCTTGTCATGGAATGGAGATCAAAGATTTTGACAAGAAAGCATTTGAATATTACTTTCATCAGGTTTGTTACTTTATAAAATTACATCAAACACAAAAGACCTTGTCTGAGCACATCTCCAAACCTTGGGAAGAGAGTTGAAAAGACAATACTTGGCATTGGCATCATGTGTTTTGAAATGTGAACAATCAGGGTCTTTCATGTTTGATGAAAGGGGAAAATGGCTGAAGTATTATGATCATAAATTTTATTCTAACTAAGATCAGATATCCAAATATTTGGCAAACACCACCACAGTGATGATTCCTTCATTTAATGTTAAACAATTATTAATGAATTTTGTATCTCATGTTTATAGTTCTTTAATTAAAGGGGCTTCCACATAGCAAATTCTTAAGAGAGGCTAATTTTTTGCCTTTTTGTGATTGCACAAATTCAAACTTAGGTTCCAAGTTTTATGCTCTTTTGAACATTTTAGATATTTTCAGCCTGCATATGAGTGAAATTAACTCCGATCTACTCAAAAAGGTATTTGTAACATAACAGCATGCCTTTCTTTCCACTTTTCCCACTCTTTTATGACAATTGTACTTGGACATGCACAAAAATCAAAATTTCAAGATTTTGTTGATCTTTTTGTTGTTTTTTTTGTATTTCTTTTTTGCCTTTCATTTTCTGATCTTTTTGTGGCAGTGATTGACCTTCTACTGGGCTTACTTCTAGCTCAAAAATTTCTGAGAAAGCATCATCGAGATTGACAATTTTTACCGTGGAGTAGCATGAAGTAGCTAAGTGTAGTCGCAGGCAATTTTGCTCCGAGTTTTTCATTGAAATTTCTAAGCATTTTCTTGCATATCTCATATCTCCATTGAGCAGATAACTCTTACCTTATTATAACTAGAAAGATTTTTTTTTCCTGTAGAACTTGAGTATAGATGATTTCAATTTTAGTCAAAGGTGGTGATGTCAATCAGAAGTGGAACAGAGACCAATGCTTGTCATGATTTGTAAGGCCAGCACAGGAAACCAATGGGTTAAGAACATCACTTATCATGCATTGTAAAACTTGTCCAAACACTGAAGGATATTGTAATTGTCATTTTATTACTTTCCAGTGTCGTCAAGACTTCTTGTCAGGAAGGATCGGTGAATTTAGTAAGGAGAACCAAAACTGCTTGGCCCAAGTTCTCCTTTATGAAATTGTTTACCGGGCAAGTATACAAGGTACCCATGTGTCCACCAAAGATGTTATTGACAACCCGTAAGTACCTTAAAATAAAGTGAATTTAGAATATTCATACAATCATATCCTTTATCAAAGTGCCTGGTCAGTCTAGCACCAGTGGCACTAATTGGGGACCTACATGTTGATAAAATACAATGTTATAAAGCAATTAGTTTAAAAATTAAAACTTAAAAATTTAAAGATTTCTAACTTTTAGCATTTTTTCTTAAAACTACCTAAAAAAAGAAAATTATTCACAGTTACTGTAGATGTTTTAGACACTGTCAGCGAGAACTAATTTGAACATAAAATTTAATAGTCTCTCACAACCCTTTAATACAGCTGACATGTGCTTTTTGCTAAAATACAAGACTTTTGTATCCTTTAATTAATTGAAAGGTTGATTATATTATTTAATAATCTGTGGGAGGTGTGACAGTGGCCTCATATAAGTGCACTCAGGGGACTTGAGTGGCAAAAACTGGAAGCACCATAAAGGAATACTCAGAAAGTTTTCTAGCATTCCTAACATACCTAACTCCTGAATCTCTTACCTTCGGCCTGGCAAGGTGTTATAATCTGTTTTGCAGTCAATTAAAGGTCATTAGATCTGAAGGACACCAGATGAAAGGGAATAAATATGAGAAAAGAAATTATAAAGGGCCAACTAAGATGTATCATAAAAATGTAATCTATGTGTGCTGTTGTTTCATGCACAAATAATAGTTTCTTTGTTCGGTGAGGTGCCTTGTGTTACAGATGACTGATAATAATGATCAAATTAATAAATCCACTGAATTCAGTTAAAAGTACTACATCTACTCACTAGGTTAGTGATGCCATTGACACCAGTAAGAGCAGATAATTAATTTTGGTCTTGTAAAAACACACAAAAAACTGAAGCAACAGAAAGGATGTGATAGGCAATGGATGGTTAAGTATTCAGAGACCTCTACATGACAGGAAGCAAATGTTAAAACAATCAGGGCTTTAAAAAAAGTGAAAAACATCTCTTGCTTCCTTCAAAATACATTTCCTTCTCAAAAGATTAAAAATCCAGGGATACCTTTTAAAGCAAACTAATTAAGTTTAATTTTTATCAGTAGTTTAGCTTTTACTCTTATTTTGTATACTTAAGTATAATTTTATTTATTAGTATTTTAGAGTTGGCGTGATGTCTGATAAGATTTTGCCGACAGAAGAGGAACAACAGTTACTTGTAAATACAGTCGCAATGAAGTTCTTATGGGAAAACTTGCATCCAACAAATGCAAAATCGATCCGAGGAACCAAAACCCATAATACCTCAAATACTTTACTTTACCACTCGGTAGTGGAAGCTACGAACAGTATTTCCCTGCTCACTATTGGCACATTGATGTACTAGGAAATGATTGACAGTAACCTTGTGTTACGGGAAACTATGCAAGGTGTCACCCGCACATCATTTCTGATGGACAAAACATAAGCTGTGTGATTATTTCTTTGTGCTACATGACAAACTGTATGGGGTGCATTGCCTGCCAGTTCTGATCAACAACAAAAAATTAATTGCCTGGCCACTCCCCATTTGGGGCTAATTTCAGGACCACTGTTGTAAACTGTAATTATTATAAATAAATACTCACAAATGAACATAACTAGGTTAAAAATCCCAACTGGCGGGAGGCAGACCAGTTGGTTATTTACAAGCATGTGTGTAGCCCAGAAGTTGAACTCAGGGCTACCGCGAACAGCATCAGCTGGTGGTCAGAACAAGAATTGAACCCAGGGCCTATTGTTTTCAAATCTGGCACATAAACCACTTGGCCACGCTGCCTCCATAAAACATTAAGCTGCACGAGTTTTTCTTTTACATTACATTGAACTGTATGAGGTATACCACCCACCAGTTCTGATCATGGACAAAACACTAACCTGCGTGAGTGTAATTTCGTTGGCATTATATTGAACTGTGTGAGGTGTGCCACCTGCCAGTTTTGATAGACAAAAAACATTAAGCTGTGTGATTATTTCTTTCGCATTATATCGAATTCAGGGCTGTCAATAATTACATATATTATTATTTCGCATTATATCAAATTCAGGGCTGTCAATAAGCCCACCCAACCATAACTGGTAACACCTGTTACCGCTGAGTATGTTTTATGGACCCTTGATGTTGCAAGTGAACTGGTCTGTAGTTGATACAACTTACCCATAAAGTAAATAAACAGGTTTTCTACAGGACAGTGTAAAGATCAAGGCTACAGGTGAATTAAAACTTGACGACAGCCCAGGAATTTTCTGAGGTGTGTTATCCACCAGTGCCAATGAACAAAACATTTATTTAGCTACCTTTCAGCAAATCAAATGATGAAACTGCAATTTTGAAATATTTATTCAGAGTAAGTTGTTACTATCATAACTGTCTCCAACAGTCAGCCAAAGTGATTTTTTGCAACTTGCACAAATTTATTAGGGAAACTAATGACTCAACAGCATTTTTTTAATGGAAGAACTGGCCAGGGCTTCCTTTACAAATACTACCACTTAGGATATGTAACAGTATTTGTCTGGTGCAACTCAACTAAAATACATCATCAACACGTATGAATAGCACAAACCCATTCCTTGGCACCATGATCGCAATCCTGTTTTTCATCATGCACCACCAGGCCTCATGATGAGATGTTGCACAGTAAAATGGTTGGACACGGATTGTCTCAGATGTCTCAAAAGAAGAGATGAAAAACGACCCTCTAACACTGCTAACTGCAGACAAAACTCTCTCTGCATGAAGTAGTACCTCCAGTTTTTGCCACTTGTGTCCCCTCATTGCTCAAAACCAGAAAGAGCAGTCTGGGTTGGAACCCTGGCTGCAGACATTGTGAGCTGTTTTCTTGGGCACGACATTAATTACCTTTTGTGCTCTTACAGTGCCTCTCTCAACCCAGGTGTTTTTCTTTAATGCTTGGGGTAACCCCACAATATAGGATCTAGCATCTCAACCTGGGGAGAGCAGAAATACTTCTAGTCGCTTCATTCTACAGAAACCAAAGATAAGCAAGAGCCTGATTGCTTGCTTTGCTCACATGCAATATTTAAACATAGGCATGCAAGGCATGCAAGAGTTATTTTTTTGTGAACTGAAAGGTTTCAGAGATAGCAAATTAAATCAATGGCATTTAAAATGTTTTACTAAACAAACTACAGTAACCTGACATGTCTCCAAATTGCTATAGATATCACCTGATTTTCTGACAAGCAATTTGATTCATGCTTCGATACAACCCACACTGTGATTGGTGTGACATGCGCACATGCATAACTCCCCATCACTCAACAATCTCATAGCCCTTTCAACCCTAAGGGGAATTTTTGCTCAAAAATACTCAAGCCATTAAGAGAACTTTTCGCATTTTATACGAGTCGTAAGTTTATCCTTTTTACAAACAACACCACTTCACCGAAAATAGAAAGAAAGAGAAAAAACTTTCTGATACGTTGAAAGTCTGATTTTGCAGTCTTCAAAAAATATCGAACTGAAATGAATGTCATCAAATAAAGCTATAAACTGCTACTGCACAGACGTAAAAACAGTTTAGAAATGAAAGCTTCTTTTTGATTAATATCCGGCTGGAAACAATAGCTGACAATTTCTAAGCTCCAATTGAATTTATTCCCATATCAAAAATAGAAGTGTCAAGTTACCATTTATAACTAAAAATAGCAAACATCTCATGCGAACGACTTTCTCCGACATTACCATTTGTAACTAAAAGTAGCAAGCATCTCGTGGGAAAGGTGCTGACGATTTGTTAGCTCTAATTTAATTTATTTATTTTACTCCCTTGTGAAAAACAAAAGTGTCAAGTTACCATTTGTAACTAAAAATAGCAAAAATCTCGTGGAAACAGGTGCTGACGATTTGTTAGCTCTTATTGAATTTACTCCCTTGTGAAAAACAAAAGTGTCAAATTACTGTTTGTAACTAAAAATTAAAAATATTTCTCTATATTTTAAACGTTCAAACTCTTTCAAATCAAAATAGTCTCGTCTCCCCTAAAACATTTCCTAAGAACTAGAAGCAATGATGCATGACATCTAATTATATTTACTCATTGTGAAAAACAAAAATATCAAATTACCTTTGTAACTAAAAATAACAACATCTCGTTCATTTGCATACAACTAGCTCACACACTGTTTCAAACCACAAGGCTCATCTCGTCCGTAACTAAAATCCTCAACCTAACCCACAGAAAATGCTGAAGTAAACCCGATATATGAATACTTCCTCCTCTTTTGAAGAAGAATAAATATGGCCGTTTTGAACTGTATAGGGATCAAATCTTCTCATATACCATTTACCTTTAAAACAAGAAATTTGATTGGCTGTTTATAGTAGATCCGATCTGACTGGTGTGACATACAAACATCTTTCATTCGCTCTCTGACTCACTGATCCATTGACCTGTCCACAACATACTCAATGCACCGACTAAGAGGTAATTTTTTTTATAAAAAAATAACTTAACAAATTGATTTCAGTTTTTCATGTGGCTGTCCTGTTATTGATCATGAATTTCATCATAACATGGTCAGAGTAGCTGTGGATCCATAAGGCGACAGCCGAGTGGATCCGCAGACTACTTTGACAATGTTATGACAAAATTCATTGTCAATAACAGGACTGACACATTAAAAACTGACATCATTTGTCCACTCTCGTTCATTGAAGCATCGTATAAGTAATTATAAACTCATGTGTCTGTCCACTTATTGACAATAAAAATTAGCCAATGAGCGCATGAGAATTAATTTTGTACGTTTTGAAAGTTGAAAATTCATCTGAAAGGTGACAAGTTGTTGAGTACATTCTGTTTTTATTGAAAACTCAAATATCAAGTTTAAAGTATTTTTAGGTATTCATTTTGTATGAATTCGATATAAATACGGTACTGAGTCAATCTTTTAGAGCAGAATATTGACATAATATAAAATAAGTTTCAAATAATGATTTTTTTTTACTGCATGCTTTTCTGTTGTAAAGAACAAGTCTAAAATTATCTACTTATTAACTGCTTACTAGATCATTTACCATTCTTTCATTTTGAAAATTTATAGGAGCCGTTATCGCATTAAAAAGCTACTCCAGAGAGGAATATTTGCTGACTACCCTCTAGATGAGATAAAGTCTTTTCTTAAAGTGAATGTAACACAGTACGAGGTTCTAACAGAACATCAGGTCAAATCTGAGTATGTCCGTGCCTTGGAAAAAGCTGAAGACTTTTTTGTGCACAAGTTTTCTTTTGAAAAGGTTTGAATGCAAATTTTATCTTATTGTGTAGTTCCAGAAAATATCCATATGTCCCTCACAGAAAGGATTTTTTTCAAGACCCCCCACCCTTCTGGAAATTCCAATTAAGCTTGGTACATTTCTTTAAACGTTTAAGTCTAAGAGAGGTCTCCAAGAGATGCTCTAACAGGGTTTTCTGTGGGGGTGCTGTGGCCTCATGGTTAGTGGGTTTGACTCCAGATCGACTGGTCTGGGTTCTAGTCCTGGTAAGGGACATTGTGTTGTGTTCTTGGGCAAGACACTTTACATTCACAACTTGCCTCTCTCTACCCGGGTGTATAAATGGGTGCCAGGAAACTTAATCCTGGGGGTAACCCTGCGATGGACTAGCATCCCATTCAAGGGGGAGTGGAAATATTCCTAGTTGCTTCATGCTACAGAAACCAGGAAAAACTCTGGCCTGATGCATGGGCCACTTTGTTTGTATACAGACTTGAACGTTACCTCTGTCACCACCCAGGGGGGAGTATGTATATTTTCTGGAACTGTATATTAGCCAGATTTGGGATTTGCACGGGGAAAATATTGGCTTTGAGTCTCTGTTGAATGAATCAGGGACTTGGAGGCATATTGTACCTGATTAGTATTTTTGTTCTCCACCAAATTCAGCATTTGCAGTAATAAACACTGTTATGCATAGAATTCCTATTTACCAATGTTTGTCTGGACTGCTCTAGGAGAATATTATATACAGTACAGACCAACCTTGGTAGATAGGAATGCTATGCTATGCATAACAGATGTAAATGTTGAATTTGGTGCAGTAAGAAAATACTAAACAATAGATTTACTGCATTTTTTTAAACCAGGTTTATGGTCAAGTGAGTAGAAAGTTTGAGGTTCTTATCAGTGCAGAATTTGGAATCAAGAAGAGGAGATTAGACATTGAGAATAGTGTAAGTTTTTATATACTGTGGAAAGATTTATTAATAAAAGTAATCAAACAACCAATCAAAACGCAAAAGTAATTTGTGGACCTTGTGCAAAGCGTGGCAAAATGACCTTGACTACTCTATGCTAATATTATTAAGAATTCATTTGATTATTTTTAGCATTGATATTTTGTGAAATTAATATTTTATCTTTCATTTTAACTTTAGCTTCCTGAGGTCATAGTGGAAAAATTCTGTGATATAGAAGGATTAGAATTTGACCGTATGAGGAATGTTGTCAGAATTTTACGGAAAGAGTTTAAAACAGAGGTACAATGTATCATGTTATAATTATATATTATTAAACATTATAATAATGTTTCCATATAACGCACGCTTTGATTGGCTGAAACAGCGTGCTTTATCAGAGATTAGAGAACGGGTTGATGACATTAAGCTGGCTTTCAAAGTTTTGCTTCGGGAATTTCGACAAATTTGAAATTAAACATCCCTTGTGCATGACTCAGACAAAAGCAATGCAAACAAACTATTTGTCAGCAGTAAATGTGGCTCATGGACCAGTGTAAAACAACAACAGTAGTGTAAAAACTGTACAAAAATAACAATTTTTGCTAGATTCTGACAAAACACATAGCGAAATAAACAAATCCTGAACCTAGTGAATTCTTTGATGAAAGACATTATAATATTAGTATGAAGGCAGAAATTATACTGAAGAAGTAAAACAAAGACAGAGAATACCAATTGAGCTGTCTCTGTAAATGATTAGAAGCTTTACTTTTGTAAAAATGCTCAAACAACACTTACATGCGTTGTAGTAATGCTTGCTTGCTTAGTAGCAACGGCTCCAGTCATCTTAGCGAAGTGAGCCTCTACAATTTTGTATCATTGCTCCCGACGAGTAATCAGTTGAAAGCTTGTTCCTGTGCTTGGAGTTAAAGAAGTGGGAGCAGTTTAGTCTTTCCAACTTTGATGCTAGTTCAGGCAATCTTGCTCCAAGCAGGTGAAAGCCGTAAATAACTGTAGCTTCTTTCAAATACAACTCAGCATTTCACATTTTCATTATCTGCAACCTTTGAGCTCCTTAGCCTGCAAACAGGCTCTCCGTATGGGTTATTCCGAGATTTGCTTTTGAATAACGCGCGGTCAAAAGCTAGGCTGTGGTCAAGAAAGGGAGCGCCTGCAATGGTCCTTGTACGATTTGAGTCCTGCCTCCTTTTCCCCTTGACTGAACTTTTACCTCACATCATTGCTTGACTCAATGAAAATAGCCACGGTCGTCCATAGCAACCGAAAACACGAACAACATAAGCCAACATTTTAGTCAAAAAATCCGAGAATTAAATATTTGCCTGAAAGCTAAACCTTGAATGGGAACATTATTTTCGAACTTTCCTTAAGTGATTTAGATGAAAAAATGACCTCGGCGAGCTAGAGAGGAGAACAAAACAGAAAACAGAGCAGACAGCATAATTAGCTAATAATTATTCACCGTATGTTCAGCACAAAACTAAAATAAAGCTTGCTTCTGGATAATTTCAGCCTTAAAAGCCAGTAAATGGTCCCAATTTACTCTCTGTATCCTTACAAATGTCCTGACTACCATCTCTGAAAGATTTTGCCCCAATTTTGAGCAAATAAACATTGATCTGTGACCCATCGGCAACCAACTGAAATTGCTCTTCTCATTTATTTGACATGTGTCAAGTCAAATTGGCCAAACAGCAATTTACGTTCAGAATCTGAACGTAAATACTCAAATCGTACAAGGACCATTGCAGGCTCTCCTTGCCCGCACCCCCATCCCTCCCCCCCCCCCAATTTTTGACCGCATGCCATTCGAAAGCAAATCTCAGAATAACCCATACAGAGAGCCTGTTTGCAGGCTATGAGCTCCTAATTCTGTCGAAATTGCCATTGGAAAATAACACATTTTCATGAGCCACAATTTGGCCGGATTCCTCTGGGCTAGTAACCTTTACCTGCATTTATGTCCTGATTAAACAGGTTAAACTATTAAAAAAGCGAACTTTGAAAGCATCGTTCTTCTCTCAAAAGCAACTCCAAAGTGAAAGCTTACCCGAAGTCCAGTTTGTGATTGACAGCGGTCGTTTCGTTAGCCAATCAAATTGTGCAAACAATTCTAACAAGGATTGTGATTGGCTTATTTTAGCATGCTTTATCAGAGATTGGGACATGGCTGACGCCACTTTTATTCCTTTGGAAAAAAAGTTTGGTTTGAAAATTCAGCAAATGTATGGGGAAATTATTGATTCTTTATCATAAAACAAATAAAGAAGCCTCAACTGTGCTCTGTTCTGTTGTAAGGCACTTAGAAAGCGGTAGAGCACTCAAGAAGTGGGGAAAAACACTCGACTGTATCTTGTGTTGTCCCCTACACTATTTTCGTGCTCTACCTCTTCCTGCGTGCTTTACAACAGAACAGAGCACAGTCAAGGCTTGTTTATTTGTTAACCCGTGAAACACTATGCAGGTAAGCTTTTGGGCAAAAAGCATGACTCATATCTTCACGTGTGAACGTAACATGTTATCTTCACACCTGAAAAGATCACCATTGTTATGGGTACCTACTGTACACATGAATTTGTACCTTTCTTAGCGTTAAAGTGAAATAGTTTAATTGGTATTTCATTGGTGTTTATATCAAAAGTAATTTCCTACGGAAACTTAGGAAAATAAATTTCAAAAATCAGAAAAATTGTGTAATCACATGCAAGATTCCATATCAGTTTCATTTCACCATTACGCCGCCTGGATAGCTCAGTTGGTAGTGTTCCAGACTGCTGTGCGGGAGGTCAAAGGTTTGAGCCCCAGACCAGACCAACACTCAGGGTTTTTAAATAACTGAGGAGAAAGTGCTGCCTTAGTAATAGACCAATTTCGATATATTAGAATTCAGTCTAAAACAATAGACCTCAGTACGAGGCTCTGGGGAATAAATACAGAGTTTGTGGGGTTTATTCCCCAGAACCTCATTCTGAAGTCTATTGTTTGAGACTGAATTTTAATATATATGGAAATTGGTTTATTGTATCTGCAAATGGTTAGACACTCAAGTCTTCTCGGATAAGGACTATAAACCGCAGGCCCCGTCTCCTGCACCTTCGATGGGACACAGCGAATGTAAAAGAACCCACAACTCATTAATAATTCATCAAGCTAGAACAAAGGAAATCACCACCGTGAAGGAGGTTTGGATACCCGGTCTTAATTAGCATAGATTTTGATGATTTTACTTCTCTGCTTACTCCTTAGTTTTTGTTTCAATGGAGAAGATCAATATCAAACACTCAACGCAGTGTTTCATCAGCCATCCAAACACCTTGAATTTCATCAAAAACACTCCGCTGCGCGTCGTATTTTCAACTCTCTTCTCAGTGTTTCGGTATCCAGATGAAACACGGTCTCTCTTTGATATATTACTTGAAAATTTGTTTTCGCCAATTAGTGTTCTTAGAAAAGATTTCTTTTCAGGAGACATTTAAAACTCTCGCTCAGGGGTTTGTAATACAGTGTATTAATAAGCTTGGTACGGAGTGTTGTCCACTTGTTACTCAACCTTCTGGTGGATTCTCCTCTTTCATTGCTCATTTTATTGGATCATTCTCTGTGATCTCTCATCTTATAAAGGCCTTTAGCACTCTATGCAAGCCCTTTACTTTGGGGATATATTATATCATATGTGCTTTTCGGTTTTCAGGAATTGACAGCAAGCTCTACACAAGATGCAGATTCCCTTATGATGCTTGTTGAGGGATATTATAGACTCATGGTTAACCAGTACAAGCAGCTTAATGTACAAGGTACAGTGTAGGTATAATTAATTAACATCTCCTTGTCTCCCCATAATTATGACTATTTATTATTTAATATACAAATTTAGCCAAGCATAAAAGCAGAGCTCCTGATTAATTGCAATATTAAGTTAAGCTGGCTTGAGCCTGCAATCCAAGCAAAAACCAATATCTGGGCAGTAGTCAACTTGAGGAAACATGTGACCTCAATGAGCTTAAAACCTGAGCCTGTTATATGATCATGTGATATTGGTTAGCAGATACCTTGTTTTGACAGGTGTCAATTGAACGTAACATCAATGTCCAAAGTCAAAGATGTTCGCTGTAAACCAAGGCTGCATGCCTTGGTCAATCTATTTTTAGAGTGTGGCCAACATGTTATAGGACATTGTTGTCATTTGTCGTCATTGTAGGGCGCATGCACCCACAATCCATCCCCCTATCCATGCTGGCCCTTAAATGGGCCGCCAGAGCTCCACTATAAATATTACTTGGAATTAAGAATTGGGCTCTGCCAGTAGTAATTTGTATTTTTTTTTTGTCAGGTTCAAAGAGAGCAGGTGCCATACTATGTCATGGGCCTATCTTGTAAGTGTGTTCGATGCTTTTCAAGACAAGCGTTTTGCTATAATATTGTAATAATGATATTATTAAAAAGAGCTTTAAGGAGGAAAAAAATATCTTTTTTGGCCTAGTGTGGCTAGTGTGAGTAACTCCAGTTTCTATTGTGTAGCGGCAGAAAACATCCATACCCAGATCACAAAGGGAATTCAGAAATTCCAGAATTGTTTGTGAGGGGTTCAAAGACCCAGGAAATTCCAGAGGGCAAGGGATTGGACAGTCAATTTATTTTCCAGTTGCTCTTCACCAATAGCTTACTAGGTAGATCTCTCATGCTTCCCGATTGTATTCTTACAGACGTAAGAAGGCGGAATATCTCTTACAGAATGGACCCAAAGAGAATGGTTTATTTCTGCTTAGAAGGAAGAGAAGTGACCATTGCAATCATGTGCTGTCAGTGTATGTTGCAGACAGAGTTATGAAGCACTATGATATTATCTGGGATGACTCCACTTCCCCTGGTTTTTATCACCTGAAGGATGCAAAGAGAGCATTTTCAGACTTATTGGGACTGGTTCAACACTACAAGCAGTCTGCGGTAAGACTATTGTTTAAATAGTTAATTGAAGTGACACAATTATCGTTATTATTCATTCAAAATATTTCCCTGTTTCTGATTGGTTAAAACCACTCGCATAATTCACCATAACCAGCTGCTGTTGACCAAATATTGAACCAATGACGTCAAAAGTGCAGCCCGCTGCAAATTATTGAATCCTTGACAGAGAAAACCTGGGGACAAGGTTGTGTTACTTTTGGTGAGCATAAAAACAAAGACCAAAATGGCAAAACTCCTTTAAGAACGGGGAAATATTTTGAATGAATAATAAAGCAATTATTGAATTATTGCTAAAACTTCGCCTGCCATGCAAGGGTGTGTGGGAGGAAGCTCCGCATTTCTTTACAAAATGTAAGGCTGCCTTCTTGATTGTTTAAAGCAGAGGAAGGTTAGGGAGAGAAATAGATTTCTACCAAGGGAATGGATACATCTAATCAGGGGGTATTGTCAACAGCATTTATTAGCCTTTTTCTGAATGTAATAGCAAAGTTGAGTCTTTTCGACTGATATTTCTACCAGATTAAAGCTCTCTTCCAGCTGGTGAAACTACCCAACAGTAGACCTTCAGAGATGCTGGCCTAAAAACGTTGCAATTATTGAGATTGCCAATTTTACCTTCTTGGACCTAAAAGAGGTTGAACTCCCAATACAATTTCCCCAAAAGAAAACTGAATAAATACCAAATTAGAGAGAGAAAGGTACTTAAAGAAATGTCTTTCAAATCTGGGAGATTTGGTGATCTACACAGGAACCCAGGAGGTCTGGTCTGTTCATGTATCTTGGAGAACTGGTATTTATGGATTCTTAGCAGCATTCTGGTCAGAGCCCAGTTATTGTTTTGATATGTTGAAACTGGCCTGTTGTTTAACTGCATTTCTGATGGCTGATAGAAACACAGGCAAATCAAAGGAGAAATTGACAGAGCAATATGTTGTATTTAATCTTAGGATGGACTCCCCGTGTGCTTGAAAGAGATGCTCAAACCAAAAACAGAAGGTAATAAAACTCACAGCAATTAGTTACTGGTAGTTGTAAATATGGGTTATTAACCAAGCATGAAGTCAAGATGGCTGGATATTTGGCCAACTTCCCTTTTATGTTTTTATGGACTGACTGACGTATTTGAGGTCCATAAACCCGGCCGTCTTGACGCAAAAAGTTTAGTAGCAGGTAGTCCTGAGCTGGCAAGATAGTGTCAATCACAGCACTGACAGAACTTCGATCATATTTCCTGCTTACAGAATTAGTCATGTAATAAACTGGGTTAGACCTCTCTAAGTTACTTGAAAAATGTATCAACTAAATGGTTAGCCATGTTAAATTCCCCATCGATTGAGTATCACATTGATAAATTAAAATGGATTACAGTAATGTTGAACCTTCCATAAGTGACCCCAAAATGTCAAGCCTAAGTGGTCGCTTGGCCTCATTAGCCTATGATGACTGAAGAGACTTATCTCGGTATTAAATGCTTTATTTATGTGAAAAGTCAAATTCACCAGTAACTCTCATTGGAGATTTCCATCTCTTCTACTATCCAGGAATGTATTAACATTACAATACTGTATCATTCAATTTTCATTCAATTATTTGTTCGTTGTTCCAATTTTAGCTCTTAAAGTGGTCACAGTCACTTACAGGAGGTGGCCACTTTGGAGAGGTTTCAAATATAGTGATTTGACCTGAAAAAGTTTGGTATTTTGGAAAACTGGTTGCTGATGAGAAGTGGTGACAACCAGAGGTTCAACTGTACTAATGAAAGTAACTATGAAATATCAATATAGGTTCACTAATTCATGTTAAGCTCACTTAGTTTCTGAACTATTCAAATTTCCATAATGTATAAGAAAATGATTTACAGGGCATTTGAAATGATGAGGTCAACACTAAACCAGCCAGGTTATGTAAATCAATAGAGGTGACTGTAATAATTCAAGACAGCTTTGACAACTGTTACTGGATGGTGTAAAGGAGCTCTGGTTGCCATGATCAATGCACGAGCCATTCAAGAGTCAAATAACTAAAGGAAGTACTTCTTAAATTCAGACATTGCGTGTAAACAAAAACAAATTATATGAGTGACCAGGGCTCTAGGCTGGAATGGCAACTTTACAACTTAAGTAACAATCTTTCCTTGTTTTTTTTCTAGGTTTTGCTGCATTGCTGGACCGCCAGGCCATGGTACCTGCAGTACCAGAAGTCCACCTGCTCAATGATGCCAACCAAATTGACAATTTGTTACTCGAGCCTGGAAATTCATTATCAGAATGGGTATTGAAACATATATAACTGTTCCCTGCCATTTAGCTTTTACAACAAACTACTATCACTAAAATCTCCTCATAGAGCAGTTTTCTAATTGAGTGTCGTAAAACCAAAGCCAAATTGAATGTAATCACTGTAGCTAACCACAAAGGACAAAGACTGTAGTCTACTGATGAACCAATCAAAACATTACATTTATATGTGTAGCTGATATGAAGAGAGGGAAAACTTGTGCAACGAAGTCACAATTGGTTTCGATTTTACTTCTAACTGGATGAACAAGTGGCTCAAGTTTTTTAAGCCAATGGACCTTTCTACCGTTGTCACCCAACATTGAAAAATATTTCATATTTTTGAATTAGTAAAAACAACACCTCGGTCCATAGTATGATATTGATCATGCGGAATTTAGTAAATCCGTTGGATGCAAACTCATAAAACTATCAAACCCTAAAACTTACACTGATTTTGTGTCAGGGGGCAAGTGTAATGGCCCCTGACATACATTTTATTGTAAAAAATTGCCAAGTTAGGGGTCCAAGGTTTTTATGAGTTTACGATCAATTCTAATGAAACTTCACATAACGGTATTCGCTAAATTCAGCATGAACTGTGCAGTATATTTCTGTTTTTCATCCAATCAGGACTCAAGTAAAACCAAAACCAATCGTGACGCGCTTGCACTCGTTTTCCCGCGCTACGCGTCAGCTACCTGCTTCTACTTTCAGTTTTGATTAGTTAACTGGATTGTCTCTGTCCTATGTGATTGGTTAGAGTGATAAGTTTGGCTTTGGTGTTACAACACTCAATTGAAAACTGCTTTAACTGATCAGAAGAACATTTCATTCCTAGGGTGAGTTTGGTGAAGTCAAGAAGGGATTCTTTTGTGCATCTGCTGAAGAACAGCTCTGTGTAGTTTCTAGGGCATTGGTGAAGCCTATTGGAAGAGAAGTAAGTCTTGTTCAACAATTGTGTGTCTTATTTTCCTGATTGGTCTGTTTTCTTGATGGCAGTGTTTGACTATTTGTGCTGAGTTATCTGTACCGACCAGGCCAAGTAATTTTGTCACTTGTGTTAAATGTTGAATGTTGATTGTTTATAGTAGTAGATGCAGTTAGCTACAACTAGTCAGTTTTCAGAAATAACCTTTTAAAATAAAACTTTGTGCTCTGGCAGCCTTAAAATTATGTATTTTTTTATTTATTTATTGAATTAGTTAATTAATTCGCCCCGCGAGGTTCATGAGATATAAGGAAGACAAAACGTGACAAGTTAGTAGTGACATCTTTCATATGCTACCATACATCTCTATTTAATTACTTTAACTTGATAAACTATTTTAAACTCATTAGACAGTTTTTTGTTCATGTACCATTATTGACCTCCAAAAGGGTTTTCCAATTTCAGCATTTAAAATATTATTCTGGTCAAAGTGAAAATATACAAACATTTCCACTGGTGTGAACTTTCCAGAACTATTTGGTACAATGAAAAACATTGTAAGTTTTGATTTGTCAGTGTTCTTAACGATTATCTCCTTTTTGGTTGCAGAAAATCAGACACTACAAGGAAGCGATGACAACCTTTTTGGAACTTCAGAATCCTTATCTGACTCAGTTTTATGGCATTACTCAGACAGAAAAAGCCTTGATCTTTGTGTTTGAGTTCGCAGCAGAAGGTCCTCTAGACCAGTACATAAAGAATGAAAGGTAACATTTACTCTGATATGTGATGCCTGCTTGCAGACTTAGCTTTATACGGATTATAACAACACAGTATTTAAGAAATACGAACATGTACCTTGTTTCTATCAATTTAAAGTATAAATCTACTAACGTTCAATCACAAGTACCATTCTCTGATTGGCTACGCTTCTAACTCTCCATTAAGCAATTAGATTATGAGCTCAAGATTTTTATCGCGTGATAGTTGTTGACTTGGGCTGCGCCCTCGGAAACTATCACACACAGAAATCGAGATCAAATAATCTAATTGTTTTAGCATAAATCTACTAGTCGTTCAAACCTTTATCTAAATCCTCGTCACAGACACTTCGGAAACACCAATAAGCGACGGTAATTTTGTTAACATGGACACACTGCTACGCTACTCACGATTGAACAATTAGACTACAAGCCCGAGTTTTCTACGAGCAGATAGTCAACGAGGCGCAGTCGAGTTGACTATCGCTCGTAGAAAACGAGGGCGAGTAGTCTAATTGTTTTAGTATAAATTCACCGTAGTCTCATTGCATAAAAGAAAAAGATGTAAAGAAGAAGAAAAAAAAGATGGAAAGTAACGCGTAGAAAAGAACTGTTTTATTATGTTACATCGGGTTGAAACGTGACGCGCGATGTGCACTGATGCGTAACTGTTGACTATCAGCAGATAGGAAACGGTTATATAGCCAATCAAATTCACGGATTCGCAATGGACTACGGTCAATTTATACTAATACGGAATAGATAATGAGTAGTGTAGCCAATCAGAGAACGGCATTCGTGATATAACGCTAGTAGATTTATAGTAATCTGTGATAGAACGAAGTGAGTAGCGCAGTTAACAAAATCACGGCCACTTCTTGGCCACTTCTTTCGAAGTGTCTGTGAAGAGGATTTAGATAAAGTTTTGAACTAGTAGATTCATACTAAAACAATTAGATTATTTGCTCTCGATTTCTATGCATGATAGTTGATTATCGAGGGCGCAGTTCATCTATCACAAGAATATTTGTTTTGCAAATCTTTGGAGGGGCTTATTGTTTTTGCTGAATGCTTCTGTTTCAGTACAAAGGAAAATGGAATAACCAAAGGGAGGGTGATTTCCTATGCAGCACAGATTGCTGAAGGAATGATGTTCCTACATAGCAAGGTAAGTCACTAACCTGAAAAATAAAACAGATGTAGTCTGACGTTAGGAAAATTTAGAATAAGCATTAACAGCGTGTTGGAAAATTAAAAGTAGTGGAAAAATAGGCCTTA
>CM042750.1:29873235-29885735 GCA_022496165.2 Catalaphyllia jardinei | reverse complement strand
TTGATTTTTCTTTGTCATTTTAGCCTTTATGACGGTTACATTCCTCAAATTGGGGATTGGCGATTCATGTTTAGGATTGATGTTAGCATTCCCACGCGTTCTACAGAGGGATAAATATTATTGAAAAGTTTGATTTTTCTTTGTCAGTTTCTAATGATCAAGCACTGGAACCTCTCCTCCCCCCTGACATCACAAAACTGGAAGATTGGGAGATTTCATTATCTAGTCAAGAGAGTAACCTGGAATTAGAAGCTGTTCCCAATGACTCTCAGGTATTCTTAATAGTTTCTCCTGAGCAATGTCCATAAATAATAGTCAAGTGATTTATTTCTCACTTTGTCTAATGTCAAAACCTGCAACATTGCACATCATTTGGCAACTCCAGCGTGCAAGCCAGCCCTGTGTGGATTTTGTATCTGTTTTCATGTTGATATAGTCCTTTCTGCGTGTCTGAGAGAGAAGGCCTTATGCTTTCCAAACAGAGTTTGCAATAGGCTCAGCAAGCAATAGATAAATGAATTTAACAATGCGCCCAGCGCTTGAAACAATAGAAGCTACAGGATAAGAGAACGAATCAAAATTACAGCTCTGGAAGAGGTACGGGACTACTCGTGTCTGAGGATGACTTTGGTCATCATTTTGTAAAAGAAACTTAAGGAGATATGAGAGTCTTCTGATCACAATCTTGACTTTTTTTGCAACTCTATAGCTTGCCCGCCAAATCTGTGTAGTTTTAATGAGTTTTTCGTGTTGATAGTCTTCCATCCTCTATGGAGACACAACCTGAGCTACTCTCTGTGTCCTGAACGTCGTGGATGAAGAAAGGATTAAGCAGATTTTTAAAATTCCCTGATCTGAATCTTCACTTCTTTTTGCAAGTCTAGAGTAAACGCCGGCTCTGTGTGGGTATTAGTTATCTTTCAGTGCCTCTCGGTTCGTGAGCAAAAGCTGTCACTGAAGCATTCACTCGGTTATGCAATAAATATCGTTTAGATTTACTTAAATTAGATTTGATTCAATCAGTTTGTTTATTATTGAATATAGGCTTATGTCAAAAGAGGATTTAGTTTTCTATTTATACTACTATAACACACAGTCATTTGTGCTAGCCTTGCGTTGTATCGGTGATCCTGATTGGTGTTAAAGACGGGTATTGATTTATCGTCCTTGTACTTTTCTTCCTTACTTGTAGGCCTCTAATGGAGACTACTCTTGTTTGCCTGAGAATGTAGTCCAAGATGAGGGTTCTGCTAGTGAAGATCGCACCCATAATCTTCCAGGCATTTCCCTGATCAGCAGCATTTCTCTGTTTGACAATACTACGCCCAGAAAGCATAGCCTCTCAAAGACATTTTCTCATCCTGGTGTGGTGCATGTATATGAAACTGAAAATACTCTGCCGTCAAGGGAACCATTCAATTTCCTTCCCGTAAGGAAACCAAGCATCACAAGAGTAAGTTCGTGTCCTCCGTCGATCCAGGCAGGCGATGATCATAGCAATGAAGGAGCAGAGCTTACCGAAAGAGAGCAGAAAGAAAGATATGTTCCCTGTCCTCGTCGAAGTGCAGAAGTAAACGTGCCGTTACCAAAAAAACAGGTGTTCGCTACCGGCGTAGAAGATCCTGAGACAGTGAGTTCTGAGGAGCCAGTTGAAAGTGAAGGTAGCAGCAGTGAAGACAGTAGTGCGGATGATGGTGGAGCTGAGGCTATGGCAATGAGGTCTCTTGCTATACATTTGCTTAACACATCCACTCATCAGACTAGTGTCGGTAGTCTCCCACCTGATGTCGACACACAACCTGACCTGCTTTCTGTGTGCTCGGGTGATGATGGTGATGATGATGAAGAAGAGATTGAGCGGGTATCAGAATCTGGTTCATCTGCATACATCGCTTTGAAATCAGTAACGTCCACCCAGAGCTCTCCGCCTGTACATCACACAGAGGAGAAACCAAGAGCTGGGTCATATGTTACACTGTCTACAGCAACAAAAGAAAGCGTGCCACAAAACCAAGCCAAAGGGTCAAGCACTCAGCAGAGGTCGTCAGGAGATCACAGCACAGTCGATGACCCTGTTGTCCCTGTTCAATCAATGCAACCTTCTGTGAGTAATGCAGCAACTACAAGTTACAGTGCTGCGAAGGGCAGCAGTCTGAATGCTGAGCATCCAACACTACGCAACTCAGACGTGTCCCCCTACAAAAACCAACAAAAAACAGCACAGCTGAAAGACGAAGGATTTGTTAGTGTTCCTTGCACATCACCAGATGAACTCTTGCGTTCACTCTCTAAGGACGGCATTCCTGATCTTCAGGAAGAAAATGAAGATGGCAACGGTGATTTTCAAGCAGAGTTGAGCCTTGGTAAGTTTTCTCATCCAGTAAGCAATGTCGGCTTCGAGTTCAACAGGTTACCAGAAGAACAACCATCCTTTTCCCTAGAAGAGGAACGTAACCATTTTAATTCACAGCCTCGTACAGATATGGAGCTGGACAGTGCAAAGGAATCTACGAACAACGTCACAAGAAACGGACTTCACGAGCTCGATCGACAAGAGGACAGTACCCTATCAGAACCCCATCCAATAAGTAGTGTCCGTTTAGAACCCTCCAATTTGTTAGATCAGTCATTTTTTGACCCAGAAGGGGAACCCACCAACTGCAGATTACAGCCTCATGCTGATACAGACTTGAACAATGAAAATGTGTCCGGGGCCTACATCAGTAACCAAGAGCTTCTTCAACGCAGTCCAGAAGAGAGCAGCACTTTCTCAGAAGAGAGCCAAGGAGTTGACAGCTCTCCAGGTTTCAATCCCTACCGATTTTTGGGCGCCAAAGCATCAAGCGACCATACTGATGTAACTGACCAATTACTCCATTTCATCTCAGAGATGACAAATAATGACGACTCTGGGGAGGAGAGTGACCCAGACAACGAAGATGCAGGTGAAAACAGTGACACTGAACTTGGTTCATCATGGGGGTCTGTTGGGCATTCCCCTGGTAAGAGCAAAGTCTTAAATCGCCCCTTTGTGTTTGATCAAGGGCAAGAGGAATTCGAAATGAAGAAATTTTCCTTGAATAATCTCTCAAAGGCAAATCTGAAATCAATACAGTTTCCTGTTTTCAATGAGGGCTTCCTAGACCAAGAAATTAGTTCCCTGTGTTCAAATCAACTGGATGATGCACACAATGAAGATGGTTGTTCTCTTAATGGCGACCAAGAAGCGGAATGTGGTGTCCAAGGAAACATTTGGGTAGAGCCCGGTTACAAGGTCATGGGTGATCTTAAAGGTAAATCCCTTCCGAGTGATTTGTGAATTCCTTGACAAGAGTCATTAAATGTGTTCTCACATTTGGTTGGATATATCTTACCCCTGAGCGCTTTTGGACATGTGGGAGAATGTTCGTACTTATATAACTTTAATGTACCCACAGCTTTTTCTTTAAACTTTTTCGCTTAAATCTACAAATTGCTCAAAGGATTCCAGGGAGGATACTCCCATTTACACAAAACGCGATTCTAGAATCATTAGCCGTTATTTTGACTTATTATTCGCCTCAGTATTCTCTCGGTTCTCCCTAACGATGGAGCTGTGACACAGAGGAAGGAACGCGTGATGTTAGCCTGCAAGAAAACAAACGCAGTTCGAAAAATTCGTTCGAGGTTAACATAAAAGAATGCCGAAGAGATGACTTTTTAGGACAAGGTTTGAACACTCACTTTTGCCTTTGTTTTGTTAAGACTATGCACGTCGATAATAGGCCATTTCCGAAGAAATTTTACCTCTGTTTTAAAACGAGTTCTCGTGCGAAACTTTTCATATGGAGAGGATTGGTTCTGCATGATAATGAAAGTGCCTTGGAAACGAATTTTCATAAGAATTGTTTTGGTGCATAAAGACTTGTTCTAACACAGTTCTAACATGGTATGTATGAGGCGCCACGCACCTCTCGTAAGGTCTAACAGGATTGGCCGAGAAAACAATAGAATAAACAACAGAAACAATGGCCCTAGTCCTGAAAACAATAGAGGTGGATGACTCCGGGAGCAAATAAAATTAGAGGTTCCGAAGAGGTGCATGACTACTGGTATGTATGGGCTATAAATGTGGATTCGTTAATCTACCCCATGTGAGCCCATCGATCATCTCAGTCAGCTGCGTGGATGCACAGCAAAGAAAAGGGCAAGAGTGATCAACTGCGTTTTGTTCAAATTACAATATTTTTTCCCTCCATGGTTCTTTTGGTTTTGGTTTTATGCGTGAGATACCTATATGATTCACGCCTTACTTGTTAGGGTTTTAGTTTCAAGGCTCAAGTTACGTAATAATAAGATCGTTAATCATGTTCCAGGTCGGAATTTCAAACTGGGTTTGGACAATATGTGGTCGTCATTTTCTTTGTTTTGTCAAATAAGCGGGTTGAAACACTTTTTGGGATCAGGGATGGTGCAGGGATTGTACAGTGGTGACGGCACTTGCTTCCCACCAGTGTTGCCCGGTTCGGCCCCGGCCTAGTGCCATATGTGCGTTTGTTGGTTCTTGCGTTGCTCCGAGGGGTTTTGTTCAGGTTCTCCGGTTTTCCTCCCTCCACAAAAAAAAACATCTCCAAATTTCATTTCGACCGTGATAGAGCACATGCATGAAAACGAAGTTAGGCTGATGTGGCTTCCTAATTTATTTAAAGCTATTGATTTTATGCACCAGTTCGTCCATTCACCTCACATTACGTGATGTATTTCAGGCTGGCAGAGTCTCACAAAAGAGCTTTAGTAAAGCTAATCTAGTCAAATGTCATTCTACAGAAATTACGGGGTCGACAGCTGGAACCTCAGATAGTAGTAACATTGACAAAGACGTACAGCGTGTGGGGAACATAGATGATCACCATGTCGGTGTATCATTGCATGGACAAGCTCCTGATAACGCTACAGAGGGAGAAGAAGAGGAACCCATAGCCTCCCTCAGTCGCTCTTCATCATCAGAGGGAATCTGGCCATCTTCTGATGCTGTGCAGAGGGGTTATCAACCGAGGACATCAACAATTGGTATCCCATTCTTGATTAATTTATCGGTCAATATGATCAGTTTACTTTACAGAATGCCTTCATATTCAGGAATATAAATAGGCAGCAATGAACTGCCGGTGCAATAACACTGAACGGTAATAATACTTAGTGGGATACAGTTTTCGTTCTCGAGATGTAGTACTAGGCTGCAAGATCGGAAACGCCACGTTGATCCACAGCTACTTTGACAATGTTTTGACGAAATTCATGATCAATAACAGGACAGACGCATGAAAAACTGACGGTAATTTGTTAAGTTTAATTACTGACGGTAATTTGTTAAGTTTTCTGTATTTCATTGGCTAATAATATGTTAATGGCCGTCACTCAACTTGCGTTGACTTGGGTTGGGTAGCCAAACGGTGAAAAACTTGCTTTGACTTGCGTGCAAATTTGATCTCGGTCAAAGTGACCACAAGTTATCGCAAGTCAACGCAAGTACACGCAAGGCCTGGCCAAACGGAGTCGCAAGTTGAACCAAGTTTTCAACTTGCGTCTCCGTTTGGCCAGGGCTTAAGCCTGAAGATGAAAAAAAATATATTAAAGTAACAATATTTTAAAAGAGATGCTCTAAAAACGAAATCCAAGTTAGTTTTTTAAATTATGTCTTACATCATGAAAGGTCCTATACTTTGCTATCATTAGCCATCCTCATTAATCAGCAGACTTGAAGTTTTGAAATGTTTTTAAAATGTCATCACCATTATCTCCTTCATACTAGATTCTTGCTCTTCTGGGGCAGACGAGCCACCTACATTGGACATGAGCAAAATTCCTCAACAGCTTCAAATTCCTTATGAGCGGTTGCAAATACATAGAAAACTTGGCCAGGTAAGATATTTTGTCAAGGCAAATCATCACTTGATCCTGGACCTATAACTCATTTTCATTGTCTCATTGGCTCTTTGATACTATCGTCTGCAGGGGCAGTTTGGCGAAGTGAATCAAGCAACCATTGTTTCTACAGGCCCGTCTCCAAAGGTATCGTCATCAACAGATTGTTAATGTGAAACTAATCGTAGTGAGCAACTTCATTTTGTTGTAAGCAAGGTGCTCAGCAAACATCCTTGTTACAAATCATTGGGATGTGGCAATTACTCTGTTCTTGTTAGGGTAGTAAGAATTGAAAACACTTAGGACAAAAGGAGTGGGTTTGCCCAAGGGACACTTGGTTTCGTAACTGGAATGTGACTAGTGCGGAGACAAGAAGTCTGCACTCGGGATAATGTGGCCCAAACTGTTAGCGTTTGTAACATGAAGTGTCTAGGGATGCGTTCCTTTACGGTAATCTTTGGGGTAATCAGGATCAATAATCCAAGATCACTCGGGTCATGTTGCACCAAAAAAGCCGTTGAATCCGTAATCAGAGTTGATTCACTGGTTCCTTGGATGCACCATGGTCTAAGAGAACTTGCACCAGTGATCCAGGAGTATTGCCACTACTACTGAATAGGGTGCTGTGCTTGTCCATCACAGATCACCCACGGACATTAATTTGTCAGGTTGCCTCAACGGTTTGTACTGGTAGCTGTTGTGTTCTTGGGTGGAAAGAAGCACTCTGAGTAAAGAAAACCACGCAATTGCCCCAGCCAGTGCTTCAACCCAGTGCTCAGTTCAGACTGGAATACGTTAACCACTAGTTCACTACTGCTCGCACAGCACAGTTAATTTAACCAGGTTAAAAAGCCCTAAATGTCCTTGTCAGCTTTGAATTTGCCTCGCTGGTTATCTTGTGACCTTATTTTCCCATAGGATAATCTAAGATTACATCGACTGATATCTACCAAGGCCAACTAACTCATGATCAGATAGTTGAAAGTTTAATAGACTGTGCTTTGTAGTTGGAGGATTACTGAAAAGACTGATCATTTTCCCGTAGAGAGAGGAAGTTGCTGTGAAAGTGTTGAAAGACACCGCAACAGCAGAGGATTCCAGTGCCTTCATCAAAGAGGTTCAAAACATGATTGAGTTGGAATCAAAGCAGGAGTGTCAATACATTATCAAACTGCGTGGGGTTGCGAAAAGTATGTTAAAATTTACTTGCAGAGTTACCATGGATAAACGTTCCTTGCAGTGTACTTAATCACTTCGTTTCTTATGTCCGGCGGACGTGTGTTGTTAACCAAATTGCTAATAACTAGGGCGCGCTATCGGGGGGGGGGGGAGGGGTAGGGGGGGCTGTAAGTGAAGTTGAGTAAGACCATAGCAAGTCTCAGCAACCTAGAAACATCATTGCTTCATACATCAAGTATAAACCAAAACATAACCAATCAAAACATGCGTTCTGTGACTCAAATTCTATGAGCAAGGAAAGCCAGCTATTAGCCACCCCCTGAGCAGGGACAGACCATCCAGTAAATGTGCTTATTGGTGAAGATTTCGTTAAAATTCACTAAGATGCAACTGTGGCAAATCAGACGCATTAGATAGTAATTAGAGGTATTCTTTCTTTTCCAATTCCCCATAATGCACTATGTTTACCCCCCGATTTTGCACAAACTATTGTTGTGAAATGCTCTTGGGAGGTCTGCATACTCCCAAGAGCATTTCACAACAATAGTTTATGTAAAACCTGGGGGGCGAATAGATGGGGAATTGGAAAATAGAGAATTCTGTACTTACGGTGTGCAAACTTCATTACTAGCCTTGTAAAACCTGTAATGTTTTATTTAAATGAAAGAAATTGATTCTTGTGATCTTGCCATCTTTTAGATCCAAGTGGAAAACTTATGCTGATAACAGAACTTGCACCGCTGGGGTCCCTGGAAGCTTATTTGCCTAAAAACAAGGTAGGTTTCGTTATTTGATGTTACACCTGAGTAGTATACTAGGCACCGTTTTTCGTCAACTTGTGAAAAGACATTTCAACTAGTTTTAAAATAAATTCCAGGAAGTATTCAGAGGTACATTGAGCAAATAACGAAGATATCACTAGCTTTTTTTTATTTCATCTTTAATTTCCAATATTTGTTCACTGCGATATCAGTATAATTTGTGCGCCATGACTTTTTTTCAGGACATTTTGGAAATACCACAACTTCTTGAGTTTTGCGTGCAGATCTGCAAAGGAATGCAATACCTGGTATGTCTTGGTGAAGTGTAGATTTGTATTTTTGAAAGAGTTCTAACCTCAGACGTTTAAACATTAGACTTTATGCATGTTTTTAACATTGATCAAGTTCATGAATTTTAGCGACTCTGTGCATAACATTGAGATGCACAGTAACCAGATGGGTACTGGACTCGACTCTCGATTGAGGGACTGGATCTGGGTCTTACATCGTGTCCTTGGCCAAGAGCGTTTTCTCCCAGTCCCTCTCTCCTGGTGTATTAGTGCGTACTGGCAAATCAAATACTTGGGGTGATTAACGTCCTATCCAGGGGAAAAGAAGTCATACTGCACTCTCTATTTCTTGAAGTTTAAGGAACCACCTTACGGTTCGCGCGTCTGGAAAAGTTTAGCTTAAATTTTCTAGTTCGTCATTTGTAATTCATGTCAATCTTTCTTCATCCCTAACCATCCTTGTTTCTTTTTGTTTTTCTTTCTTAATAAACCACTATTTTCAGGTGTCCTTTAATGTGGAGTTAATTTGCACGTGACCAAAATACCTCAAAGACCGTAATTGTTTTGTTCTAATTTTCTGCTTTAAGGAACAACAATCACTACTGCATAAAGACCTTGCTGCAAGGAACATCCTTGTGATGAGGGAGGATCTTGTCAAGATTAGCGACTTTGGCTTGTCAAGGTTACAGGATTACTACAAACTTCAGGAGTCCAGTAAAATACCTGTCAAGTGGTAATTATCTATTCCATGCTTTTATGTTTCTTTGTGAAATCATTGCACCTAAGCTATTCGCAACGTGGAGAAGTGTGTCGTCATGTTTAGTGTGCTTGTATCCGGATCAAGCGGTCTGGGCTCGAGCCCTTGCCAGTGGCCAGGGACATTGTGTTGTGTTCTTGGGCAAGACACTTTAATTTCAATGTCCCTCTCTCCACCCAGGGGTATAAATGGATACCGGTGAACTTAATCCTGGTGGGTAATGCTGCGATATGAAGTAGCATCCCATCCGGGGGGGAGGGGGGCAGAAATAATCGTATTTGCTTCATGTTACTAAAATTAGAAACTACCTATTTACCCTGTTACGCTACCTGTTTTGTGAACTAATATATAGCTTTGGGCCAGCCTAAAAGCGTAGCTCCTTGGCCACGTTGTTAAGGACCCGATTAAGCTAACCCAGGAAAAGGTACAATTTTGATTTGAGTTCTGTGCCTTTACGGTGAGGTTTTCCGTGTTGAGTTTTATAATCAAAAAACAAAGCAGAAAAAAACATTTGTATAAAGAAAACGTTATAATTCGGATAAATTTTAATCCAAGGCTAGCGTTAACCGGCTTCCGAACAATCCTGAATCCGCGCCCACGAGCAATACCGCTGCCCATGATAACCATGAGGAAATCAATACATGAGTTTCATTTTTCTATATGGTTATGGGGCTCCGCTACAACTGGGTTGCAAGGCTGGCGCTGAGGTGAGAGCGCTCGTCTCCCACCAATGTGAGTATGAATCCCGGGCTCGACGTCATATGTTTGTCGGGTTTGTTCCTCTTTTTTTATCCTGGCTGGAAGGAGTTTTTCCGCCGAGGGTTCTCCAGTTTCCCTCGTTCTACGAAAAGCAACATTTCTAGGTCCCAATTCGATTGGGATTCCTATGACCATGGGTTTGAGGGTCGTAAGACTGTTATGTACTAGTACCTACTTAAACGAAGTTGCTGTATTTGATATGCATTTTAATTTGTATACAAAGTATGATGTGTGACGACTTTACCGACGAAATCATATGTGGACGAGGCAGTGCGCAAAGTCTAATTACCGCTGAGCTTCGATTTGTTTTGTTTTAAACTTCATTCAATTTCAATTGCAGCCGAGTGCACTCATACAAATACATCTGTTTTACATTAACACTTTTTAGCCACCGATTGCATTCAAATGTTCAGCGTATGAAAATTTGCACTTCATCTAAGGAGCAATTTTTTTATGTTTTCATAGCCCCATCTAAGCTCTAGCCTTTTAGAACAATAGAATTCACATTGGCCGCCGTGTCGCAAAACTTTCGAGAATTCTCCCCATTCCCCCCCCCTCGCCCCCGCGAAGTAAGAAGTTATAGAATGATTTCAAGAGTACGCTCGAATCTAAAACACCACAATCACGTGATACATATTCTCATGTAACACACCTATCAACCAATGAATGCATGCTTAGAATCTCAGTTATTTTACAAAAAATGTGATCTCTGTGCTTTGCATCAATCCCAGGTATGCCTTGGAGAGCTTGCTTAAGCAACGCTTCACCACCAAAAGTGATGTGTGGAGCTTTGGGGTAACAATGTGGGAGATTTTTACCTTCGGAGACAAGCCATACCGTGATATGAAAAGTGATGAGGTAGGGTAATGTCGTAGCATGTTCTTTTAAAACGTTTGAGTGTGCAAATTTAACCCTGTTTTATGACCAGCAGATGAAAGTTATTAAACAGTACTTTCATGTGTTGTGTAGTATATTGTACAATGTGATTTTAGAGTTTTCGATTTCAGGTCCGTCCGTTAGTTCTTTGGTATTAATTTATTGAAATGTTAATGTCGTGAATTAAAAAAGGTTTATATTTGGCAACGTTGCGGGAAGAATAGGCGTTTAAAAGAAAATCTTAATTTGAATACAGGAGTTGTTTGTGAACAGTTTATAACAACTATTATACATTGAACTCGCTAACTCTTTTCTGATTGGCCGAACGCGTACAGTGAATTTTCGAAATCAGCGCCCGTGACGTCATAACTGCAGATTATACAATAATCATGTCAAGGACACTCAAGGTCACGGGTTATCATGTCATGTATGACCGTGTATGACCGCGGTACATGATTTCTATGAGTAATCATGTCAAGTTCGCGCGCTTTGTGTTGCTTGCCGTCAGTGGAGAAGCAAAAGCATGACTTCAATATTTTTTCGTTCAATGTATAATAAAACAGTTATTAAATTCGGTTTTTGTGATATCCAAAATAATCAAGGTCTCGGTAAAGGTTATCAGCCTCAGCCTTCGGCTTCGGCTTCTTGATTATTCAGAATATCACAAAAACCTCATCCAATAATTGTTTATGATATTGTTCTATTGCATCAACATTAACAATACTGAAAGACGGACCTCAAACAGAATGACGTAATTTGAATAACAAAAGACGGATCGAAGTTTACTAGCACTGACCAATAACAGCTGACAAACTTTGCACGAGCCTTACAGCCAATACTATCACGGCTCAACCAACCAACTAGTTTTAACCGACAAGACTTCTAACACCATCGGACAAAGACTTCCACTTAGGTGTGTGATGTTTGGAATATTTCTCTGTTATCCATAGCTTCCTGGATTTCTTGAGGCAGGACAGCGGCTCGCCTGCCCAGTAGGGTGCCCACAGAAGGTGTATGACGTCATGTACAGTTGCTGGCTAAAAGATGCCTCTAAACGACCAACATTTTTTCTACTCCAAACCAACTATTTGACAGCGTTGCTGGAAGAATATCCAGTCTCTGGCTAATGAAAGAAAATCTTAATCTTAACACAGGAGTTGTTTATGCATGGGAAATCCGTTACTTTTTAAGTAATTTTTTAACATCAAAGTATAGTTTCTAGATCAAGAGGACTGGATGAAAACCCTGGCGGATGGTATTGCGTTTAGCCGTTTGAAAGATAATTTACTTTCCGACATCCACTATCTAAGTGTATAAACGGGTAGTAAAAAACTCTCAGGGCAAATTCTGGGAAGTAAGCCATGGATGGACCTAGCTTTCCTGTTAGGGGGGAGAAGCTTTCCATCCAGGGGGGAGTCGCATCTCAGTAAGGGGGTGGTAGTAGTATACCCTTAGTCGACTCATGCCGTGTAAACTAGTGGCACAGACCACTGGGCTCATGGGTAGACTCGCCTTAATCTGGTAGAGAGTAAGATTCTGGCTATTTCAGTCTCCTTACACTAACTCATACTCTCAAAAACCGCTGCTTCCTCGCCGTGTTATCTTCACAGGACAGTCCAGAAAGCATACTTTCAAAACTACTCCACCTTCCCTGGTAGCATTAACTGTCACGAATAAGACCCAGCATAAGGGTGCTTAAAGCTTGGCATGTTGCACACCCACCTATCGTTTCATACGTGGCGAAGATTACTGGGTTTAATTCTATATCAGTAAAATAACTGGTTCAACAGGGTTTGTGTATAATTGTATCCAGTGGTTAATTTTATCTCAGTTTGTTACGCCATTCAGAAATAACAAGGCTTCTTAGTCTGTAGTTTAATTATTGTAAATGTTTCCTCGTGAAGGCGTTATTAGTTCGTAAGGTCTGTCATGTCTGTAGCTTTAAGTTTTCTGTAGGTGCTTTACGAATGTTCA
>CM042750.1:29853235-29868235 GCA_022496165.2 Catalaphyllia jardinei | reverse complement strand
CACTTTAATTATTTTAATGTACCTGCTATGATGCACATCCTGACTGGGAATTCTTCAAAATCTCTCAGGTATTCCTAAAAATGACAGAAACGTTTTGCATCTGGAATATTTTTGTCAGCAAAGGGGTATAAATGGCTATAAAAATGTCCCTGTGTGCATTTTTTTTTTAAATCTAGGCCTCTCCAGTCAGGGACAAAACTAAGATCAAATCAATTTGAATCACTGATTTGCATCCTACTGAATGAGAATAGCAACTATTTGAGAACTTGGAAAATTCTTATTCAGTCAGATCAGTGAGCCATCTCAGCCAATTAATCCAGTCCTTGTTTTGTACCTGCACAGCCCACCTCTTTTCCCCGTGGTCCCTACCTTATGAAGGGCACGTCTGCACCCACCCCCACCAATGGGAAAATCTTATTTTTGACAACCGAACAATACACCCCAAGGGGAGGCAATATGAAGGTAGCGATCGTTTTAAAAAAAACAAGCTTTCATCTCTGCTGGAGGTTCTCGAAGGCTGGTCGCTTGCAAACGGGTACACCTTCCTAGGGTTAAACCTAATTAACCCGTAAAAATGTAATTAAATGCGACATTCCTGAATCGTTTATGTAAACGTTCTTAGCTTAGTTTATAGTACAGAGACAATAAATAGCTCCACCATATTAAATTATCGACCAAACAATCAAAGATATGATAGACGAAACAGTCAGCTCACCACAACCGCAGTGAAGCATCTTGTTCTGTACTGGAAGTTCCTTGTCCTACAAGTAAATCTCAAGCACAAAATTCCCGTGTTAGCAAGATGAGAAGCCAGTTTCTCCAGGTGATGGTAGTTCATATCGCCACCGGCGCCATGCGTTAGAACAACCGCACAGCCATTCCACGACGAGTCACAAGGAAAGTTAAAAACGCCGTCCAACTCACGGTCTTCAACTGGGATTTTTACTGGAACCTGATTAAGCAAAATATCTGAGTATTCAATATTCAAGATGTCTGTTGATCGAGCCGGAGAAAAGTCTAGTTTACTCACCTTCCGCGCCATGTTTAATGTTGCTATGCATGCGAAAAGGACTGGAGTTGAGTACGTGACCAATCTCCTGGAGACATTTCCGCGCTTTTGTCTTACAGCACGAGCGCCATCGGCGTCGCCGGGAGCTCGAGCAGCGAGACCATAAACTTTGCCAGCTCAGATTTCTCGGGAAAATTTTCAATCAGTCTTTTTCATAACGACATGTGGGCGCGATATTTGTTGTTGATAAAGTTTTGTCGAAGAATGAAACCGTCAAAGTTTATACCTGGCAATGACGCGCCTTGGTTACCAGAGACCTTGTTTCGGCAATCTGGCAGACGGCCAATCACTTTCGTGTTATTTCGTTGCCCGTTTGCTATCACGTATTTATATGTTTGTAATATTTAACTCCTGCCATATGCTGTTGGCAATAGCAAAGTAAAGTATAGTCCTTTACTTAAAACACGATTCTCGTTTAAGCACCACATGCTTGAGGGGTCGTGTATCTAATTAATTATCTAATTATGTAATTACCTACTGATAAAATTAACATACTCCATTTTCTCTTGCATACTTTCAACTGCCATTACCTGCTCCCTGTTTAGTTTTAAAAAAATACAGAACTGCATAGACTAGAACTTTGTTAAAACACCAGAACACGAACTCAACTCTTTCTCTGACCAGATATGTTGACAAACAGTTGGCATTGTAAGATTGTGCGGTAATAACCAACTCCATGGGAATCTAATCACTCACCATCAAGCATAATAGATTGACAGTTCTCTCACCTTTCCCGCTTTTCGACCAATGGTATTTCACTTTGTTCAGGTGAGGTAGAAACGAAGAAATTACAGAAATCAAGACGGGCTCTTTTTCTTGGTGTCTCTTTACCAGACTCCACCTCGCCGGATCGCTTCAAACGCGCTTGTGACTCAAACGTGAGCTTGCTCTCAGGTTAGTAACAGAACAGCTAAAAGAAAAATTTCGAGACTTGCAATGGAAAGTTAGGAAAGCTACGAGGTACAAGCAAATTTGTGCTCTTTCCTTCTATGATGAGCCCACCGTAGGAGCTTGTCAAAAAACGTTGACAAAAAGTGCAAAATGCTGAGTGTGGTGTCAGTTTGAAAATATGGGCCTGATTATGGCCCCTGAGCGTGATTAAAACTTGACCAATACATGTATCGATATATGAAAATTTCAAGTTCCAAGTTGCCTTTAGCGTCTGCTTCAAAAAGAGTCCTCGCGTAAAACTTTTCTTTGAAAATGGGTTTGATTTGTATGAAAATGAACTCATTTCAATAACAATGGTTCGCACAAAGACTCGTTTTGACACAGATGTAAAGAGCAACTCAGGAAGGCCTACTTTTCATCTGTGCTGTACCCACAAAATGATTTCTTTTGCTTTATAATTTCGCCTCCCAAGTCTCGGAGCCATATCACGTGTTAAAATTACTCCGCATTGGCCCGTTGCTATTTCATGCCTGTTTGAAAGTTTGAAAGATTTCGGATATTGGCTACATGGTGAGGCTTGCTAATACTAATACAAGTAAAACGCCTTAATTAAAATATTCTATATTAACGGGACGACATATAATAACTGCCGTGACTAAATAGCAAAGTATTTTGTTTGGTCTACGCTGGTTTAAAATGACTAATCAACAACTTTTTACCAGCTTTAAACAATGAAACAACCAGGCTTTACCTGTTCACAACCTCCAAATGTCTACCAGTCACAAAACGTGAATTATTTAATAGCATCAGAAAAAACTACACAGGACCGCGATTTTTTTTGGGACAAATTAATTTTTCCAACTTATTTTTTAAGGAAAGCCTTGATCAGTTGACTTAACTTGGAAGTGTGAAACTGGGTTACATCTTCTGGATTTCACAAGGGTATTCATTTTCATTCAGACGATACCTTTCTTGGTGGTAGTTGTTAGCATTGGCTACGATTATGGACATCATAGCTTGATCGTAACGATGGCAACCACCAAAATCGTCTTTTGGGAATTTGAAATCACAAAAACGCTTGGAACCTTTTGGTGTAATGCACCCCTTGTGAAGAGCGCAAACAAGCACCCATCGAAAAATATCTCTTAGAACCTGTGGTGTGTTGAATATTATTATCCCTCCACCTTGATTCATTTCGTCTGTCATGGATTCAAGATCGGCCATTGGCAAATATTGTAACATTTGTGGGTGAGTTGCCGAGGCAATGGAGTGTTCTGCACCAGGAAGATAAAACAGAAAACCGGTTTGCAGTTTCACCATTCGATCCAGTAAATAAGAAATGTTCCGAGTCAAAATTATCGACGAATCCATCCACATCACGCCGCCATATTGGTTTAGTAATTGCTGAAGGATCAAAGGCTTCCACGCGTAGTTATGTAGGTTCTCCACGTGCTCAGGGTACCTGTCAAAATTAAATTTCCTGTACTCGACAAACGATATTTTATGAAGCTTTTTGACTTCCTGCTTGCTGAGGCCTAAGTCATACACTATTAGAATTTTCCTTGGAAAAAATAAGGGCACTCTATCAATGTGTGCAAGTAATTCCTCAAAATGATTACTCGACGAACCAGTTGCTAGAGCGATTTCTGGAAGCGAAGCAATTGAATTCATATCTACAGGGATTTTCTTCAAGGAATCGTCCAGTTCTTGAATAAGATCTTCGGCAAGATTTCTAGCTTCGTCCTCCATGCGAAATTTAATTCCTACAACCGAAGAATCGTTTGGATGAATGTAAAAGTCGACGTCTGAAAGATCGCTTTCTGGAGGAATCCCAAACCACTTTTCTTCCGTGAAGGTCCCGTCTGCCGACGCAATAGCTTCTAACCAGACAGATTTAAGCCAAATTAAATTTGAGACATAACCGAATACAAAAATGAGGAAAAATAAACATATCCCTCTAAGCTTATTCATGTTGCTGAGATGACGGTGGTTTAGAAGCTTTCCACAATCCAACCATAGTTAATGGTTAGGAATGGTGTAAAGCTTTGTTGTATTTTTTGTGTTCGAATCTTTTGGCCTTAACTGTAAACAAAACACAATACCTGTTCACCTCTGACTGAGCAACAAACCAATAGAAACGTTTTGGTTTCGTAACTCATGCATAGCGTATGAGTACAAAACAAAAGATTGGGCACGGTCGTTGACCTTCCAACAGATTTGTCATCTTTGTTCCCTCCTTTGAAGTTTTCCGGGTTTCATAACCATTTCCCTCTGTGAACTGTGAGTAAGACGAAAACACACAACAAGGAAAGATACCGTCACATTATAGTGACATTTCAAGGTCTTTAAGCAAATATGTTACACTTAATACGCTCAAAATGGTGTTTTAAAGGGGTTAATCGTTACATATACCTTGACTGCTGCTTATAAACCTTCCTGCTCAAAACCCCTTCTGGTTATAGAGTGTGCACACGTGACGTCATCAAAACTAAAAAGCCACTGGAGGTTTTATCCTCATCAGACATAAGAGGTACTAGATTTATATCAGTTTACAACTTTCTAGCTCAATTGCGTTCTTCGCTTGGAAACCAGCGTATTTTGAATTTCGAAGTTACGGCGGTGCTTGACATAAAACTATGATCGCGTGTGCCGAAAAGTATACACTTATCTCGTGATTTTTAGCCATTTTAGGACTTTAAGTGTTAGGAAAAGTGTTCGGCTCAGGAAATCAATTGACTAGATAGCAAAAATAAGTTCCAGATCTTTACACTATTTACCGACCGTCATATTGGAGGACCAAGGAGATCCTCCAATATGGCGACATCCCTGCTAAGTTTTATAATTTTGACGAATATCTCAATTTCGCAACAACGTACACAACTTGACCTGTCTTCTTTATTTATCGTCTATACTATCACGATTTCTTGACTTAATCCACTGCATGGTTTTGATTCTATTTTTTTTTATCTGAAAAACGTATTTCGATCATAAATTATAAATCTCTTCCCTGAATATTTAACGCCGTCTCCAGCGCGCGAGAAAAGGTGTCCGACTTCAATTCCTTTCCTGTATATGACGTCACTACGCGTTGCTTTCTCCGCATGCTGAATTCCTGATTGGTTAATTCAAATTTCAGGCGCTTGCGCAAAGGGTTAGATGGACACGACACAGGATGAGGGGCACAAGATTTAATTCCTTATATAAACCTTATTCTCAAGCATTTTCCACCCCAGAGCTCTTCTCTTCTGTGCATGACGGACGGCGAGGTCAAGGAAGCGAAGAATTCTCTCAGGTTATGTTTAAATCACTCCTGACTCAGGAAAGCCGACTCTCTAAAGAAGAAATTAATCCTGCATGTGACACTGATGTTGCGCACATTAACAGCCCAAGCGGCGTTATCTATTTTTTCCTCCCCCACGAAAACATTCATACAAAGTAATAGCATTATCCGCAGTAGAACTGGGTATCATCTTTAAATTTCATTCAAATTAACGATAGCCTCTATTCGGCGCAAAAATATGCTCGGATATTATCCGTCTGTTAAGGCGGGGCTTTACTTGAATAGGAGTGGAATTTGAAGTAGTTTTAAGAGGGAATTGTTATGATTAAAATGGGTTGGGAACACTGCCACTCCAAAAAGAGCCCCAGGTTGGTAGTTGACTGTTTGGTGTCCGTCTATTAATTCTTCACTTAAAATTTCAATTTTCCAAATCCATCAAATCTTCAACATTTCGTATTTTCCCCAATTTAACCTACCCTTTAAGAAAAAATATCTCATTCACAAAATGCCCCAAAATCACCCAAAAATTTACACAAAACCCCAAAACATTGGTAAATGTTCTAAGTGGAGGGATTTGGCGTTGCTTGAAGCATGAACGAGATATTGGCACAAAGGCCACGTTGAGCGACGTCAAAACAGCCTTCAGGTAAAATCCCGCCTTAAGAGAAAGGAGCAGTTTTCCGAGAGTGAAGAAAACTGTGAGCTTTGAGGAACAGATACGAGGAGAAATATCCGAGCACATTTTTAAAGTCGAGTGGGGAGTGGGGTGGGGGCTATTGAGTTTTACGTCAAAACATGTGAAAAAATGATTGTTTTTGTGTGTTTCCTAATACTGCTTTTATCGGCTAGCCTCTTCTGCCATCTTGAAATTAATTTTAATTGGAGAGTTCAAGTTTGGAAAATTAGCAAATATCACTCAGAATATCACTCAGGTACTCTCCAGTTATTGCTGGGACACATTCAGTCACGCGACGCCTTTATAAATAGACCAATCGCGTGTGAGCGAAAATATTTGATGGATGATTATATTTCAGGAGCGATTACTTTACAAGGCGTATTTTTAAACAATAGCCTCCATTTGGCGCAGAAATACGCTCGGATATTTGTCAGCGAACATTATCTGTTCCGAAAAGCAGACAGTTTTCCGAGAGCATAACTCGAGGAAAACTGTGAGCTTTGAGGAACAGATAATATCCAAGTTCGCAACACGCGCGGTTTTGAAAATTGGGGAATATCACTCGGATATTCCTTAGTTTTAGCTGGGGATTCATTCACGTGACGATTCTAGACCAATCGCGCGCGAGCCAAAGTATTTGATGGAGTTTTAATGGCTATTAGCTATTTTATTCTTCGTATTTGTTTTGGTGAACAAGCAAAATTATCTTCTTCCGATTTTGAGCGAAAACATGAGATTTGTAACACAGGATAAAGAGACTTAAATCGCCAACTGATTCGACTACAACAAAAGAAAAAGCACAAGCAAATTCTGTTTCTTTCTCAATTTCTGCGAAAAAGAACGTACAAATTCACAGGTATTCTTAACAACTCAGTAACAAATTGATTAATTTAATACGCTACAAAATTTCAGAGAATTTTCCGGGCCGGGTTATACCTTAATACAATTAAATCAGTTTGCAATACTGAAACGTTTTTTAAAGGATAGTACAAAATGTATAAGTATTTTATGAATAAGTAAGGTTTACTTTAACCACGTCTCAGTAAAGTTTAGCATTTACGTTTTACGACCATATAAGTCAAGTGAATATTCTATATGTAATTTACTTATAAATATATCAATATCGGACTCGAGACACCATGTTCATTACCCAGGTAGCGGTCATTGTATTACCGAAAAGCCTAGGACCTGATATAGCAACTGATAAATTCTATTTTCGCAATTTCTGAAAAAAATAGTGGCGAGTATGTATTTCTCATGACCGCTAATTACGGTTTGCAATTTCTTGATAAGTCGAGCTCAAGTATTTGGTGAAAACAAGAGACCATGATGTTCCGCCGTCTCTAGTAACGTGTGTAGAAAAATACTTTCTATTACTTTTGAAATGCAGTTTTGTTTAAGCGTGTGTGTTTTGCTTGGGTTTTAATAGCTAAAACCGGTCACCATCACTAGAAACGCGGGAAACGTGTCACCGGTGTTAAAGCGCGGGAAAACATGTAACCGATGCCAAGCTCCTCATTGGTTGAAAAAATAAGCTTAGTATGTTTGTTCTGGTTGGCTAAACTATTCTATCCAATTAGAGAGCTTAGAGTACACAAAACCAAATAAAACTCAAAGCCCTGCTGATGCGGTGGTTTCACCGTTTTCGTCTGCATTTTACTCCTCCGTAGATGATTTAGTATTTCGCAAGTTCTTTATCTAACTCGTCTAGATCTGCCAGAGCTTGATCGCTCAATCTCCTCTCCTCCTCTTGAAGTTTTTGCTTCTGCTCGAATTCCCTCTGCAGAGCTTGTCTGTACTCCTCATGTCGCATCACAACCTGCTCCACTTCTTTCTTGTACAAGCGCTTCAGCATTGCTTGCCAACAGTCGAGCTCGGCGTAACGGAATAAGTCCCACTGAAAATGATGCAAAAATAACTAATAAGAATGTGATAGTAGGTACGAAGGGCGTGCAGAAAGACGCCGCGGACAAATATCCTAGCTTATAATCTATCAAACTTTTTCGTTTGCGCGCGATTGGTCTAAACACGTCACATAACCGAATATCCCCCAGCTAAAACTGGGGGATATCCGAAATTAGTAAAAATTTACCGTAGTCAATTGTGAATCCGTGGAGGCTATTGTTTATAGTTTTCGCGCCAAATGGAGGCTATTGTTTATTTATACTTTTTATGCAATCAGGTGTCTAGTGTATACCAAAACAATATTATTATTATTCACCTCGGTGTCAGTGAAAGTGGATATTTACCTCAATACTTCACAGCTCGGTAAATATCCGCGACTATTCACCTCCACTGTGGTATCTGTTCCGAGAGGCGAACAGTTTTCCAAGAGGCTATTGTGTTTATTATCCTTCAAATCTTTTTGCAACGCGCGCAGTTTTGAAAATTGGCGTATATATAAACAATAGTCTCCATTTGGCGCGAAAATATGCTAGGATATTTGTCCGCGGACATTATCTGTTCTGAGAAGCGAACAGTTTTCCGAGAGCGTAGCTCGAGGAGAAAACTGTGAGCTTCGAGGAACGGATAATGTCCAAGGACAAATATCCGAGCATATTTTCGCCCCAAATGGAGACCATCGTGTTTATTATCCTTCAAATCTTTTACGCAACGCGCGCAGTTTTGAAAATTGGGGTATATCCCTCAGTTTTAGCTGGGGGATATTCGGTCACGTGACGTGTTTAGACCAATCGCACGCGAGCGAAAAGATTTGATGGATTATAATTAATGATACGACTTCATCAAAGGAATTCTGAGAAGACTAAAAAAGTTTGTGCATAATTATGAATGATCACAAATCACAGTGATTTAGAAAAACATGGAAAATCCCTATGCCATCCTAAAAGTGGCCATGTCAAAAACAAAATAAAATTACATTTACAGACAATGCGTGCAATCCTACAATTTCTTTCATGTTATTATTAAGGTAGTGATAAAGTCATACAGCCCGCCTGCTGATCTCATAAATCGCTTTCAAGCATGTACATGGTGCATTAGTGTGCAAATAAGTTTAAATTTGCAAGTATCCCAGAAAACCACTGTGTTGTATCATTCATGTTTTATACGTTTCTTTCTTGACAATAAGTTTTCAATAATTAGGGGTATACCAGAAGAGTTGAATAATCAGCCCAAGCAAAATGGAAAGCCATTTTGTTTTTCTTTGTTCACTCAGAGGTGAATAGTTCATGTATTCACCGCCGAGTAGCCAATCAGAATACGTAGAAAGGACTGTTTGCTAGTGTGGTATAAACCAAAATGTAATAAATGTAATAATAATATTATTATATTATTACCTTCAAGAAACAGTCATATTCTGGACTAGCCTTGGCATAAACTTGAAGCCATTCTGGTATTTCTGGAGAGAGAAAAATAAATGGAGTAAAACAAGGGATTCCATGAGCCATAGCCCTTGTGGGCTCGATTGTTTTCTCATTTGTTCCATTCTCAAGTTCCGATCAAGTATCAGGTCACTAAACACTTTTTTTAGCTTGATGTGCAAAATTCTCAATACTGATTATGTACATTCCAGTAAGTGTGCATTTGGAGAACTTGGTTTAACATCTTTAATCAAGACAGCTAAAGTGAAGACCGCTTTGGTTTAATTTTCCCATTCTTACATTTTTTTAAGCAGCCTACCTGAAACTGTAAGACCACAGAAAATTTTGTGTGTTATTGTGGTCACTATGCTAAAGCAAAAAATAAAAAGGGTGTGTGTAATCACCAGATTGAGATCAACACCCTTGTGTTTTTACAGCTTGTACAGACCTGTTGAAAGAAATGTCAGGCCTACGGTTTCTCTCTCCTCAACACCCACAAGGAAATCTGCTTGAAAGCTATTCACAGAGTTTACCTTCACTAATGTATGGACTGGCTGGAACTAAAGGATTCTGTGCAGGGATGGCCTGGGACTCTTGATGCCCATTGTCAGACGCTCTTATGTCCTGCTGATGGTGTTGCTGGATGAACTGAGTTTTGGCAGGATGTTCATATTGCGTCACCTTTAGGTTATGACTAGAAGAATAACAAAGTTATCAACAGTAAGAGCTTAAGTTAGGCAGTAAGTATTTCAGCCTTTTCTGAGACTAGTGGCTTAACTAAAGGTAAAGTCTGTATGCAAGCCAAGTGTCCCATCAGGCTGGAGCTTATCCAGGTTTCTGTAGCATGGTGCAACTAATACTAGCCTATCGCAGGGTTAACCCCAGTATTAAATTTGCCAAATTTCCTTTTAAGGGGTAATCCCGGCTTGGGCTTGAACCCAGACTGCTAAATCTGGAGATGAGCACACTAAGCCATGAGGCCACCATGCCTTACTATGACTGGACTAAATGTCACTAAAGGCCAGTACATAAGCTGGAGAAGTCACTAACTAGTAATCTTGTTAACAATAACCTAAAAAGTATCTCATTCAGATATTGCTATTATGTTACTTACTTGACATAGTAAACTCCAAAGTTTGGGGACTCAATTTTCTCCCAGCCATCTGGTAAACCTGAAAAAATAGAGTTTTTAATTCATATAACTAGATTAAACATAAAAACACAACGCTTCAAGATCAAATACTCTTATAGTGCAGCTACCTCTTTCATCTGATAAGGCTGAGTTTATAATAGAAAATGGCCAGTTCCTTTTTCTTGTTTCTGTAGTATCAAGCAGCTTTAAGTGTTACTAAATGCTCTTGAATACGATTTTAGTCCCTTTAATTTCCATAGGATGCATTTGATTGCTCTGATAATTCTCCAGGATGCATTTGAATGCTCTAACTCTCCACTATCCATTTACACAGTAGGACTCTCATTTTAAACTTGCTTATCTCAAGCTTGTCACATTTTTTTCCTTGGGAGTTGATAAAGCAGGGTCCCTGACTGTGCATGTATTCCCTTTGCAGTCCTGGAGTATTGCCGTAAGACCATACATGTATACTGAATGATGTTAATACAATATACCTGCTTTCTCAAGGGGATGACACCAGTCTGTACTTTCTGTATTGTGACTGAAACAGAAACAAAAGTTACGTTATTACATAATGAACATGAAAAATACCAACACCTTCAAAACATAATATTACCTTGATTACTTCAAGTGTTACTCTCACAGAACCCCGCCATAAAAGACATCTTAAAATAGAAAAAGCTCTTTAATGTTTAATATTCTTAATATGGTATGAATTGGTCAAGATAGAAAGATAGAAGATTTTTCATGACTTGGTAGCTATAAATACTATCATATCTAAAGTTCTATAAAAAAGATCTATACTCAGTGACAAAATTGTCTGTCCTCCCAGACAGAGTGAAACCCTTGATCTCACACACCAGCCAGATAGATCATACTCTACCAAAGAGCTACCAGAAAACCATGCTTATTAAGCTTATCAAGTGGCCAGTAGTTGCTAGGTCTGTGAAAATTACATTTGCTACAGAAGGCGAGGGCTAGTTGTGGGTATGAGGATACTAAGATGTTATTTATAAAAGCTTACTATAGTGTTTTTGAAAAAGACACTGTTGTAAATCTATGAGTAAAAATTACCCTACTTTAGAGGGGACGGGAGTGGTTTGTTTTATAGAATCTGTAAAACAAACTACCCCATCCATCTCAGTAAGTCTTTTCTGGCAAAGGTGCTTATGATTTACAACAATTGAATGGCTTGGTGCAAGACGGTCGTAAGTGACTTTTTCGGGTAAAATTTCTTTTCCTTCAAAAGTGCCTGAAGTTTTGCATGTGCTTTTCAATAAAGCAGAAAAACATTCTCCTGTATCTTTTTTTGGCTAAAATGCTCTACTTTTTCCACTTTGTTGCGTTCTTTGTGCACGCTTCGATATTTTGACTTTGTTTTTCTCAGAAGCAAAGTGCAAACCACCCCAAAAAATTACATGAGAATCTTTTACTACTTAATTGAAAAGCACATGCAAAAATTCAGGGACTTTTGAAGGAAAAAAAAATTTACCCGAAAAAGTCACTTACGACCATCTTGCACCAAGCCATTCAATTACAATGTGTAACTTGTAGAATCCTCCCTAAGGAACACTGGATCAACTACCAAGTTTAATTATGCATACAATAACATGGCTCTATTACTCCTGCTTTGTTAGCACAAGCGGATAAGGCGCTCAACGGGCCGGATTCGAATTTGTTTTGTTGTGACGCCGGTTCGAGTCGATGCGAGGTCAATCATTTTTGTGTGTGTGCTGTTTCTCTACTTCTTTCAAAAACCAACATATCCATTGTAATCGAATTGTTGTTTTTACTCGCTAGGATCTGGTATTGATATGCTTTTAGCTGGAATTGTGACGTACGCTTTTGGCGCACAAAGCAGTAATTTACCACAAATTCAGAGCTTACCTGTTCATTAAGCATAGTTTGCTTGTTATTTCCACCGGTATTCAGCGCTTGTTTAAGGAATATTTGTGCCCGCCTGGTAGGAGATTTGGCATCATTAAGCCTTTGACCCTCGATAAGTCACCAGCATGCCTCAAAGAACCGAGGTGTGTTTTTGTTCCGAGATCATGGCTTAACTTAGCCATTGATCGAAGAGCAAGTGAGCGAGGCGGTAAGAGTCTAGAAACGCTTCTTCTTCCAAAGCAAAGCATTTGTCGTGGACTTAGGGCTCATTTGCTAAAGTTCGGCGTGTGTCAGTTTTGGAAATTAGAACTGCTTTCTAGACTCTTATTATTTTCTTGAAATTCAGCCATGTAGCATCGTTCGCTGCCAAAATTTCTGGGATATCCCATAATAATCTTTCATACGTAAAGCCAGCGCCGTGACTATGGTGTGTGTGTGACTTTCAACGTGACTCAAACACGGCCGGGAACTGGTGAGTAAGGTGGCCAGGCAGCAAAGTCCTTGAATTTGACCTGTGTTAGGTGAAAAGTTAATTTCAACAGATTCAAAGCTGTTTCTACGGGCCAAAAAAGAACGCAGGTCGGTTAAATTGGCAAGCAAGCGTTCCGTGAGTGTGTATGGTCGATTTCCAAGCAGATGATTGCTTTGAATTGTGATAGGATCGAGCCTGCCGCGAAGAAAAAAAGACAAAGAACGCCTGATCGCAGGTTAGGAAGAAGAAAACTTCAGCTCAAATGTAAGTTTTGCTTTGTATTTCAGTGTTCCTTTGCTGGTAAATTTTCCATTTCATGGGCTTTTTTTCGGCATGAGCAGCGTGTTAGCTTAAGGTTTCCTCTTTCTGTGTTGTCAGAATTAATCATTTCATGGAACGAGCAGTTTTGTGTCGGCCAAAAAAATACTTTCACCTAGAAACATTTTATAAATCACTGACGTAGCTGATTTGCAAAACGTTTAACGTCTTTCTCTAGGCACTAATCATTGACTTGATTTAGGTATCGATTCGTGCAATAGATTCTAACGTATCCTGACCTTAACTCTAACCTAATCCGAAGCGCTACCCTCGACCGTAACCCTGAGCGCAAACGCTAAGCCTGACCTTGTTCTGTAAGCTTAACCTTTAATGCTAACACTAGTTTCGAGCGGTAACCCTAAACCTAACTCTAATAAGACTGGGAACTCTTAACCCTAAGGGTTAAAGTCAGCTGCCAATGTAAGTTTTGCTTCGTATTTCAGCATTCCTTTGCTGATAAATTTTCCGTTTCATGCGCTTTTTTTCCGGCAAACGCTAAGCCTAACTTTGTTCTGTAAGCCTAATCTTCAATGCTAAGGCCTGTTTTGGCCTTGTTCGATTTTAGCAAAACATCTAGGGGACGTTCTTGCACGCGGCCTTTCAATTGAGCTTACATGTTGTGAAATGAACTTCGCGCTGTTCTCTAAGTGAAATCAAAGTCCTTGCGGTGGCGTGATAATGTGAAATCAAAATTCTAACTGTCAGTAAATGACCTGATATCAAGAGTGTCTAGCTTGCACATTGCGTGAAGTAAACCTTTGGCTGTAATTTGAGTGAAATTAACGCCTTTGTGGTCGCACGTTAACCTGAAATCAAAGTTTTAACGGTTTTTACCAGTAATCGACATTTTCGAAGGTTACACGTTGCGAAAGATCAATATTTTGCTGGATTTTAAGTGGATCAACTACCAAACTTTTGTATCTGTCTGTTCCTCTAAATAATGTGTTGTTGCAGAAAAGATCCATACCCCTCCCATGGAAGGTTTTTTTAAATTGAACCCCCCCCACCCAACCCTTCTGGATATTCCATTTTTATTAGCACCATACTTTCCTTCAAAAGATTGGGCTTTCGAAAGTCCCCTCCCTCTTGGAATTTCCATTAACCTTCCACGGGGTGGGTATGGATATTTTCTGGAACTACGCAATATCATAACCTTGAACCAAGCACAGTTAACTTACTCTATGTAATATTTTCTCCCATCTGGAGTCCATGCCACTTCAAATCCAGGAGGAAGAGAGAGGTCCAATTGATTCAACTGAATGCCATTGAACACTACATAAACAAGGAAACATTAGTTATGCTTCCTGCTAAATACAGCCTAACCTTGTGTGGGTGACCAGCTAAATTGTTTTGTGACTGCTTACAGGTGCTTTTCAATCACAAGGGGGTCTTCGAAATTGCATGTTGCTATTAGAAAAAATATTCAATTTGACATAATCATTCTTTTGATTGGGCATAATCCATGATGCCCGCATAAACCCACTTCTATAAAGACCATCGATTGAACTGATTGATTTATAAGCATTTATTCTTATACAGTGGCCCGTTTTTGAAGCTACTTTCATCTGCAGTGTGATCAGATCACTTGGCAAGAGGTCATTATCACTTGGCATTACCTAATACAAAAAAAATCAAATCCATACATGAAGCAAAAAAAAAATCATGATCACTTCCAAGAGGTAATCAGTTGGAAAAGATTCTGGTCTCAATGAATCAACAAGGAAAATTGAAGAGGTCACTTTAGGAGATATTAAATGAAGTATTCACAGCATGTATTCAACTACACCTTTCAATGATTTTGACTTCATACTGTACACAACAGTCTGCCTGTTTGCTGTAAGATTTTTTTTTGTTTTTCATTCAACAAAACATCTCCAAAGGATGCTGCTTTGAAAACTGAGTTTTTTTGCATACATTATTTCTCTAGACTGTCAGCAGTCTCTCTTCCTTGAAAA
>CM042750.1:29838611-29843235 GCA_022496165.2 Catalaphyllia jardinei | reverse complement strand
CAAATGACATAATATTGGAATAAATAAATATCAAGCATCACTTGGGTAGTACACCCTTTACTGTCTTACTATATAATATTATCTTGTAGGGGTGGGAAAGGGAAAAGGTAACTGGATACACAATACCTCTGGAGTTCTGGGACATTTTATTCTGAACACCATAGATTCCAACCCCTTTTAAAAGGAAAATAGAGAGACCCTTTTAGCGTTGAAGGCGCCAGCCTCTAGGCGGGTATGCCCCCATCCCCCTGGAAAATTTTGTAAATTAGGTTCTCTTAAGTCTCGGTCATGCTTGTCTGCCATTTTGCAGCTGCTAAATGGAGTAAGACTGCTGGCCTGATTGACGAGTCTGCACAACATGCAGTGAGAGACTGGGTGAGAGATAATACAAGAAGAAAGGGTAATACATGGTAAAAAACTACCTAAGATTATTATTTTCCCTTGTTTCATAATTTTATGATAAATCAGGAGAATTTAATAAGAATAAGGAGAGTGGGAGGTGACACAAAAAAATCTGGAGGGTTGGAGTCTCTGGAACAGACAAATGAAATTTTTGAGGGCCATCCAAAATTCCTGACAGATCCTAACCCTCAGAGTAATAGGATGACACTTGACAGCATGGTATGAAAGATATTATTAAAGTGTTGTGGTTTAAGGAAATTACACTAAACCAAGAAAGATTGTTGGCTCAGCACCAATACGTTAGAGCTGAATAACTGACCTGAATTTGAAATGACCATTTTACAATGTTTATGCAACATTTCTTGTGAAGCAGGTGTTATTTCAGAAAGGTATACTATTCAAAGAATTCAATGTGTCCATCACAGCGTAATTAATCAACTCCTTTCAAAAATCCCATTATTTGCAAGTGGGGCGCGCAAGGATTAATGTATCTAAATGTGTCGGAAAACAAATTCCTGAATTGTCAAATGCGCTACAAAAAATACCCATATATCAGGTAAAAAATCTAAATGGCTCACTATCTTCTGGGGTAAACAAGGAAAGATTATCGGCATTTTCTTGAAACAACAATTTGGAGTATGCAATACACTTGAATCTGAATTGCCTCCGGTAAGTTTACTTTTACAACGAGTTACAATTTACCTTACACACATGGTTAGAAACGTGCGAGAAAAAGGACGAAACAAAAATCTGCAGAGCCTTGAGTGAATAGCTCGCAACCTCCTCCCAAGAACAAGGATAAACTTCTAGCAAACCAAATTACTGAGCGGATTTAGTTACGTACCCTCAAGAATCTCTGTCGAGTTCTCGCGTTTTCTGTATTTACCCTGTAGCTTTTCTTTCAATCCCTTTCCTTTCTTCTTTAAGAAATACTTTCCAAGAAAAGGCATCCTCATTCTCGTCAGCTATCAACGAAAAGTCCGTTCCTTTGAACTATAAACGCGTAAATTCCATTCCTTCCTAAAACTAAACTCGCAGTGGCAGAAATATTGTAAACATGAAATGAATCTCCTATGGCACTCATGCGGTGAGAACTGGTAACAAGCAAATCCGGTTACTCATCAATTCAGAAATTTAGTAGTCGTTGCACAATCGCCATTGACTCGTTTTCTCGAGCGTTCACGAAGATGTATTGAATTGTCTCGACGTAATGTTGCTATGGTCACACAAACCTTGATGGCGGTCGAATAAGTTGGAACCCGAAGGCCTGAAGTTTTTGTCGCGTTTATTTCTTTCTCAAATCACTAAAAGCCATGGATAACGCGAGTGAATCGAGCGGCAATGATTTAGACAGTGATTTTCAAAATGCGAAAGCATTTTTGCTTAAAACTACTTTACATTCGAATCTAAATGTGTAAGTTCCTCTCTTGAGCTAAAGCTGATCTTTCCTTTGCACGTTGAGAAATTACTTACAAGCTCTCCAGGTGATAAACTAATTTTTTCGGTATTATTTTAGCTATGATCATCTTGCAAATGTTATTAGAAAGGTACTGGAAGAGAAACCGGAAAATGTAACAGGCAAGTTGCTGTTTTGTACATAAGCTTTGTAAACTTACGTTTGATTGTGGGTATTTCAGTTTTGTTTATGACAGTCTTGTACGTGAGTGATTGCACTAATTTGCAGTAAATTTTAATTTATGTAGATTTGATAGACGACCTTGTGAGGGATGAAAAGAGGGCCAAATTCTGCCCCAGTTTTGACACTATTCAGGTAATCTGTATGCAAGCCATATACATTTTGTCTTACTACTGAATTAGGTCTCACCAATGCTACTGTATGTATTGATTTTAAAGTGCCTATGAAGTAAAAAAAATTGCTGCTTATTTGAAAGGCCTTTCAAAGTGTAGAAGAATGGCATTTTTCTTTTAAGAATATCTTTTTTCGTTTTAGAGATATTTATGATTTTGTGAGTAAAGTGATGACGTCATAGGTAGTTTCACTAAAACATTACAACACTCAATCAAGAATATCTATAGAAATATTAAAGCGGTGTTTTTCAAACTTAGCATCAGGACTGTACATCAAAAAGAAGCAAAATGACACTTGTCGTGCCGTTGGACAGCTGGTCCTGTTTTAATTAAGACTAAAATTCCCAGATTTTATCCTTAACAAGGATCATCCACTCACAGCAATCTAATGGCATGGGGATAGTTAAGGCAACATGGGAACCACTTGAGTGCCGAGCTAGACCCCCTGTCACACTTAAAAAGATTGCAAATGGGAATATTTGGTTTTTCACAGACTGGAGCCGAGATTGTTGCCATGGCAACAACATAGTAGGTGTCATTCTGTTCCTTTTGTGATGTACGTTTCTGGTGCCAAAATTGAAGAACATTGCTCCAATATTTCTGGAGATATTCTTGATTGAGTGTTGTACTGTTTTAGTGGAACCACCTATGATGTCATCACTTTCCTCATTTGCATAATACAAAAACGTAGAGACCTCTTAAAGGAAAAAGATATTCCCAAAAGGAAAACGCCATTCTTCTTTACTTTGAAAAGCCTTTCAAATAAGCAGCATTATTATTTCTTACTTCATAGGAGCTTTAAGCCTATTCATAAAATCTTGAATTGGTAATAATAAGTACATACAGGCTATACAAGCTTGTGAGCAAACAGGGCCATTAATTTTTTGACCCGCACTGTTATCCATTCAACTCAATTTTTCTGTACTCTTCAAGAAAAAAAGCCAATTTTGTTCTTCTAACCCCCCCCCCCCCCCGCCCGGCAGAAGAGGAAGAATGAGGATGAGACATGTATCTGACATGCACATGAAGCCTGAGTGAAAAAAGTGTGAAAATGATCCACTGATACATGAGGGTAAGGGTAAGTCTGCATACGAGCCAAGTGGCCCATCAGGCCGGAGCTTATCCCGGTTTCCTTAGCATTAAGCGACTAGGAGTATTTCTACTCCCCCCTGGATGGGATGCTAGTCCATCGCAGGGTTACCCCCCAGCATTAAATTCGCCGGTACCCATTTATACACCTGGGTGGAGAGAGGCAATGTGAGAGTAAAGTGCCTTGCCCAAGAACACAACACAATGTCCCTGGCCAGGGCTCGAACCCGGACCGCTAGATCCGGAGACGAGCGCACTAACCATGAGGCCATGAGGCCACTGATACATGAAGCTGTTCATTATAATCCATAATATTTTCATGTCTTCTTTTAGAATAAAGAAGATGAATCTACAGAAGTATTACTTGCAAGATCTCAGCTGACTCTGTTTGAGGTGATTTATACTTAAACTTCTTTATGGGAACTCAGGATGATGATCTTGATGCAGTCAGCTGTTTTGTGACATAACTTTTTATAAAAATGTGGAAAATTTTATTAAACTTAGTTAGATTTTATAAAATAAAGTTTGTTAATACAGCAACTTTAGAGAGTTTTATTTAAGTTTTTGAAGGTGCAACTGGGAAGAAACAAAATTAATAATTAAAACATTTTTATGAAAAGTTTTCAGTTTACAAGAATTAGAAATTATATAAAATTATGTCAATCCTTAGTGTCTTGAAACTTCCATTTAATTTTTATATATACGACTGCACCAGCTTGAACACATTTAAACAGAACAAGCTTTCCCTGCATGAAAGGCTGCATGAAAGGCTACAATGCCACATTGCAGTGCCATTTACATGTAGGGGTGGTACTACTGGTATATGATACTGGCAAGACTTTCCTAGACTGACACATTTTGGCTTCTTCAATTGCAAGACCAACTCTTCAGAGTGCTTTAAATGTAAGATGTTTGGGCATCATCTATAACAAAACACAAAGAAATCTGTACTTTGGCAGTTTTTTAGCCTTGCAAAAAATTGAAATTGCAGGATACCCTGCTTGTGAAAAAATCGAGACTGTGAGACCCATGGTTTTTGAAGGACCATTTTCCACCCTTACAAGTATACAGTAAACATTATTAACCTAAGGGTTCTTATTCTTCTAGTTAACATTGAAATTCTTACCGTAGTATAGTGACGACATACATGTAGATTGTTAAAATTTATTATTGTTTCTCCAGAGAAAACCTACTGACCAAGAAATGGAACCTATGATCCGAGATCCAGAACTGGAAGAAGACCAGGAAGAAGCACCCCTAACCGATCTAATGGAACTCGCAAACTATTTTGAACAAGCTGGTGTTGGCATTGGCAGAGAAGAAA
>CM042750.1:29796111-29836111 GCA_022496165.2 Catalaphyllia jardinei | reverse complement strand
TGTTCCTCCTTGAATGTTCGCCCTTGAAACAGAGATAAGACTTGCTGAGGTGACTGTTGGCTGAAGCTGAAGTGCTAACGATAAAGATGTTGGATACATTCCGCTGCTGTTTCAGAAAGTGAACTAAAATGGGAAGCCGAAGCCATGTTTTTAAAACACAAATGCGGGTGCTGATTTCTAGACCATGCTTCTGGGAAGCTATTTAAATGCTTTGCTCTGATTGGCTAAGCAATTCTACTCTGGGCGATGATTGGTTATATTTTCACATGTAAAGAATGCTATACGCGACGTTGATTGGATGTATCGCTTTTTCACGTGAAAATATAGCACATAGAGAATTCTATTTGCAGGGTTTATTACCTAAAATTATATATGTTGTGGGGTTTTTTTTGGTTTAATTTTTTTTCAAGCAGTTTAAATTTTTCAAACCAGATTGAAATTTTCAAACCAGTCTATTTTTTTTGGTCAACTATCTATAAAAAGGGAAAATGAGTTCCCCCTGATTAAGCATGAATACTACCTAATTAACAGCAGGTTTCACTTTTTTTCTTTTTATCTTGTACTCATTGGGATTTGAACCACCAACCTCTGGATCTGATTCCCACTGTCATTACCACTTGATCATGAAAGCAATGGATGCAAGATCTCTCATACTTGTTTTAATTACCAGTTCATCAAAGCTAACTAATTCCAAATAAGTGGTTAGGCCTAATCACTAACCTGAGAGCTCAACCCAAACTACTGTCATATGCAAAGTTCCCAGCCTAACATCAAAGCTAACCATTCAGACTAAATAAGTGCTTAGGCCTAATCACTAACTTGAGTGCTTAACCCAAATTACTAAGACACATGTTCACATTCTGCTCAAAATTGAAAATTAAACTGGTTTAAAAATTTCAACCCAGTTTAAAAAATATGAACCAGTTTGAAAAATTTAAACTGGTTTGACAAAAATGAAACCAAAAATAAATTCAAACCATAACATACAATAAAACTAAGTCTTGAATAGGGTTACAATATCCAGGTGATCATGGTGTAATATAAAGTAAGGGTTTCATGGCCCCAGTGGCACACCCCCACCCAAAGACTTACAGAGGACCCCCTACCTCCCATGCTCTGTACCAAAGAGTCTGGGCTCCTCCCAGTGTGCGAACAATTAGCCCCATCACACCTCCGATCACCAAGTAGATGTAGCTTGTCTGGCCTCGGGTAAGAAAAAGAATCATTCTTAGGAAGGGAAGGTTTTCTTAACACTGTTGCATTGAGACCGGGTTGGGGCAAAATACATATTCAGTAGTTAATTGGGTCAAATTTCCTTTTCAGGTAAAATGTTTGGGATCCATGCAAATTACATCATTGCCGAAGTGGAGTTTTTTGAAGGAGAAGATCCAGAAGAGCCACAAGATGATGAAAAACAACAAGAAGAACAAGAGGTATTATCTTATTGAATTACATTCTAAAGCATTGGTGCAGAAAATCTGATCACAATTTAGACTTAAAAATCTGCGACTGCATGACTGCATTTCAAAATGACATCGAGAACCTGATCAATCAGTAAATATATTAAACAATTCAGAGAATTTTTTGAATAATTTCAGCTACATGTACATGCAGCCTGAGTACAGCCCACTCCCACACACCCCACTCCCACACACCCTCCCCACCCCTCCACCCTCTTGAAAGACACTGAGCAAACTGAATGAAGCTCATTGCCAAAGACACATTTCTGTTTTTGTTTTTGCTTTAAATTAGATTATTGAAGAAAAAACAGACATCACCAAAGAAGGTTAGAAATTATTTTAATTGAATATATGATTAAACATTGTGAAGTGTTTTTAATTATCATAACTTAAGTTTTTATAACAATAGTAATTGTGTTTTTTCTAGTATAGAGGCTTACTTTGATCTATAATGGACACATATAGAGCTAAAAAAAAATTAAGGAATTATATTCTTTGCAGGAAATTTTGATGTAGAAGAAGATGACATCCCCCAGACAGACTTCAAAGCATCTCCAGTCATTCCTAAAGAGGATAACAGAATGGGCTGTAACAAGAAAACATACTTTGTGTGCAATGAATGTGAGTTGATTCTCTTCTATTCTCAGTTATTCAGTGACTTTCATTGGATTGGATGTAGCCACTAAGGGAAGGGTGAGGGGGGTCAGGGGGGAAACTCCTATGTAAAAGGAGCTCACTGATGTGACAGAAAAGTTGGCATGACTCAAGGTTTAAAGTAAGGCAATGCATATCTATACCACTTTCACAAAAAGCTCTGCGTACTTGTACATACAATGCTGTCCATTCTGTTGTGAGGAGACTAACTCTCTCTAAGTTTGCAGGCTGATAAAGCATAATGAAACTTTGATTAGCTGTGATGATCGCAATACATTGAAAATTTGTACATTTAAGTGTTATGATATTTGTTCTTACTGCAGCTGGAGGGTCCTGGGTCAGACTACCCCCTGTCACTCCCGCACAGATTGTGGTCTCAAGACAAATCCGAAAATTTTTCACTGGAAATCTTCAAGCGCCTGTAAGTTCTGATACCTCTAAAATCTATTTAGTCCTTATGATGATGCACTCTCCAAATACAAAAGTTCCTTTAATCTGTTACCTGTTATAACCTTGGACATCTGATTATTATAAGTGGTCCTTCAGGTAGTGTTTCCTTTCAATGGTTTCAGTCCAAAATTGATGTGGTGAATGAATTTTTTGATCATGTGACTGATGCAACTGCATGTTTTTGGAATAATGAGTCAAAACATTAAGTGTATTAATTTTATAAAAATTCAATAATTTATTAAAATAAATTATCTCTGTCAACACTTGCCAGGTTGTAAGCTATCCACCCTTCCCTGGAAATGAATCCAATTACTTAAGAGCTCAGATTGCTAGAATATCAGCCACAACACACATCAGTCCTCTAGGTTACTACATTTTTGAAGAGGAAGAAGAGGATGACGAGGAAGGAGGAGGTATGTAATAATCTTTGTTATAAATTATTATGCAACTGTACTTCGTAGAGAACAAATAATGCCCAAAATTTGTACCAATATTACGTGGTATTTGTACTCCTGCTGTTGACCAATCAGTTGGATTTCCTGTGTCAATACTGTTCTGCTTCGCATACTTCTGTCATGCATTCCCTGTAAATAAAAATCTGTGAAATTCGCCCACAGGAACAATTTGGCATGTTGGATAGTAAATCTCTTATTAGACATTTTGTTGTGTAGTATTGCTGAGAATTGTTACTCGTTTGTTTGTGGTTTAACTTGTGGTTAAAATACTCAGCGATACTACACAACAAAACATCTAACAAGATATATTTATTATATAAGTTATGAGTTTTATTGTTAGTTTATAACAATCTTTGTTATCATTTACTTAAATATGTGTTTTGCTGGAAAATATGCCATTCTAAAAGTTCATCTGAAACTTCAATTCCTTCGCCTCACTAGTAAGGATATTAATGATGTCATTTCTCGCTTTTCCAGTTATTTGTGCTGACAGTCAGTCTGTCTAAAACATGACAAAAAGAAAATTGTACAGATGCTAATTTAAGATATGACTTTTATTTTTGTGTTAAAAGTACTTTAATTAATTTAAGCACCTGCTGCACTTTGTTAAAATAAATTGATGTTTGTCAAAATTGATTTGCTCTTTGTGTTACTCATGCATTCCTCTGTATACTGATTTGGTGATCTGCTCGTTTAAATGGTAACTTTCAATTAATTACTGTACTTACTTGATGATATTTTTTTTTAGCTCGTGACTCCTTTGTGGTAAATCATGAGTTTGAAGGACTCACTATCAATGAAATGGCTGATGCATCATGTACAAACTGGGTTCATCATGTCCAGTATGTCCTTCCACAGGTAAGCTTTTGCTAATATTAGTCAGCTCTCATCTAGTTCCCAATATCCAGATGAAAATGAGTCTTACATTGTAAGATCAACTTTTCATATCTTCCCATACAACTTATTTATTCTTGGGGAGAAAATCAGATGTTTTAGCTCAGAAAGAAAATCTGTATTAAACGGTAAAACTCCATTTCCTGATTATTGGTTAGTAAATTACCTTCGAATGTAAAAATACAGATTGATGTATTTCCAGTCATTGTCTCTGACCTGAAATAAATTCCGTCAGCCCAAGCCCAAGCCCAGCTTAATGTTATTATGTGTATTTGTAGGGTCGTTGCACATGGTTTAACCCCTCCCAAAAGAGAGAGGAGGAGGAACTGGAGGAAGAAGAGGAGGATGAGGAGAGGGAAGAGCCTGATGAGCCAGAACCTGAGCAAGGTCCACCCCTGCTGACGCCACTCTCAGAAGATACTGGTAAAAACAGTCAACATTGTACCGTTATGTTTTAATTAAGGACGTTCGACCCCAAAATTTCCCACATAGTTTTTTTTTTTTTAACTTTGACACCAAGTTAACGCAAAGGTCCTCAGCTCTATATTTTGTTGAGTTTTCGACTTGGTGCATGCACTTGAAAATGACGTGGTACACACACCTAAAGAATAGCGTGTGCACTAGAGATGCACAGTAGTAATGGGCGTGAACATCCTAAAGGCTACACTAAAAGGAACTCTCCTGATTATTTCTTTTTTCATTGTTTTCTTAACAGAGGTTGATGGCATGCCTCCATGGACAGCACAGAAGTCATCTACCTTAGTTCCTCAATACTCACTGGCTGTAATGCACTCAAACTTGTGGCCAGGAGCACATGCATTTGCTGTTGAGAGGTCTGTGTGTATTCTAGGTCCATCATTCAATGATGTGTGCAAAAGTGAATTTGTTTTCAGTACAGCTGCATTTGATAAATTTCTCTATTCTCTACAAAAGATTGTTTGAAGATCAAGATAAACTTCAAAGAACTATGTTTGAGTAAAGATTGTAAACCTCACTATACCAAGGCTCAAGTCCCAAGACTGGCCATAAGTTGAGGAAATAGCCATATTTTTAGCCGCTCCTGTGATCACTTACTCGTAACACAGCAAGCAACCAAGCTATCATGTATTTACTTATCATTTTCGGGAGCAAGTGCCCAAGAAGGGACTTAAATTTAAGCTAGAAAGGAAGGCTAGCCTGAAAAACAGGAGTATTAGCAGGGTAGATGGCAAAGTGCAATACACAAGCTTGAAACATGACCATGACCACAAAGCACTAGTCCCACTGAGTCTGAGATTAGTTCATTAACTATAATAATATTACAGCAGACACGTACAAGAATTGATGATACCGTTAATAATTCCAGAAAATTTGAGAACATTTACATTGGCTGGGGACAGAAATTCAGTGCAGAGAACTACAGCCCGCCTCCCCCTCCACCACCACAAGAGGAATTTGCCAGTGGACCAGAGATCACTGAGGCTGAAGACCCATCAGTGGAGGAGGAGAAGGCTCTCAAGGCTGCACAACAGGAAGCAATGGAGGCTGCAGAAATGGAAGAGGAGGAGGACGATGATGATGAAGATGATTAGTCATCTAACTGGATACTTCTGATAAATTAAATTATTTACTTATATGAAGTCTAGTATTTCAGTTTTGTTTTGATGTTTTGTAAATATCTTAATGCAGTTTGATACTGTTATAATATTACTCTCTTTGAAAATGTCCATGTGTTTCATGCCTGCATCCTAGTCTGTTTTTGTATCTCAAGGTATACTTAATGACATCAAGACAACAGAAATGTATATAATTCCAAAAAAATTAACCTTTGCGTAACTTTCTATCAGAAAGCATTCAGTTTGTTCAGTTATTGTGTGTTAATTGTCCTGTATGCCATGCTAAATGCCTTTCTACCCAATATGTCTTGTATTAAATAGAGTCAATACATAATGAGCTGTAACAGAATTGTTTGCTCAAGAACTTTATTCATAAAACAAGCAAGCAAACTGTTAGTGAAGAACAATGACAAGTCTGGTAAAGTCTATTACAACGTACATTTTAATTAGGATGTAACATACACAACAAAAACTGATGTACAGGATTTGAAAAACAATTCTTGAATTAAAATTGGTTTTTACACTAGTGTTATTGTCCAGAAGCATTTATTAAAACTATTTAAAAACAAAAACAGGACTGTAAAAAACAAATGTGACACTGACAACAATCAACACACTCTTCAACTTAATTCACATAATGTACAGAACATTACATTGATTTATCTACTGAGCAAAACTTAATTCCACATCATACAGTGTTTAAGCAGTTAAAGTACAGCCTTTGGGAACTTCCTAGGAGAATCTACATTTCTTGTGGAAAGGGATGGCATTATCATTACATGCATGGCCAAATGAATACAGTTCCATACGAAAACAGAATGTTGTTTTGGTTGGCGTGACATTGACAAACTGCTCTAAAAATGCTGTCTCATAACTAGGAATATATAGTTTATTGCCAGCAAAAGATGTCGATTGGATCTTCAGTCTGGAAACTTAAATCAGATCAGCCACTGAAAAGGAGGGGATGAAACAATAGATTAGTTTCATGTTGGACAAAACAATATGAAGCAGGAGAATCAACATTTTTAATTTCAAAATGATCATTCAGACATGTCAAAAATGCCTCAAAAATAACACCAGGGTTATGAAGGATAACTCTGGTATTAATTTTGAGGCATTTGTGACATGTCTGAATGATCATACTGAACCGGCAAGAGAACGCAAATTGAACTCGCGTAGAGACTCGCGTTGGGTGGCCAAACAGACTTGCAAGCTTCCTCACAAGTACACGCAAGTCACAAAGAAAACACTTTATGGCAGACTATCCTCTATTTCAATGGCTAATAATAGATTAATGCATGTCACTCAACTTGTGTTGACTTGGGTTGGGTGGCCAAACAGTGAAAAACTTGCCTTGACTTGCATGCAAATTTGATCTTGACCAAAGTGAATGCAAATCATTGCAAGTCAATGCAAGTGCACGCAAGGCCAGGCCAAACAGAGTCGCAAGTAAACCCAAGTTTTCAACTTCCATTAACTTGCAACTCTGTTTGGCCAAGGCTTTAGGCATGTACACCATACCACCAGTTTTAACCCTATCCCCTGTACCCTTCCTTGTTGATTTTAACTCTATTAGGTAAACATACCATTCATGGGCATTTCATCAATCTGTGTGCTGTAATACTGCTCAATATCACGCAAGATTCGAATGTCATCTGATTTCACAAAGTTGATGGCAACACCTTTGCGGCCAAAGCGACCTGAACGACCAATCCTAAAATTCAATTTCAAGCCATTACTAGAGTCTGATGCACAAAACGGAATAATTCCTGTAGTCAACAGCAATTAACTGAAAGTCGCACCTCAAAAAAACGACTCGGTCGTCAAACACAATCAAAACTCTGAAAGTAAGACTGAATAGGCCATTTCTAAGTTGCCTTGTGCCTCACATCAAAACAAGGGGTTCATGCAATACCATTCAATATGAAAATGTACTTCCCCTACAGGTTCCCTTTCATACAAATCATTTTCATACATGTATGAAAGGTTTTGCATGAATCAGAGGCATGAGGTAACTCAGAAATGGCCTATTAAATAACTTCAGAATCTGAAATTGTGAAGTACATTGTATCATCTGGTCAAACCCTGATTTCACAACAATTGATGTTGACTGCACCATATACAGTGAACTTATATTGTGAATTTGCAACTCATGCATCACATAACAAAACACAACCAACAATCCTGTAAGGCAGTGTCCTACTGTATGTAATCTCTACAGCAGCCATTGTACAGAATTACCAAACCCAACCACTCAAAAGTGGCATAGCACAACAAACCATATAACCTGGAGCACAGAGGATCACAAGCAGTACACATACCTGTGAATGTACAATTCACGATTGTTTGGAAGGTCATAGTTGATAACCAGAGACACTTGTTGGACATCAATACCTCTCGCCCACACATCTGTTGAAATCAGCACTCGACTGAGACAGAAACAGAACATAATATGGCATGTTAGAAATGAGCTAAATGGCAGTTATCAATCAAGAACTACTTTCAGCTCTCCAGAAAATGTCAATTTGAAGACAAAAGCTGCTTTCAAAGCAATACCATAGACACACACAAAAAAATATATGTACTTAAGTTTATATCACTATGGTGACAAATTAGATACATCAGGGTGTAAAATTGCACCTAATACAGGTGCCAATGCGACTAAATTTTTCACCCAACCAAATCCAGAAAATTAGTCGCCAAATTGGTGACTAGAATTTCTAATCACACCTTACCTAGAGATCTAGTGATTGTTGAAGATTTGTAAAGATAAATCTGCAGCAAAGTTCCTCGTTAAGTCAGTTTCCAAATGCAGCGCATACACAATTTTAAACGTAAATCTATCGTCACTAGACGCCATCTTGGATTTAGGTAACCTTTCACATTGTATATGACCCATTCTAGTGTCCTATTTGTAGCTCGTGCGAATTATTTTTCATCACGTTTGACAACATGTCTGTTGTGTGAGCTCATTTGAATTTAAAATGAGTGAGGAAATTGTGTGTGTGTCATAATGGCTAACAACTTTTTGGCAAGTGGCTACCGGAAAAAAGGTTACTTCATTTTATGCCCTGTACATGTACCTCTGCCCTGTTCTGAAATCTTTCATGATGGCATCTCTTTCTTTCTGTGGCATATCGCCATGCATCGACGACACAGTGAAGTTAGCTTCCAACATCTTCTCTGCAAGCCAGTCCACCTATGTGAAAACAACATTCTTTCCATTAATTCTCATTAGAGCAGATTAATTAAATTACCAATACTATAGGGAGAAATAAGAAAATGATAACCAAATTTATGAACAATTATTATAAATCTAACTAGACCAACCTTTCTCTTGGTATTGCAGAAAATGACAGCCTGTGTTATGGTGAGTGTGTCATACAAATCACACAAGGTGTCAAACTTCCACTCTTCCCGTTCCACAGCCACAAAGAACTGCTTTATTCCTTCCAATGTCAACTCATCACTATCATGATAAATAAGGTTCATTAGCATGGATTGTCCCAGATTGCTTATCACCTCCTTTCTTAAATTTCAAGAAAGGAAGACTTGCTAAGGCTTGCCAGCAGTAAATGTCCAACAGGGACTTACCGTTTGACAAGAATCCTAATGGGATCTGTCATGAACTTTTCTGTCATTTCTAGGATATCATGCGGTAGGGTTGCACTCAGAAGAACAACCTGAATGTGAATACAAAGGTAACAGTAATCAACAAGACAAACATTTGATAAACAGTAGGCCATTTACTTGCATGGCATCTCAGAAAGCTACATGGGGCATCTGTTAGCACAACATGCAAAAGTAAAAGAGAAGTGAACTAAGCATTCTATCTCCATATGAGAATAAAAGTTAAAAGCAGAAGAAGCCAAGTTGACAAGGGAAGCTACATGTACATGTACAGAGACATTTGAGTTACAGTACCGCTCAAAAGTAAGTTGACACTCGAAACTTGAACCTCAAGACTTCGGTGCTCGAAACGTTCGCCAATCGAGTCTCGAGTCTTGAGGATCGAGAAACAAGGCTTTCTCGATCATGCAAAAACTCGAAAGAGTTTCAAAGAAACACTCACAGGGTGACATAACTGAACAACAATCAATCATTCATTCATTCATTTGTCAATCATTCATTCATCCCTGCACAATAAAGTGTACTGTAACTTGCCTGTGTTGCCGGGGGAAGGTATCTGTACACATCATAGATCTGCTCCTTGAAACCTGAAAAGGAAGAGTCAAGGCTTGGTTACAACTGTACAATGAAATTGTTAAGTTTATAGAACAGAAGCTGACCATGGTTGCTTTCATTTGTACCTTTGTTTAGCATTTCATCTGCCTCATCCAGCACCAGCAGTTTTATTGCTCGGGTTCGCAAGCTTCTCCTCCGGATCATGTCTGTAGTGAAAAACAAACTCAGCAAACCAAATAACCACTTACATTAAGGTATTAATCAAATAACAGAAATTGCCTACAGATGCTTCCCTTCAGTGCTCCAAGATCACGCTAATCATCAGTGCATCAATGGAACCAATGAATCCACTGTTGGTATGAATTTGTCAGTAACTTTGATGCACCATGATCTGGAATACTCTTGCTAGATCATTGATACTGGTCCAGATCATTCCAATGCAATGCATCTTTGGACTCTCTTTTACAAGCTAGATTATTCTCCTTCTCAAGATCTCAGCTGGAGAATGATTTACCTTAAACACCATTAATACAACAGACAGAATATGTTTATTGAACTTCAGAGTAAGAGTTACATAATCTACAGAGCTATACAGAGTAAACCTTTTAGATGTGTCAATTAAAAACACATTTGCAAGTTGTGCCAGTAAAAAAAATTGACAAGTTGGAAATAAACTCATGGACAGCTTACCGAAGACTCTACCAGGTGTTCCTGATACAACATGCTGTCCATAATCAAGTTTTCTAATGTCTTCTCCAACATTTGTTCCTCCAATACATGCATGACACTGAACGCTCATGTAATCACCAAGAGCAAGAATGACCTGTTAAAAATAAATGATAGTGACTATCACGAGCCTTCATTTAATGAACTAAAACACAAATCACATCCGGTAGACACCAGGGGTGTTATACTGGGAAAGTTTGAAACTGATTGATTTTTCCACTCATTAGCACACAATGTTTTTTAAAGGTACACTGTATGTCTGTTCTAAATAAATAAATGAGTTTTGGCTTGAAAATAATACAAAACTATAAGTTTCACACTATACTGCACCTAAATTGTCTATTAAGACAATTCAGGTACATGTACAGTCTCTTTTGGATAAAAGAATCGTTGATGACAGGGCTCAAAGTTAACTTTTCAGTCCACTTGAAAAGTTCAGCTAGTAAGATTTTTCCACTAGCAAACTGGTGAGACCACTAGCAAATTCTTTCCGAATGTTTGAGAGACATGGATGATTCTAACTCACAAGCATTTGCTAGTGGACATTTTTTCTCACTCGCAGATTATCAAAATCACTTGCATTTTGCGAGTTTGTAAGTGTTAATTTCAAGCCCTGAATGAATCCTTGCCCAGAGTTGATTCCTCAGTTCCTCTGATGCATCACGATTTAATTAATCTTAGATCATTGACTTTGATACAGGTCATCCCAAAGGAGTACACCCCTAAACTACTAATTGCCCTTGTTTTCTATGAAGGAATAGTCAGTGAGGCACAGCCAAAGAAATCTACTCTAAGGCTCTTAGTCTAACTGTTAAAATATATACAGTCAAAACAGGTCAAGAGTTCCTCTTACGAGTGGATTAATAATTTCATTACTGCAAATTTGATTACAGGAATCATTTCAATAATCTGGTTGTTGGATGGATGATGCACAATTCAATTCAAGCCTTAGTTCAAAACTCAAATTTTGATTGGATTATCACTCACTTCTAGTGCCACGCTGGCATAACAATTTGACAGGTGTACCAATTTGCATAATCTGCCAAGGGCACTAACAAGCGTGATTTGCCTTTCCTTTTAACATTTCTCTGTCCAATCTTTGGAATTCAAAATATAAATTGTCTCAAGTTTGAGGATACTGGTAAGATTACGGAAAGGTAATGTTGGTAGAGTGAAGTGAAATGACCGTTGATTGACAGATTATGACAGATTATGCAAATCAGTAAACCCGTGAAATTCTCACGCCCGCCTGGCACTGGAAGCCAGCAATATTCCAAACGAAATTCAAGTTTTGAACTAAGGCTTGATTTGAAGTTTGCATTATTCATCTGAAGAACAGATTATTGAAATGATTACTGAAATCAAATTTGCAATAATAAACTTTTATTCCACTTGTGAGAGGAACACTTGACCTGTTTTGACTGTTAATCCTGTTCAACAAAATGTTTTACTCTCATATCAAATGAGTGCATTTCAACAGAGTGTAGGGCCAACTGACTGATAACAACTGGAGAAATGGATTGTATTGCTCACAAAACATACTATGCTCAAACACACTTCAAGTGGTTAATCATTTGCGCACTCTCAAGTCAGAATATGCATTTCAACATAACAGTTCTGTCCCGAAAGATGGTTTGAACTAATGCGCTTCATCACACTTGAGAACTTTTGAATAAGAACACTTTTAAAAATACGAGACCTGTAAAACCAAAACCAAAGTAGTGACTTTCGTCAATCACAAAGAATGCAGACAATGCAGTGAACCAATCAAAACGTACAGCAAATAAAAATCTAGCTGATGTGAAGCACAGAAAACTGTATGATTGGTTTGGTTTAATTGGTCGAGAAACTGAAGCTACATCATTGTAGTTTTGAAATCAACAACTAAGCGATGTACATGTAATTCTAAACCAATGCCAATGCAACTTACCTTAGACACTGGAGTGAAATCTGTACTATTGCATGACTGATGGACAGTTAAGAAAAACTAACTTAACTCCAAATTTTGATGCAGGTACCTTACTGACTGTCCCAAATGATATGAGCATTTGGAGGTAAATCAAAACAATATTTATTATCCCCTACTTCATAACTCTCTATACTCTTATAACCCTTCTGCTTCACATAGTATTGATCTTTTATAGAAGACTTCACTGACTAGTTAATCTATAATATTCATTTCACTTCTTTTCAAAGGTGTTGCTTCATTAAACTTCACAACAGGTCTCTTCCCTAAGAAAGAGAAGCCTCAAGGATAAGAAATTAAAAAACACTACACAAAACAACTTTAGATCACCTTTTGAATTTGTTGAGCAAGTTCACGTGTTGGAGATAAGATCAAGGCCTGTGTTTCTCTTGTCTGTTGGTAATGAGGAAAATAAAAGTATGTGAGTTGAATAAGCATATAATCTGTAGTTACCGGTACATGTACCACAAATAACTGAGAGCTGCATCAAGTTTGACTACAAAGCAGACCCTAAATTCATGATCAAAACATATCAGATCTTACTTATCATATTACAAACTCACAAATGAGAATTTTGCTATTTATTGCTACAAACTTTTCAATTCTTAAGACTTCTTTTGTTGCATACAATGTCATGTGTACAGTCGTGTAAATTGTCACCATAAAACATCCAGAACCATTGTTTTATCTATGAAGTCTCTTCAAATCTGTTACAAATATCCATAGCGAGTCTCTTTAAGTAATATACTGTACACTTAAGGTTCTGACTTAAAACATTTTAGTACAAAGAGAGTACCCCTAAAGTGGGTATTAAGTTTTCCCCACTACCTTTATCCTTTGTTTTCTCAGCCTATGTGTGGTAAAGAACCTTAAACTTACACCTTGTTTACAAACAAACAAACCTGAATATCTATTGACTGAAGCACTGAGATGGAGAGGGTAGCCGTCTTTCCTGTTCCAGATTGAGCTCTAAAATGATACAAGATGGCTATCAGAAAACACGTATTTCTCAAACATAACAATTCTTATGTTTATAACTGTAATTCCCCATTAGAGAATGATGTGGTTTAATATCAGAAAGAGAGCATGTTAGTAGCTTCATCTTCATGTAAACTAAAGTAGGATGATCACATGGCATGCGATAATGATCCACTACTGTCACTGATCAGCAGACACCTTTGGTGCAGTTTTCGCTGAAGATAATTTTCTGTAAGAGATTTTCTTGCCACAACCTGGAGTTGACTTAAGCTTTAAATTTGGAGCATTTTGTTTCCCCACAAGCCTACATGTAAAGCAATTTGCATCTACCCCTAGGAAAAACCTTGACTTCTTACTATGATCAAAACTTTAGGCTTGCAGCAAAACAATATTACGTTGGCAGCAAAATGAACTCGGGTCTTGGCAAATTGTTGTGCAGTAAATCTACTTTCTACCAAAACGATCAAGTTATCAAGGTCTCGTTATCAACAGTTACAGATCAGGCAAAAGATTTTGTCCTCTACATAAAGCTGTTACCAGAGTTTACAAACTGTGCTAGGAAATAAGGGAACAAACTAACATGGAAACAAGAATTCAGGTTTCTGCAGTTGGCAATCTAAAGCTAACAGTCAGTTTAAGGAAACCACATGTATTAAAAATAAACAATTATGTTAAAGAAGTCAGATGAAATGGATAAACTCACTGTGCAATCACATCTCTTCCTTTAACAATCGGTTTAATAGCACGCTGCTGAATTGCCGATGGTTTTTCGAAACCTAGAACGGAATAAAATCACTCCTAAACGACTGCACAATCTCTAAACACATCCAATAAGTTTCATCATTCATGGCGTCATTTATCCAGTACTGCACTTACCGTAAGCGTAAACTCCTCGAAGCAAATCTTCGCGAAGTTTTAGCTGGTCGAACGTTGGTACAACGTCAACTTCTTCTGATGTTTCGAATTCGATCTTCGTTGGATCTTCATCCTCGTCTGCGACAACCTTTCTTTTGCGAGACATGGTTAAGCTTTCAAACTTTCACGTTCTTTTTCTTGGAGCGTGCAAAGGGAGAAAATGCTAAGCAGCCGCGCCTCATAAAAACTGCTCGAAGGACGGAGAGCATCATAGGGTGGCAACCTGGGTCGGCAACATGGAGAATCGAATCGAGTTCATTGTTCCTTTGGGAATTGCGGAAGTCCTTTGGGGTGATTCTGGATCCAAGATCCTTTGGATCACGGTACATCAAAGGAACTAGTCTGTTCCAGGCTGTAGGTAGTTGGGGACAGGGGAGGATTATTTTTAGTGTAGATTGATTCAGATTGATTGATTGATTGATTTATTGATTGATTGCCCCATAGGCCATCTCGTGACCTACTTTTCATAAAATTATGGGCTGCAACTTGTATCAAGTACGGACCCGGGAAAAAAGCATGTCAAAAACAACAAAATGGCCAAATTTGAAGCCCCAGGCATTAAAGAATGAGATTTTATGATGGTTTGAATTGTGTAGTTCTAGAAAAAATCCATACCCAACCCATGGAAGGTTAATGGAAATTCCAAAGGGGGGGGGGGGGGGTCAAAAGCTCAATTCTCAAGTATGATGCTAAAATGGAATTAACGGAAGGTTGGGGGTTCAATTTAAAAAAACCTTCCATGGGAGGGGAATGGATATTTTCTGGAACAACGCATTTCAAAAAAAGCTAAGAAGATTTGTATGGAAAAAGTTGCTGGAGAGCAAGGCCTAATGATCCCCAGTATTCATTTTGCTTAGATGTACTCTAAATTTTCCAAAAATTCAAACTGACTTATTAATATACTGGGGCGGATCCAGGATTTGACGAAGGGGGGTTCGGATAAACGGCCGCCGAAGGCGGTAGCGCCTAGGGGGGTCCGGGGGCATGCTCCCCCGGAAAATTTTTAATTTTAGGGCCTCTGAAATGCGATTTCCAGCGTTTTCAGGAGCAATTTGAAGTGGTCTAATTGTTCTAAAGTCACCTCCATTTTTGTGCTGACTGCAGTAGTTTAAAGGATGGATTTTCTTAACACTTTGGTTGGTTCGCTTTTTTCTAACCACGCGTTTGTTATACGTTTTTACGTTCAGTTTAGGGGGTTCGACCGAACCACCCGAACCACCCCTAGATCCGCCCCAGATATAATTTACTCTTTTATGTTAGGGACCTCAAACTTGGCCATTTTGATATTTTTTGAAATTCTCTTTCCATTTCTGGTATTCTTTAAGTTATAGCTCATAATATGTAATCTTTTTATCAATATTGTGGTCACATGACAGTGACGGATATAAGAGAGGGGCCTGCTTCCCCGCCCTCCCTATTTTGGTTGAATAAAAATAATAAAGTTCAAAACTGACCGATAGGACATCAGAGGGTTGGATCTAGAGAAAATGACGTTATTTACTCACTAGCTTACATTTCAGTGTGTAAACGCAATTTATTATATATGCAAAACACGCGTTTAAAGGTCTGAAAGCCCAAAACTTCCGTGCTGCATATTAAGCCGCGTACACTGACATGCATTGCATTCTTAAACTGATGAGTCTTTGACGTCATTTTTTCCTCGACCCAGCTCTCTCAAGATTTTAAAATAAGTAATGGTGGACCAATAAATAAGAAAATTTCAGGTGTCTTTTCAAAATCAGAACTTAAAACTTGGGTCAGTTAGTGTTAAGTTAACATAGCTTTGAAATCCAAAGAAAAATAGATTTTTTTTGGGTTGTAGAGCCACTTTAATTAATTAGTCTAAAGACAAGGAAGTGGTGGGGTAAGGTGGGAAAGGGCCATGTATATATCCTACATAAAACATGTTTCATTTTTGAAAACTAATACTGACTCATAATATAAAGCTAATTTACATACTTCTGAAATGGTAATACATACAAAGCAAATGATTATGGTATTTTAACAGCTAGGTTGTGACAGCAAGGCTACTTTATCGAAAAAAATTTTCCCAGTTACCCAGCAGCATTCATTATGATGTAAAGTGTATACACTTTACATCATTTCACTTCTTACGGGAGATATGAACTCAATAAATTGACCTTGCTCCCAATGTGTGGCTTCATAGCTCATTTGGTAGAGCATTGCACCGGACTTGCGGAGGTCATGGGTTTGAATCCAGTTGAAGCCCTGATTTTTTTCAGGCTTCTTCTTTCCAATTGCTTAAATTGGAAAATTTACTGCGAGGATCATACTTGACTTGCAGTGTTCATTATGGGAAAATTTTCATCCTGGTTGTTGAGGTCTTGGTTGTAGAAACCAAGATCTCAGTAACTGAGCAGGCCTGCCTTCTCATATAAACACATTGAAGTTTGAAGAAAGGAAACCAGAGTGAGGCAAGATCCTGGTTAGCAGGCTCACATGAAGAGGCCCTTAGAATATTTATTGCTGTGAAGAGTATAGTAGAACTTCACTATCTTACACTCAGCTATCTTTAACTCCTTCATCTCCCACTGGTTTTCGTTTCCCATGAGATTTTGAGATTGCAGATAAATTGTAGAATCAAACCTCTCCTAATTACCTCCTAAAGAAATTGTGATGTCTATCATGTGGCCCTTGACCCTTCATAAATTACAGACATGATAATTTAAGAACTCATCTCTGCCCTTTGGTGTTTAGCTGTACAGTTTCTGAGTAATGCAAAACCCAGTATTCATCTTCTGGCCTAGCTGTGCAGTTCTAAAACCTTTTTTCCACATGTAAATAATGAATTATGATTCCCAAAGGATTTTTCTTGAAAAAAAAAAATTTACAAGAGTTAATGACTAACCTTTTCTTTAGGCCACAGGAAAGTGGCTGAAAAAGAACATGGGCATGTGGTAGGCTTTTATTCTACTTTATCCCACTGTCTTAGAAATAATCTGTGAACTAGGTAACTTAAAAAATTGCTTAGCAATCAAAAACTGTTGTAATTAAGAAAGAGTGGCAATTACAATAATTATTATTATAATTATAATAATTCTCAATTTTGTATTCAGTGGGATTCCAAATTTTCAAACCTCTAAGGTTAACCGAAATTGTTTCGAAAAAGTAGGTAGTTTGGCAAATTAGGGGTGAGATTATGGTGTTTGATCAAGTGGAGGAAAACAACTTTTGGGTTGGAGTTATTAGAGGTTCAAAAAATTAATGATTCAAGAAATGGGGATTGCACAGTTAATGATAAATGATCTCTATTAATGACCCAAATCATTAAGCATTAGCATTTCTTTCTTCAGTTTAATTGTGGTAGTGGATCTGTTATCATATAGTTTTTTCCTTTATTGCTGGTAGTGTATTTTTAAAAGCCTTTCCTTTCTCCCCAGCTGCTTTCAGGTATTTTTTAACAATATTTCCACCTGTCGTCCCACTTTAAAATGCAAAATGCTCGGAAACAGAAGTTGCTTTTAGCTTGTTGAAAGGAAGTTAACTTGTGGCAAGATGAAAAGAAGGTCTGCAGGTGGAAATACCATTAAGGCAAACATCTATTCATCTTTTCAATTCCTTTTGAAAAGTCTCACTTCCTATCTCTAAACAAGGTTATGCTACAACTGGGAGGCGCCACGCACCTCTCGTAAGGTCTAACAGGATTGGCCGAGAAAACAATAGAATAAACAACAGAAACAATGGCCCTAGTCCTGAAAACAATAGAGGTGGATGACTCCGGGAGCAAATAAAATTAGAGGTTCCGAAGAGGTGCATGACTACTGACAACTGGCTAATAAATTCTTCCCATAAGAATGTGACTTCCTCTTTTGGTCAGAGTAATATTGAAAGTGAGACTTTGCTTCAAACACAAGAATGGTGTGTTTTACACCACCTGATCTGCGATCATAAGGAAAATTTGAATTACAGTGTAGACCACCAGATGTGTGCTCTGGCCGCTGTGTCTCTCTTAGGCAGCTGTAGCTGAAAAGTGTCCATTAGTCTATTAGCTAGAAAGAGGAAATAAAAATAAAAATCTATTATCTTTGTAAATCCTTCACTAAGCTCAGTCTGTAAATATGGTAATCAAAAAAATCCCATGACCTTGGGGCCTCTTTTTGAATAGGCCAAACAAATATAAAGTCATGTTACATATAAACTAATGATATCAACTGTGGCACAAACAAAGTTTCAACATAAAAACATTTCTTTGTGTCACAAAGGTCTTGCATTTCATATAACCTTAAGCTCTTCAAACAGTTTGCCTTTTGGTTTAGAAAACAAGAGCTTCTGTTTGATAACACTGTTGAACCTCACCTTATTTCATAAGAGAACCCCCTTGCTAACAACAGGTTCTGTTTATCTAAAAAATGTCCATTATTAACAACACAAAAAATACGCCTTAATTCATGCCTATAACATCAGCAGCTAAGCAAACATACATCAAAGGTTACCTGTTGTGAACAAAAAGTCTTCATCTACCTGCAAAATATCTGCATAATAACACAGATATTTACATATCAGAGAGTAGTTTTATGAAAGGTGAGCGGGTGACCTGCAATAACATGGGCAAAGGTGAAGGCAGGTAAAAGATATCACTGACAATATTTTTTTCCCTTTTAATATACAAAGAGAACAAAGGTTCATATTCATAATCTTTCAACATATAAATTTATTTTCAGATTCTTTCGTAGCAATAAGTTAACCTTGACAGCAACTTGAGCAAATCATGGAAACAAAGTAATAAAATTTAATATTGAAGATATTTTCCTTTTCATTTATAGTTACAGAAGAGCACTCTCGATTTGTACTAATAATTAGCTTCTGTCTTCATAAATAAAATATTGCAGTTATTTTGAGGCATTGTATTTTGATTTATTCATGCATGAAACTCCCAAGCTATCAACTACAGCTGTAACAAAGGAAACGTTTTATGACTTTTGCTCTTCCAAAATGGAGTCAGAATTTTATTGATTCAGGAATCGAGACATTTGTCCTTATGTAGCGAATTTAGACTTGAAGAAAGATGAGTTGTACTACATCGAGGCAAAGAAGCCTATTTCTTTCGTAATGAATTTTTTGGGGGCGCAGTTTCAAAGAGATGGTTCAACTTCTATATCTCCGGTTTTACTTTCTACATATTAACTTTACAATAAGGAAATTTTTCTTTGAAAAGCTTGACGCTTTCTTGTGAAACACTGAAACAGTCCGTGATGTCGAGTGTTTCTAAACACGGAAGCGAGCGGCCCAGCTCCAACAGCTGTTCATCACCATTGACAATGTCCGTGAAAGATATATCCAAATTCCACAAGCAATCCAAATAACAAAAGCATGATTTCAGGCCTTCATACGTGAGCTTGCTACATCCGTTGATAGATAAAAACGAAAGCTCCACGTTGAAGCAGATCGTCTTTAGTCCTTCGTCTGTTATGTCGGCAAATCCAAGGCCCAAAGATCGAAAATCGTCGCTCGCATAATTTGCGATCACGCAGGCAGCGTTGTCCGTAATACCTGTTTCCATACTGTCCGAATTATGGACAATAAGTCTTGCCAGTTTTTCGCATCTATTCATGAGAGCATAAACGCCAACATCGGTTATTTCGCTAAATTCTAGAGACAAATCCTCCAGGCAGGGTAGATGATCGGCGATCACGATTAAAGACACGTCTGTTATTACACCGTTGGAAATGTTCAGGCATTTTAAATTTCGGCATAATTGAGCGATTGTACAAACTCCAAAATCCGTGATGCCGCCGTCTTTGTCGCAATAATCGATTACAAAAGATTCAAGTTTTCGGCATCTTTTTGCCAACGATGCCAAACTTCTGTCCGTCACCAGAACTTGGTTGTACCTTAGGGTGAGCTTTCTTAGTTTTCGGCATCCACTTGCCAGATATCGAACCATTTGATCGGTCAAGACATCGGCATAACTGCGTTGTTCGTCTTCCAACGAAGCTTCGTAGACAATTAGTTTTTCAAGCTCAGGGCATCCCGTTGAAATGACCTTGACGGTATTTTCCGTGACTGCGATAGAGTAAGCGTACAGTTTTCTCACTCCAGGGTTATTTTTCACCAAACTTGAAAGCGCTCGCTCGGAAATGTTCCTCAAAGGGATTGAAACCGTTTCGAGAGCACCACAATTATGCGCCACAGCGAAAATGCCACGATCCGTGATTAAGTTACAACCATTTAGGTAGAGATTTCTCAAGTTTGGACAGTGGACAGAGATGTGCTGCAAAGATTCGTCTTTAACGCCAATACAGTTCGTCAAATTAACGCTTGAAATAAGATTTGTCTTACGAGGTACGATCCTTGAGATGGTGTCAGCTGCTACTTTCGAAGCGTGTTTCTGCCAAATATCAACCGTTTTCCACAAGCTCGGATCATAGCAGAGCCTGTGCCATCTCGTGCAAACTCTTGTACATCGGATGAGACGAGGATATTCGAGGTGAGATAGAATTTGAATTATAACGGAGTCCGGCAGTGATGCGATCGTGGCCATTGCTTGACCGTTCTTTGTGTTAGTTCCCCTTTTCGGTTATTTCATTGATTTTCCCGCGCATTGTTCTCCGCCTCTTTTACATGTAGCCTCGATATTGTTTCTCATTCCCAGGCCTTATCGTGACCTCCACATGCAAGCTTATGACGGCGAGCTCTTCCGCGAGGGGAACGGTTTCTTTCGATTTTTTTCCTCTAGTGGAGTGCTACAGCTTTTAAACGTGAGTAAGTTGCCTGCTTGTAGCCATTATCTGAGCTGTATTGTATTTGATGAAATGCATCCATCGATACCATCTTTCGGGGTTTGAATTTTGATGTTGAGATGGCGTGAATCAGCATCCCATGAATCTGACTGTTAAATTTGAAACTTTCCGTCTCGCTAATTTCATTACAACACATTGAAGCTCAAAGAAACTTTTGTCTTATTGCATAGGTCATATGGCTTTTCCTTCGTGCTGAATGAATTTGGGTAAGTACACTACAGTTGAAAACTACGAAAAAGTTACATTTTTCCGGTTAAAACATGGCGAGCATTCAGGTTGGACTCTATTTTTCCCGCGGTCCTTTGCGGGCCTACAACAAAACGTTCTGTTGTAGGAGAATTGTGTAACCGTTTGTACCTTCAGTTTCTATGGCTATTTTGAAATTCGAATATCCATTAGCTCTGCAAAAGCTTTCAATTAAAGATAATATTGATAAATGTCTTGCATCTCCAATTTTTTTTTAATGCCAAAAAGTAAGGGAAGTATACTAAGAAAGAAATTTAATAGTGCGGGGCTTTTCATTTTGTTTTCGTGCTAATGTATTTTACCCTTCATTTTCTTGGTGGGTTAGTGAAGTTTTTTGTGTGTAAAATTTGCAAAAAGTGCAGTAAGATATCAGATTACTGTTTAATGTTTACTTTTGATCAATTATAATAATCATGCTACTGGAAAATTTTGAGGGGGTAGGTGACAATAGTCATTAAAAGGCGTATTTTCTTCGCATGCAGAAAGGCAGGGCAAGAAGAAACCCACAACCGCCGATTACCTTAGTCAAGTATAACTAGTGAAAAATAGAAGTTTGGTGGCTGGGCAAGTGAAATTAGCTTCAGTTGTCATAGTATTTCTGTGAGTCTTGGAAACTAGTGCAAAACTCAAGACTGGAAGATGAGCAGACCTGCCCAGTCACGATTTTTTACCTCGTCATGGTCCCAATCTTGCAGTTTTTAGTAAAAATTTTGAAATGTTACCTTGCTGTACAAAGTTGGGGAATGCTATTGCCATTAAGTGATCAGCTATTAAAGAAGAACATTGATTTGCACTGTACCATAAGATAAGCGCTTGTGTATGCAGTTTTCTGAAAACAGAAGTTAACTTTTGACTGGGTCTGGACGAGGCGCCACACACCTCTCGTAAGGTCTAACAGGATTGGCCGAGAAAACAATAGAATAAACAACAGAAACAATGGCCCTAGTCCTGAAAACAATAGAGGTGGATGACTCCGGGAGCAAATAAAATTAGAGGTTCCGAAGAGGTGCATGACTACTGGTCTGGACTCCATATTGAGTTTCCCTGTAGTCTTTGCAAGCTCATGGAGCTTGTACAGTATGTTGAAGTGATCATAATCAGATCAAAATGGCAAAAAGAAGAGTTTGTTAGTTCTTTATCTGGAGAAAGTAGAATCTCACTACTTTTTGTAGAATCTCTAGATTTCCCATCATCAGGGGTTAGCTGGTCTGTGTGAATGAAACCGAGTTGAAATCATTGAGTAGTTGAAAATGGAAGCTTACTTTGTGTGCATACATTCTCGATCACACTTTGTCTGTCCTATTGGCAAGTTGTATTTATGTGTGGGCAAGTGAAAACTGTAATGTACAGGCCTAAGTATAAAACATTGTTGGGAAATCTGCTAAGATGTTTTTTGTTCTAGTTTTCAAAGGCCTTGATTATTCTTGGAGTCCTTGAAACTTCTTTTGAAAAAACATCTCTTGTCATGTTTTTTTTTTCACCAAAAGCCTCAAGTGTGATGAAGTGCATTAATTCAACCATCTTTCGGGACAGAACTATTTTGTTGAAATGCATAGTCTGACTTGAGAGTAAATTGTTAACTGCCTTTGTGTCCTACACTGTGGTCAATTTTTCACTCTTGTGCTGAATTTTATTTCTCCAGCTTGTTTCACCAACTGACAACAGAAAAGAACCCCATATTTAATTTACTGTAAGTATAATGTGGCATATTATAACAAAGGACAGCAAAAACAATCTTTAAGTTTGCTCTTAAGACTAGCATGTATCAGTTGTTTCAATAATAGCCAGTTACCGGCGGTCTACCGCCTACTGTAGGGCCTCTTACTGCCGTCTGTGTGGATTCCATTAATGGAAATAAAATTTATATTAATAAAAAAGCAAATTCAACAACAACAACGACCACTGGTTTTTTAAATGCAACAAAAACAGCATGCTTTTTGATGGCAAGAACTCTGGAAATTGCATTTCCAAGCTTCTATTTCAAATTTTTCTGGGAGAGAATGCCCCCAGACTGCCTATTACACAGTGGCTGCTTATAACTAAAGTTATTGAAACCCCTGATGTATGAAAAATAAATTGATTCGAGGTTGAGTATTTGTAGATTTTGAGAGCACAGTCACTGAGAAGCTAATGTTAGTCATTCTAAGTGGTTGGGCCATGCTGTAAAAAATCATAAAAAAACAAATAAAAGAAAAATAGGACATACTGTAATGCTTGTAGGAGTGTTTATAGTGAGTTTCACAAAACTTTTGACAAATGGTTTCCGAAGTTTGTTCGAAATTCCCAAAGTTCACTACGAACTTAGCAAATTCATTACGTATATGTCAATCAAATCGTGAACTTCGAAATTTAGTTGTGAATTTCATGCTTAATTTTGTTGGGAAGTTGCGAACTTCACCGCAAGTGAAGTTAGTGCCATTTGGTGTAGTTGGTTTGGTAATATAACTACAAATGAATTTAAACTAAGTGAAAAAAATTCCTCAACCAAGCACACACAAAATAATTAATGAGAGTCTTAACAGGAATCCTTTTTTATTTTTTTCACTTTTTTATTTACAATATTCGATTGGAATCTAAAGAAACTGTTGAAAATGGTCTTCTAGGAGATATTCATCAACTTTCTGGAAACAATATATGATCAGTGCAATGCTAGAAGAATACACCGGAATGTCAGACATGATTTTAAAATAAAACCATCAGAGAAACTGAGTTGTGCTTTAAAAGCAAATGCCTCTCTGACAATATTATGTAATAAAAATATGATTTCGCTATGATACTAACCAGCAAGAACTTTTCAGAGGGTATTATGGCAAAAATTGCATCTTTCCTATTGAAACCATTTTAAAACATAAACAAGTAGTCTGTACGAGAAGAAAAATACTCTTTACTATTTTCAAATATCTCTTTTCAGGGATATTTGAGTTGTAAAATATGCAAATTAGCCAAGTGGTGACGTCATAAACTTAACCAAATTTTGATCAAATATGATGAAAAATACATCTCAGCCAATTTGTATCAGAAATGTTTGATTCTTTACATTAAGATACTACTTAAGGTGCTCCAGAATACAAGCTTAAAAGTTTTGTTACCATAGCAACATTCTGCATTCCAGACCTCCCCAAAATAAAAGACATTTCTGGCCACCTTCAGCATTTCATTTTCATATTTGCAAATGGTGCCTTGTATGCATGAGTGATCCCGCAGGCATATAAATGTGTTAGCTTGAGTTTGTGGCCCCCGTATAGTGTTTTTCGAGCTGAAAATCGCTAGCATATTGAAATCAAGTGGACGTGGACTGGGAAAGATTGAGTTGCCATGGGAACAAAACTTTCATAGCCGCTGATGTGTTTCCTATAGGGCTATTAGCCTGCCAGTTTTCAATGGTTTGCGCTGAAACTTGGCCAAGATAGCTCTTAATATACTTGACATAATATTGGGTTGAGTGTATGATGTCATCAGTTATCTCATTTGAATATTTTGCATATTTTTCAAACTTAAATATCTCCAGAACTAATGCAGATATTTGCAAACGGTAAATGGCGTTTTAATTATTTTATGGAATTCTATGTGATACACCTAAAATATCAAGGGGTAACAATTTGATCATAGTACCACTTTAAGTTTCCTTGAAAAATTGGTTAACATCTGTAGGTCCTGGAAAGAAACTTGAATTTTAGGGAGAATACTGGGAAGAAATCAACTAAAATGTTTTTTTTTTTTTGGTGAATGTTGCTGATTGATTTTGGTTTTGCAACTCTAGGGTCATTTCAAGATGTCAGACATGGATGATGATTTCATGTGTGATGATGAAGAGGATTATGACTTGGAGTACTCGGAGGATAGTGCATCAGAGCCAGACGTGGATTTGGAAAACCAGTACTACAACTCCAAAGCTCTGAAGGAAGATGATCCTAATTCTTCATTACAGAGCTTCCAGAAGGTGTTAGACCTGGAAACAGAAAAGGGGGAATGGGGTTTTAAGGCTCTGAAACAAATGATCAAAATAAACTTCAAACTAGGTCATTATGAGGAGATGATGACCAGATATCAACAGCTGCTCACATACATTAAGAGTGCCGTCACACGAAACCACTCTGAAAAGTCCATCAACTCCATCTTGGATTACATCTCAACTTCAAAACAAATGGAGCTGCTGCAGAATTTTTACGAGACGACACTGGAAGCTTTGAAGGATGCCAAGAATGACAGACTTTGGTTTAAGACTAACACAAAGCTGGGAAAGTTGTACTTTGATCGAGGAGAGTTTACCAAACTAGCAAAGATCCTAAAACAACTGCATCAGTCTTGTCAGACAGACGATGGTGAGGATGACCTTAAGAAGGGCACCCAACTTCTGGAAATTTATGCTCTCGAGATACAGATGTACACTGCACAGAAAAATAACAAGAAGCTCAAAGCTTTGTATGAGCAGTCACTTCACATCAAGTCAGCCATTCCCCATCCTCTCATAATGGGAGTCATTAGAGAGTGCGGTGGGAAGATGCACTTGCGAGAAGGCGACTATGACCTAGCTCACACTGATTTCTTTGAGGCTTTCAAGAACTATGATGAATCTGGAAGTGGCAGGCGCACAACATGCCTAAAGTATTTGGTATTGGCCAACATGCTAATGAAGTCTGGGATTAATCCATTTGATTCACAAGAGGCAAAACCCTATAAAAATGATCCAGAAATTCTAGCCATGACAAATCTTGTTAGTGCTTATCAGAATGATGATATTAATGAATTTGAAAAGATTCTCAAAACCAACCGCAAGAACATTATGGATGATCCGTTCATAAGGGAGCACATTGAGGATCTCTTGAGGAACATCCGGACGCAGGTGCTTATCAAACTGATCAAGCCATACACCCGTATTCACATTCCATTTATCTCCAAAGAGTTAAATATTGATACAGAAGAGGTGGAAAGCCTCCTTGTGTCATGCATTCTTGACAATACTATTCATGGCCGCATTGACCAGGTCAATCAGCTTTTGGAACTGAACAGAACAGGGCAGAGTGTTGAAAGATTCCATGGCCTGGACAGGTGGACCACACAGTTGAATTCTCTCCACACCACAGTTGTAAACAAAATCGCTTAAGCTCTGTTTAGAATTGCACATGGATTAGAGATCTGAGCAATTGTGTGGATGTTTTTTTTAAACTTAAACCAGGCTACTTGCTGTAAATGTAGGTGAGAAAGCTATACACATTTAGAACATGTCTATCATACGATATCGTAACTTTGTTTGCTCAGGTATTTCCTGTTTACAGTGATTATAGAGGGTTGATTCGTGCTGTGTTCAATAATTTTTGTGCATGATACTGGTGCATCTAAAAGATCTAACAAGCTGGTAAATTACCTGAAAACTACAGTTAACAAGGATAGCCACGATTAAAACAAAACAGAAACAGTGAACTTAAAAATCATGGCCAATAATTATGTTAAGATCTTGGGGCTGTATGGGGTTTGTCCTTGCCTAGGCAATAAAGTTTCTATTACCCTGGGTCTAGCAGAAGAATTTGAGAACTGTTTTATAATAAGTGAAGAAGCAGAATTCCATCATTCAGTTTAGATCTTTATATTTTAAGTACAGCAATGCATTACAACCAATGCAAAAATTTGCTATAGAGTTTGTTGAGTACATTATGTGGTGTATTTATTATTTTTATGTGGTGTATTGCATTGATCTTATCACTAAGGAGGCCATAACCTGAGATGTCGGCATCTCATCCTCCTAAGGTTTGTGGTATTTTCTGCAATAGAAAGTGCTCTGAGGCTCCTGTAGCATCATCCCGAGGGTATGCAATTAATTTTGCATAGTTTACAATCAATTTAATTTGATTTTGAAGTTTTCAAAGTTAGCCATGTCCAAAAATATAACACTCTTTTTGAAAAGAGAAATTTTCATACCAGTTGTTTTGGCACAGTCAGACCTGATAAAGAATAACCAGTCATTGTACAAAGCCTGATGCTCATAATGTGCATTTAAACGGCACTTCTGTTGGATATAATGCCACAGTGTAAGATTTCAGGGACCACATACAATGGACCAAATCATTGTAGCTTAGAAATCCATATTTTCGGTGAGATGGTTCATCTTCACAGCTTTTGATTCGTGTCGGGCCATTACTTGCTATCTGACTGTCTATTTTCATTCAGCTGTCACCTCCTTTAAAATTAACTTTTCAATAAAAATACAGTTGTTAATGAGTGGTGCTAGTGTTTTAATAGGCCATTTCCGAGATACTTTGTGTCTCAGTTTCAAAATGAGTCCGCATGCAAGACCTCGTATGGAAAATCGTTTGATTTACAAGAAAATGAATCTGTAGGTTGAACATTTTCATATGATTGGTTGAGCACAAAGACTCGTTTTGACACAGAGGCAAGAGCCAACTTGAAAATGTCCTGTAGCCATAGTGTTTGTCCAACAGCAGGAAGAGTGGATTTCCTGGGACTGCGATAATTAGGGAGATATGAACTCATTAAATTGACCTTGCTACCAATGTGTGGCTTCATAGCTCAGTTGGTAGAGCATCGCACCGGTATCGCGGAGGTCATGGGTTCGAATCCCGTTGAAGCCCTGATTTTTTTCAGGCTTCTTTCCAATTGCTTAAATTGGAAAATTTACTGCGAGGATCACACTTCACTTGCATCTATAACCGCAGTTCAAATATGAATTATTTCATATACACTTTACATCAAGGGATATTAAGGCCAGTTCATCCCCCGGGGGTGCTGCCGTAAATTTTAAATAGGTGTTTGCTGCGAAGGGTCGTAAACCTTGACCCTATTTCAGGATGAAAGACATGAAACCCGATGCCTTATTTAAGGCCCAAACCCCAAAAATAACACCCTATTGAAGGAAAAACTAAGACAAAGAATAGAGTGGATGGCTCAACTTTAATTTGTATACAAATAGCTCAGGTTAAACGCATCACTTGCCTTTCGTTACGCTGGGCATTTACGCACGGCGATTTTAGCTTGAATAATTTAGGTACCCTATCTAAGGATCACATCAGGAACACAATTCCAACAGGGGCAAAATGATGCCCTATTTAAGGTTCGAGAACCTCGAAATCCCTACGCAATCAGATCCCTATCCCGGTCATGTGAGTGTCCCCTAAAAGCCCTTTCCGACACCAACTTTCTCATATGATCTTCCCCTCTGAACCCCTTACAGTGTTTGTATGGGAATCCATTAGCAAACAACTTTTTCCAAAATTGAGTTTTACACAGTTTGTGAATCAAATAAAATATTAAGTACAGTCGAACCTCTCTTTACGGGCAGCTCACTTGGTCCCGGAAAAATGTCCATACATTCTTTGTAAAAACGGACAACGGACCTCTGCCCCAGAGAGAAAATTCATAAATCTCTTGTACAAGCTTAACCTTTTTATTACGGACACTCCAGTGATGACAGTACCTATTCAACACGATTTCCTGTTTGTCGTTACATATCAAAGTGTAATAAATTGTCTCATTGTTCATACGATAATAGTATACTCAACAAAATTACTCAATTTTGATTGGTCAAGGGCAGTACAATTAATCCCAAATTGTACTCGGCAGGAGTACCTATTAACTTTCCAATCATAAGCGGCAAATTCCAAAGTCAATGATAATTTGTTTTCTTATGAAATTTGAAATTTGTATTATGAACAGATGAGGCAGAGAAAAATTTTTCATTGCAAGTGTAAGAGACAAATGGACATGGTGAGAGTCAAGTGCGCACTTATTAGAGAAATGACTTTTACCTATATTTACTCCCAGTGGGTTTCTGTAATTTCCAATGAACTGTTTTCAGTCCAAACTTAAACTGAACTGTTTTCAGTCCAAACTTAATTTTTTTTAAATATATCTTTCCTTTAGAATGATGTTGATAATACAGAGCCTACTGATCTGCCTCAAGAAAGCAGCAAGAAAGAAAATCAAACTCCCTCTTCTCTAGTTTCAAAAAAGAGGAAATCTGCACTTGAAGAAGAGGATATCCTAACATGTGTTTTAAATGTCATGAAAAATCCACCACCAGTAACATTGCCTAACAATACTATTGACGACAATGATCTCTTTGGGCAAGTTGTGGGATCACACATGAAAAAAATTCCAGATGGACGTGCAAAAGAAATGCTAAAACTAAAAATCCAGCAGCTACTTGTTGAAGCAGAGTTCAGGGAAGATCAGTTGGTTGCCAATCGTATGACGTCGCTGTGGCCGGGACAGTTTGCAAATGCAAGCATCTGTGTGTTGCCACAGACGTTAGCCTCGTCAAGTTCAGCTGAAACCATTACCTATACCAATATAGGAAGCCCTGATAGAGGCCTCACCTACTAAACAGGGACTTTAAAGTTTTTTTAAGTTTAAAGTCCAGTTTTTATAGTGTACCTGACATTGATTGGGCATGATTTAAAATTATTATGTATTTATTGCTCTTCCAAAATTATCTCATATTAATTAAATATTATGCAATATTTAAGATATCTATTGTGCATTTATTGTACGGCAAATTATGATATTATTGTCATATGTTGAAATGGGTCAACCATTCTTTCGGAGCTTCAGTAATTCGATTTCAATCACTATTGGAAATGACAGTTTTCATGTCAAAATCGCTGTGAAAATATCAACTATCATGAAAAAAAACATCGCAACTCTACATGGACAAAAATCTTTGACGATTCGGATTTCCTCTGATGGGGTTACAACTTTACATTTAACCAGAAAATTGTGATGTCAGGGCGGATGGACCACAAGATATACAAGAAACTACAAGCTCAAAATAGGGTACTTTACCATAGTAAAAAAGTGTAATAAAGGGTCAAATATAGGCCTCAATTTACCATGTCATAATGTACACTATTTTCGACCACGTGGGACTGGGAAACTGTTTTAACATGTATCTCATACAAAGATGTAAGGTGTTTAGCATTTTTACTGGTGTAAATATATTTCAAGCGGTCACTTTGCAGTTATTTAAAGCTGTGGTAAATTTCACGCATAAAACTGTCACCTCACCACCATGGTGTCATTACGACAAAAACCAGTCTAATGCCACCATCCTAAATTTAACTATTTATTCGTGATAGAAATATATTTTTCTGGTTGCAATGATTTCTTAACTAAGATTAGCAAGAACTTGAAATGTCAATTATAACGTGTAAATCATACCGACGATATGTAAATGGTTGGAAGCCATGTTATAAGCGCCAGTGGTAAGTAATGATTTATTGTAGCTGTGATTTGCAGGATACGATTTGTGTTAAAATCATGGTGTGAGCTATTAACAAGCGCTAGGGTTCGCTAACCGTAATCAAAATTCGCATTGCCTCAAACACGCATTTCCAAATAAATTAGATATTTAATTGACAAATAAAGAAGCCAAGAGCAATGTTTTAGTAACAAAGTCTGTTATGACTTATCTTTATAAGGAACGCGATCACTGAAACAAGGCGAAGATTAGCACACTCGACGGGTGAAGAAAAGCATTGGAACAAAGTAATACATTTTTCTTACCAGTTCAAAGTGATCGGCTTTAAACAAAGTCGGCTTAAAAGCTTAGTTGGTAGAGCACTGCACCGGTATCGCAGAGGTCATGCCTTCGAATACCGTTCAAGCTTAATTTTAAAGCTTTAATTTCACAACTGCTTAAGCCTTGCTCTGTTACCTTATGTTTCCTTTAAAATAGGCCGTGTAAAATAATGCGGCCTTAATATTGTAAAACTAGCGAAGTTGCTAACTTAGCATTATAAAAATATAACTTTAACAGATAATAATAATAATAATAATAATAATAATAACAATGACAATAACAATAACAATAATGATAATAATAGTGATAATAATAATGATAATAGTAATAATAAAGAAAACCGATGAATAAATCCGTAAGATGCAGTTGATTTGTGTACAATCCGTTTCCAGCTGTGGGACGTTTGCAGTTTCAGGGAAAGAGCGACCATACCCTTATATCCCAACACGTAACATGAAAGAGCCTACTTTATTCTATTTAATAGTTAGTTCCTCTAGATGAAATAATTATTTCTGTTGATAATGAGCCCGCGAGGAATTACTCTGATGACAGAGTCGCTAAGTTAACGTTAGGAAGTCGTGGTAAAAACAATTAACATTTAAGTGCCGTAATACCACGTTGTATACACTGTACTATTCATCTCCGTATTGGTAACAAAGTTATGATCCATCTTTGCGATATCTAAATATTAAATCAATACCTCGCAGGTGAACGATCACTCAGTGTAGACATTCGCTTGCATTGTAGAAATTCTTTATTTAGTACAATCCAGGTGCACATGAACAATGGTGCGTCCAGCTGAGGCGCGCATATTAACATTAACATCAATGGCACAGGTTACTTTAATTTAGGAGATCCTTGAATTGGTGTTCAGTCACAATATCGATATCAGTAAGGAGCGCGTTATCTTGTTTTGGCATTTCTTGCTGTGGCCATCAGTTGTAAGTCTTCCTTTCAAAGTCGTGGTTGAAACAGACATCTTTTTAGTACCCGTTTACCACTCACCGACTAAGCTGTTTAGACCAGTCAAATAGAAAAAAGCATGGCAAACTTAATGGTTTATGTTCTGAAGTGGTGTCTTATCTTCCTAACATAAATATGAAATGCCCTCCCCGTCAAAAATTACCGGACAATCTCAGGACTACATGTACTAAACTCCACCACTACGCATTAGCACAGGAATCAGCTTTGACGGTTGCCTTATGGTTTCTTTGAGATAGGTTGTGTATAATGACGCGGCTTTTATATTGTCAAACTAGGCAAGTTTCCAAAGTCAGCTATAAAAGTACAACACAAACAAAAGATAATAATTATAATAATGAAAGTTGAAATCTATGATGCAGTTGATTCGTGTACAATCCGTTTCCAGCTGTGAGATGTTTGGAGTCTTTTTGGAAGATCATACTCTTATATTCCGACACGTAACATGAAAGAGCCTACTTTATTCTAATTAACAGTTAGTTGCTCTAGATGAAATAATTTTGTGTTAATAATGAGCCCGTGGGGAATTACTTTAATGACAGAGTCGCCAAGTTAACATTAAGAAGTCGTGCTAAAAACACTTAAGATTTAAGGGCCGTAATACCACATTTTATTATATCTCAAAGTTAGTACGTGCGCTGTGATTGGTCAATTTAGCGGGCCGTACTATCCCGCACGGCCCGCTAAAATTTAAAGTTGTTTGTGTTGCCAAACTGTCGCGTGATTTATGGCCAAAATTTCTTAACTTATTTAGCAAGTTAAGGTTCAAAACTTCCTTTTACTCTAAATTGTGTGCTAAAGCGTAGTAACGACTTAAAAACGATTTCAAATTGACTCGTTTTGCTTTCGACCTGCTTCAGAAATTTGAAGCCGTTCCTCGTGGATAAAAATCGTTCCCAAACTCGTCGGACACACAATAGAGATATAATAAATATCTTACTAACCTCGTCTTCTCGGTCCATACTGTAAGTTACGGATCCTTGTTTTTTCCCCTACGATTTATGGTCCGCGCGCTTCGCGCTTGGGCCATAAATCGAAGGGGAAAAAACTCGGTCCGTAACTTACGGTACGGACCTCGAACTCGGTTAGTAAGAGGTATTTATACACTGTTCTATTGATCTCCGTATTGGTAACAAAGTTATGATCCATCTAAATATTAAATCAATACCGCGCAGGTGAAAGATCACTCAGTGTAGACATTCGCTTGCATTGTAGAAATCCTTTATTTAGTATAATCCAGGGGCCGGTTCCTGAAAGGAGGAATAACTCTATTCCAGGGACAAATGTGCCTTATTTCAGGGATAACTTTATCCCTGGAATAAATTCTGTTCCTGAAAGAAGAAATAGCGCTATTCAGGGAAAAAATCTGGGATAAATTTATTACACCTAGCGAGGTAGTAATAAATCGATATTCAGGGGATAAATCTGGGAAAATAAGATGGCTGTAAAAGCTCCTGCCGTAGACCTAGTTTTAATAATGAAAGTTGAAATCTATGATGCAGTTGATTTGTGTACAATCCGTTTCCGGCTGTGGGATGTTTGCCGTGTCAGGGAAAGTTCGACCATACCCTTACAGAGCTGGTTCGACAAAGGTTGTCCCACAAAAGTGTAAAAGCGTACGCGACATTGCCGAATGGCATTATGGGTAGTAAAAGTTTGGCTTTGCTTGATTGAGGTTCAAGGTGATTCAGCAAAGAGGAACGAGAAAGAACGAATACGTGTTTGTGCTGTTTCCTTCCACCACGCTGAAACACCTTGAGGTTCACGCATGCAACCGTAAAAACCACCACTACCCATAATAACTTTCGACATTGTCGCGTAAGCTTTTCCCCGTTTGTAAGACAACCTCTCTCGAAAGAGCTGTATCGCGACACGTAACATGAAAGAGCCTACTTTATTCGATTTAACAGTTAGTTGCTCTAGATGAAATAATTATTTGTATCAATAATGAGCCCGCGAGGAATTACTCTAATGACAGAGTCGCCAAGTTAACATTAGGAAGTCGTGGTAAAAACAGTTTTAAAGATGATTTTCGCACAGCATTTGAGCAGTCATGGCAAAAGTTAAGTTACCAGAAAACCCTCGTGGCACGTTATTGTTTTGAAGCCAGTTAATAAGAACTTATCGAGAATTAAGCTCTCAAGCTGACCAAGCGAGAGAAGATTGAACGTGAAGTTGTCCATATTTCACTTGAAAGAGACTTTTCGCTTCAGTTAAAAAAAATAACGCGCGCTTTAAGCATTCTTACGATGTTTTACATATAACTTCTCAAGAATGCTAGGCCACGTTCGATATATCAATATTCTAACATGGCTCTGAGGCCTTTAGGACAAACTTCTATATTTGGTGTTGTTTTCTTTGTATCAAGTCTCCTTTAGGAATTGAGAGACAAAACTTAAAAAAATTACATTTTTTACCCGAAAGGCTCGGAGCCATGTTAGAATATTGATTTCTCGAACGTGACCTATTAAAGAATATTTGTAGCTTTTTGGAGAGGGTGGTCTAATTTAATGTTTAGAGAATCAATTGGGCTTTGATAGATTTATACCTTTTGTTCCAATTACAACGTATATATTCATTGGGACTGGGACTAGGCAAAAATAAGAAATAATGACAAAACGCGTAAAACCCCATTTAAAACGACACATAACCAGGTAGGGTAAAGATTATAAAAATGGTCAATCACTTGACCATTGAAGTCGAGGTAATTGTCATAAGAAAACCATTCCACGTGTAAACAATTACAAGCCAAGTTTTAAGGAAAACGACTAAATTTAGAAACAACTGTCCAAGACATCACATAGAGGCAGACCCAAAGATTGTGGACAATTTTCCTTCCTTAAAACCTTTTTATATTTTCCATACCATACGTTTTTCACACTCCGGCGGCATTTGCCACCCTCCTTATCGACTACATAACCGGCCGCAAACACAGAGATCAACTCAATTTCACCACTCTATAAAGGTACAGGTTTGTTTAATTTTAAATTCTCTATATTTCATACAAAATCATTTAAATCTTTTTCTTCTTTCTTCATGGATCTTGGATCTTCATGGATCTTAGATCTTCATACTTCTTTAATAATCTGCATAAAGAAAAGTAGCCAAACAATTAGGGTTAGGCGTGGATCAAGTCAGAAGTCCAGGCTCACTCTTTGGCGTGTTTACAGACCATTCTTCGCATTCAAAGAAAATAAAAACTCGGAAGTTTCCTTTAAAGCCTAAAATGAAATATTTTCACAACGAGAATACAAATTCTGTGATCAAGGATTGCAAACACGCAATAAAGTTAAAACTTTCCACTCTGAACCTAAACTAATGGTAACTCGGACGTAAACTTTTGTTCCAAAAGGAATGTAGGTGGGATAGCCAAAGTGACATCATAATGACTACACCGGCAAAGACGCAATCTGAATTAATTACGTAATATTAAACATCGGATAACTTTATTAACCGATATTAACGTTGTAATCTGCTGTGGAATACTAGCACATTTCTTAATGAAAAAAAAACGACAATTGAATTTGTAATATATCTCGCACATCTTTTCGTTAGAATTTAGCGCGCCTTCTAAGTGTTTGCAGTTCGTCACTGATGCCCGCTCATGGAAAACAGTCGTACGCTGTTAAAATTGTTTGTGACGACTGTAGACATGAACAAATGTTTGACAGATCGGCATTTAGTGCGTTTTGCCCGTTTCGTTTTTTTTTTCCAATTGCACAAGTCTTTTCTCGATTTTCGTCTAAAAGTTGAATAATTCCGGACGCTAAGTTTTTTAAGAGGTGCGCGGAAGAATATTTAGAGGTGACCAAAAGAGACGATATAGTGTTTTAGTCGCGGAACTATTGGTCTGATAGAACATCAAATTTCCACGTGGCAAGTATCAGCCGATAGTTCCTCAACAGCATGATCGTATTGTTTAAGTTGACCGGTTTAACGACTCGTGATTTACAAGGTTATCTCGTGTTCTCTGTGATGTCTGCAAATAGTTGACTAGGCCCTTCGTTAAATATACGTTGTTTGAAATATGTGTTGAATATATGCTAACTTAAAATCTCGAGCTCGCCTTTGAATGGTATAGACAGCCAAATAAATACTTACCACTGGGACAGGAATAGAAGTATTCCCCCTCATAAGGGACGTCCTTTTTGCGTAATGTAAGGAGGCTTTCGTCATGGACGACAACCCCCTTCAGATGGGCAAACATGTGAATCGCCTGAGCGGCTCCGACGCTGAGATGCCTTAATCTCTGGAGGGTGACCTTAAATTCCGGTTTTCCCTGAAAGATAAGAAACGAAATCAATCAGAATCAATGAATCCTACTCCCAAAAATCGAGTAAGCAAGGCCCAACCAATTTGGCTTAAACGAAACAGTTTGTTGTTTTAAAAATGGTTTGATCTTCTCAATCCTGCTCCTCCTTAATTATTCGAGCATTACTCCTTTTCTGTCTTCCAGTACCTATACTTAGTACGAACTCCTTTAATTCTTGAGTGACTGAGTGACACACACATTAGAAAATGGCGGCTTTTTCTTTATGGCTGGACCTCGCCAAAGGGGTAAATCGTCATTTTCACGAAAACAACTATAATGTTGACCCATATTTTTTCTGTTGTTTTGAATCGAGTAGTCAACTTCTCTGTTTGAAATAAATATGGGCCAATTTTCAGCGTTGAGCAAAAAACAATCGTCGGAAACATGCATCTAGCTAGCAACCATGACTATAATCATAAATATCATGGTGCTATTATAAGGATTTATGGAGTATAAACAAGAACATGGCAACGGACATAGGGACCACTCATTTTTATTTCCAATTTTAAGTTCCTATAATATAAACAATCAATTGGCAAAGTTTGAGAAAAAAATCAGAGTAGGTTCTACTTCAGTGGAATAACCTTTAAGAGAATAGTACCACTAGGATAACAAGAGAATATTGGAACCATATATAGTTTTGTGATGTTATCCAAGAAGTAATGTAAGTATAATACATAGGTATCTACCCCACCCCCTCAAAACAAGGCTAATTAATTAAATGGAATTAATTACACAAACAAAGTTTACACCTTATGGTATTATCGCCTCAATGCCTTAGAACATTAGTAAACAGCAGTCCCTTAGGCGAGATTGGTGGATACCCGACCCACTTAGTATGCGTCTTCAAATGCTGCTTCTGCAGTCCCACACTCACCAAATTAACACAAAAACTCAATATAAACATCACAAAATATCCAAGTATTTGTCATTCTTTCAGCTTAAACATTGTTATTTGACTTCGGGAGTGCGGGACTGTGGGAGCAATAGTTTTATTTGTCAAACAGTAAATATTATTTGACTTTGGGAGTGGGGAAAAGCGGAGCAAAGGTGCGCTAATGTGTTAATCTTGGGAGCACAGGAGCAGTAGATTTATGGAGGGCGTGAGTGGCCAGGTATTCTGCAATAGTGCACTCTGCACTAAAAATATATGTCATTATTATGACCTGAAAAGAGAAATATTTTACTCATTTTCTGAGCTGTTTTCTCACACTTTTACAATTTGACGGGACTTATTAAAGAAAGATTTCTGTTTAGCTGTCGTCATAATAGTTAAATGGAAGAAGAGGCTGAATTCGCATGTATTTCGTGCAGGCTCAAGAACCACAGACAAGCGATTCAAAGGAAGCCCTTCTGGGTTTTGATAGGCTTCAATATGTTAAACTCTTTCCAAAGTTTGAAACTTTGAAATCTGTTAGACTACCTGGACACTAATTTGCATCTCAAAGAACAACAAAAGTGACTGTTTTAAATCACATACCTCATTCTTTAAAGCGCTACTGAAACAAAAATGTCTTACTCTCTTTTATTAGCCCAGCCTATAGTCTAAATGTGCTTAAAATAATGGTGATATTTTCTGTAAGCCAGTTAATACAACCAGTGACGTCACTAGGCTGTTTTGGCCAAGCCAAGATGGCCACCAATTTTTGGGCTTAACCAGCCAAATTCGAACGGCTGAAAAAGCAGTTTTTGCTTACCGTATTCGAAAAGAAAGTCTGCAGTATTTCCAAGTAAGGTTGAAACTTTATTGGCTAGATTGCAGAATACCCGGCCCACTTTTTGGAATTCTTAAATGCTGCTACCGCAGTCCCGCAGTCAACATAATTTACATAATAAACTGTATATAAAAACCACGAATATACTTCGTTCTTTCATCCACTGCGGGACTGCGGACCGCGGTTGCACTTTAGTTTAACTCTTAGTTAAATACACTTCAGTTTAACACTTAGTTTAATACTTACTCATCGACTGCGGGACTGCGGACCACGGTAGCACTTCAGTTTAACACTTAGATTAATACTTATTCATCGACTACAGGACTGCGGACCGCGGTAGCACTTTAGTTTAACACTTAGTTTAATACTCATTCATCGACTGCGGGACTGCGGACCGCGGTAGCACTTCAGTTTAACACTTAGCACATAAATAACCTTGCTAACCGACTGCAGACCGCGGACCACGGCAGCAGTAGAGTCGAAGACGACTCGTTGGGCAGGGTATTCCGCAATCGCTCCACTTTATTACTAAGCAAAATCTCACTTACAAAATTTCGTTTCAGTGTCACTTTAACACGAAGGCAAGCTTCAATCACTCTCGCTCCTTCGTCAGTAACTAATTTCACAACTCTAGCATATTGACCGTGAGAGCTCGGATCAACTTCCCTTGCAACAGCCAGGAAGATCAGGTAACGTTTCGATGCGATAAGATCTGACCACATTTACAAAAATGTGCCGACTATCATCTCGAAATTTTTTCGTAAAATCTTCTCAGAAAGGTGCGAATTTTTGAAAAACTCGGCTTGAAAAACGCGGCTACAACTTTGAAAAAAAAACCCGACGTCAAAACCCCCCAACAAATTGATGGCTTTAACCATTGATAAGGTACAGAGGTAATGAGAATGTTTTAATAAACTGAAAATACTTAGAAAGTCGCAATACGCGATTAAGATTCGTCAAATGAATCTGCGCGATTCGCCTGCGAAATATGAAAGAAAGCAATAAATCGGCACTCACCAAATTTTCCTCCACCGCAGATGTGGAGCCACCAGTTTCCTCTTGCAGATGGATTTCTTGAACCCTTTTTTTACGAGGAGAGACTCCGCTAACATCACTGAAGTCTGTCTGGTTTTGACCTCGCTTCGGCATGATTGATCTGAACATCTACTATCATATGATCGCGAGTTGGGAGCGCGAGTTGGTTATAATCACTTCATAGCCAACAAGGGCGAATGGAATAATTGTTTTAGCAAATTCTCAAACCGGGTTTTGCCGCTGATTTTTATTTCCAAAATTTTACAAAGAGAAAAACGTTAAACTTGGCGCACCATTTTCCATATGACGTAAAACTCCGACTATTGGCTCTTATAGTTCACCACTAAATTTTCTCCGATTCTTATTGGTTTAAATTGATCACGTGACGCGATAGTGTTCATCCGCGGAGGGCCACTATCAGCCCATAGTGCCCGTCCGCCGAAAATACCCGGATGGATAGTAGTCGTCCGCCGGAAATACCTGGATGGATAGTAGTCGTCCGTGAAAATTTTGTTGTAAACAAGCGGGTTTCGTCGAAAATAAACAACTGAAATTGTATTAAGGGCTTTTGTCTGTTTTATTTTTCAAATTTTATATTTGGCTTTCCCGGCTTTCGTATCGAAATCTTGAAAATAATTCAATTGAAGTCTAATTGATTTTTGAACTAGCGTGCGGAAGAAAATTTAGTGGTGAACAATAAAGACAATAGAGTGTTTATGTCTCGGAACTATCGGTCTGATAGTTCCTCGACAGAAACACTCTATTGTTTAAATAGTCGGAGTTTTTTTAGCCAATCAAAAAGCTAGAAATGCAATAGTCAGAACTGAGAATTTACTAAAAGTGGATATACAGTGCCCTGAAGTAGCTGTTTCCTCAACGGTCCGCACCGTTTGTTTACGATAATATTGTGAAGCAAACTGCTTTAGTAAAACGAATAAACTTGAATTTGTACTTTTGACACGGACGAAAGATGTAAAATATTTATCGTAAGCTGCTGATATATAAAACCGCTCGCTCTATTGCGGGCAACAGGACGTTTGGGGTAAAATACGATCGCCTAAACTTGCTCGTTTGGCCATAAAAACATGGATGAAAACAAGGCAGAGCAAATAAACTCACCAGTCGCAAGGTATCTCAAGG
>CM042750.1:29770825-29786111 GCA_022496165.2 Catalaphyllia jardinei | reverse complement strand
TTATTAATCATAAAACGACTTCGAAAATCTTCATTGTGATTGGCTGAGTGCGGGACCATTCGCAATTTCCTCAGCAACATTATATACTACTTATTAACCGAGAGTGAGGTCATTACAGGGAAATCCCAGACCGGGGCCTTGATGTATTGACCGAGCGATAGCGAGGTCAATACATCAAGGCTGAGGTCTGAGATTTCCCTGTAATGACTGAACGGTCGAGGTTAATAAGTTATTTATTATATGGCCTTTTTAGCAGTATTCTTAAAAAGAATACAATAGAAACACCAGAAGAAATTTTTCACATCCGCTTGCGCGCGCTATGACTTTCTTCGTCGCTGATACTAATGAAGTATGCTAGTTTTTCTTTCAGTTATTGAAACTTTTATAGTTGTACTTTGTCCATCGCTTTTAACGTTTTCGCCCACGCACTCGTGGCTTTTACTCACACCTCAAGAGAGCCTTTGAGCCATTGTAGAAAAAATTTCATAATGCTCGGCCATTACAAGAAAATAATGCCCGCTCAGCAGCCAATCAGAGCGCGCGTACTATTGTAGCCATATAATAAAAACGAGTAATCGTATGAATGCGAGTGCAATAAAGAATTTACCGTACGAGCGATGCTTGAAAATTCTCTCCAAATTGCACCAGCCCTTAGGCAAGTGCAATTTGAAAGAATTTTCAAATATCACGAGAAGCGCAAATCCTTGAATTGCTTCATGCGCAAAAAGTTACAAATTAACTCAAATCAAAATCTTCGCTAATCCTGGGTAAGCTAAATCGGGCTTTGAACAGTTTAAAACCTGGGGCCCGTTTCTCGAAGCTCCCGGTAATTACCGGGCCCGTAAGCTGTTTTGTTTTCCATTAAGGACGGGAGTTTCAAAAGTTTTCAAAGCGTTGCAGTAAAGTTATCAGCTAAAGAAACAAAATGGACTTCGTTAGAGGTCAGAACACTCCCTACTTTTCTCAAGACTTAGATTTCAAAATATGATCGGGCCCGTTAAGTTACCGCGTCTTTCGAAAAACGGTCCCCTGGCCCGGGAATAAAGTAAACTGATGTACGGACCAGTTTTTTGGATAACATAATTGAGAAAAGAAAGTTAGCCTGTAGAACAGGCGGATTAGAGGGCTTCATCGGATTAGCAAGCTTTACACTAACAATTGATGCACAACCAGCTAAGAGAGTCGAACGGAAGAGGAAAAGACCAGGGCAAACATTTTTTACATTGCTGTAACAGTTATAACAGTCTTAGTAACAGTCAGATTTTGGTGGAAGGTTGGAGAGACCTGGGGAGGTTTTTCAGCAAAACAATAAAACCAGAAAAAAAAACACTTCAACCGTGCCTGGCATCTCCAACTGAATATTTATTTCATGAAAATCTGAACTTCCGCTTCCGCTTAGTAGCTGAGAAAGATTTAAAATCTTACTCACTTATCACTTTTAGGCCCCGTCCACACAGCACCGGAGGAATTTCAAAACATAACAATCGCCGATCATTTTGGATTTTTGTTTCAAAAACTTGGGCAGAAAATCTCAGGATTGTAGTGACGTCTGCGTTTTCAAAGAGCTACGTTTTCTAAATGTTAGCCTCTTCCACGCGTTCAGTTATTAGTTGGAGCTAAGCGCGAAAAAAAAGCGCGCGAAAAAAAAAAAAAAAAGCGCGGTGCTTTTTTTGATTTTCTTTTCTCGCCGTTTTTGGAGCTGCGCCCTGACTAACTGAAAGCCTGGAAAAGGACATCGAGGTGTTTTCTGTCAACACGAAAACGAAAATCGGGTGTTTTTAAATCCCTCCGGTTACAACAACGTTTTTGAAAAGCTCTGTTTTCGCGCGGAATTAGTGTAGACGGTAGGCCTCACCGTACAAATAATGCTGCGTTTTTAAATTCCTCTGGCCTGGAGAGGGCCTGCCTAAGGCTCTACGCGGCTAACATACAACAGTAACCAACTGGTTGGTTCGTTATGGTGTTCACTGAGCTCTGTTATTGCTGTAACCAATCATTTTGGATGTACTATGTATTTACATTTCGGCCACTGTAAAACTAAAATGAATCGTGATTTGACTTTGGTCACTTTTCCCGCGTTAAATTCCCGCCAGTTTTGCCCCGCTTTCTATCAGGGACTTTCCCTGATTACATCAGTTTCCCATGCTTGTTATCGCCTCAGGTTATTTGTTTTTTTTGGTTAATTTGATCATTTCTGGCTGTAAGGTCTGTCCAAGTGATTTCTTCGGTCTCTACTACTATTTAAAAGAGAAGCCATTTGAAACTATTTCATGTAAACGTCACCAATGTTCTTGCCATTCAACACCTTAACCAAACCTGCAAAAGTACTCCGAATGACACTTGTCTATCCAACTCTGTAGCAATGAAACTATATTTTCTTTGAGAAAGCAAGTTGTTCGTGCATTGTGAAAAGTTCAACTACAACTCAGCACCCAAATAGAGCGCCGAAAAAGCGTCCTGTATAGCTCTTCCACAAGCCAGCTCTGACATGAAGCCTCCTGCCCTTTCACTGTCTGTAGCATTACGCACATGTTGCAGATACCTAGCACAAAACAAAAATGTTAAAATTATTAAAAATAAAACAACAGACCACCTCTTAACTTTCTCATCTAGCGAACAGAACCTTTTCTCTTTCCGCCAAATTCTTTCCTCACTTTGTCTCAGATTCAACGCGCAATGGTGTAACTTTACAGAGATCACAGAAAGGTAAAATAAAGTGTCCTGTGACAGGCTGTTTTGAATTATTGGGTGCAAGTAACAACCAATCAGAGAGAGCGCATGTCTCTCTAAAGAGCTGCATCATTTGTCATGCCACTTGCTACGTCATCAGAATGGTATGTTTAGTCTGACTTCTCTTGAGCATTCAAAAGCTGCGTAAGAACAGATTTCTGTTACACTGCTTCTCTTTGAAGGCCGTCTTAATGATAACAATCAGACTAAACTGTTCGACAGTAGTAAACTAATCTTTTTTTAAACATGGTTAAAAATTTGTCAGCTAAAAACTACTAACTAATAGTAAAAAAATAATTAAATTAGAAAGCTGCTTTCCACGAATGTCATGCCTCATACATCTCTTTTGAGTAGGCAGTTGAACTACCTCAGGGACTATGCATAGTTATGGGTTACCAACAATTCAAAATGGACAGCACAAATCTCACCAAGAGTGTACAAGTTAAAAACTCACCCTCTTGCAGCTAGGACCTCCAAATCAGGAACAGTTGGTCCATCGTTAATCACTTCTGGGGCGACATAAACAAATGCAGGTCCCTCAGCTGTTGGCAAGGGAGCAAATGTTTCCTGGGGTACAAGAAAAGAACAAATTGTCATAAACTACAGTATGCTGGTTTGTTATAATAAGCCATATCATCATAGAAGTCTATGATTGGGTTTCGACATCTTTGAATAACTTTCTGATGATTTTCTTTCTACCCAATGAAACACATTTCAATTTTATACACACTACTTCCAAAAAAATTGGCACTTTAAATTTTGGACATTTAATTTTTGAATGCTTTTTATCTTACTTTGGAAAAATGATAGTTTTACTGCAACCTCAAGGTTTCATAGATACACCAACAAGAAAATAACACAAACTCTATGAAGCTGTTATGTATCTCATGTAGTGTCACAAGAAGAGTTTGTTCCATAAAGTAAAACAAGTGTTTTGGAGCTACTTAACAATTTTATCTTGTACTGTAAATATTTTGGATACTTAAAATTTTACAGTTTTTACCTTTTATTTTTGAACACTATTTGTGTTCGAAACTAAAATCATCCAAAATTCTTTGCAAGTAATGTAGCTTAAAAAATCTTCAACAAGGGGGTAAGTTTCTGAAGAAACTGTGGTGCTGCGTCGGTGGGGAGTATTACAAGACAATAATTATTTGGTTTTATCAACTGGGTTGATAATGTGAATTGGCCACTGTAAGCCCTTCATCAGATTCACTCGGAGGAAGGCTAATACTCGTCAGGTTTCAAATCTTCAGTGAATCTTTTTACGGAGGCCAATTCACATTATCAACGCAGTTGATAAAACCACATTTCTTATAAATTTTTGACTTACTTTTTGCATTGAAGATAGCTTAGTATTGCTTGCAGAGAACAGCAAAGATTTTTTCTGCAATTTACTTGCATGTTCAGCTATGATGTCATCAAGAGGACGATCTCCTTTTGCCTGGAAAAAAGTTGTCGAAAACTGTGATTTCATGTCCAACTAATAGATTTGTAACACAGAATAGTACCAAAAAAATTCATTTGTTTAATGGATTTTCCAGCATTAGAATGCATAAAATGTGCGATTGTGTCCATTTCTAATAAAATTGATAACTTGTCTGTTACTTTTTCATTTCTTTTTAATCTTTTTGCCTTTCTATTTTCAGAGAGCATATTGTTTTTCCATGACTTTCCATGACCTTCACTTAAATTCCATGACTTTCCAGGTTTTCCATTACTCGTACAAGCCCTTTCTGTGGCTTTTCCTCCCTATGTGATCTTTTAACTTGAGAGTCCCCTGCACCACCAACTGGGCCCACCTCTTCCCTAAAAATATCCCCCTCATTAAATCAATAACTACAGAGTTTGACTTGATTACCAGTCGGTCAAGAAATTCCTCATTTTCTTTCTTCTTGTCATTCTTCTCTTGTTTCTCCAACAAAGCTGTCTGCGCTCGGCGCAGCTCTTCCTGTTTCTGTTCTTCTTCAATTTGCGACATAACTAGGGCTTCCTCTCTTCCCTAAAAATTTGAAACAAAAGATGAATAAAATACCAAATTATCCAATTGCACTGTATAATATGTACATGTCAAAAAAACTGCCTCCAGTATGTTATCTGAAATAAAATTTACACCTACTACAATCAGTCTGTAACAGATGATTACATATTAAATGCTTTCTTGTAGCCTGGTAGCTTAGAAAATTAATTACTGACTCCAGTGTCCATAGCATACTCTCTGTAGAGCTGAGAAGGGATGTTGAAATCCACACGCTGGGTTGCTTTCCCTGGAAGCTTTTGTCAATAACAATAACAATAACAACAACAACAACAACAACAACAATAATAATAATAATAACTCTATTCAAGTGTCAGGTGTATTTAGTACTGTAGTGCTAATTGGACACACTGTAAATATTAAGTAACTAAATATTGAAAACTGAACATAAACTATTAAGAATCCCAACTGCTGGGAGGCTAACCAGTTAACTTTTTACACAACGCAGTCAAGGAGTTGAACTTGGTACTACCGAGAACAAATCCAGGTAGCAGTATGGTGGAGGATTTGAACCAGGGACCTCCAGATTTCAAATCCAGCGCCCTAATATGTCTGCATTCGCAGGCTACCTCCCTAACAGCATTGTGAGAATTTTACATGTAAGCATTGTGCCCATTTAGCACCCAATCAAGCAACAGAGTCAGCCCAGAGTATTTTGAATACATTCTTCTTAGGCTTAATTAGATTAGATAAGTATCACAAGGGAACTCAGAAAAGTCCTACATGTATTATGCTCACCAGTTTGAAATTATTTTTCCTGATTAGAGTCTCATTGTCTTTTTTGTATTTGTCTACTTGCTTCTTTGTCTCCTCTACCTCGTGACCATTTGCAAGGTTCCAAACTATTAGAACAGGATTGAAAATGGTTATTTAAAAATATATAAGTACAAAATAGTGCTGAACTGCTGAAAACAAAAGACACTGCAAGAAAATTTTCCATACTGGGGTTAGTAATGAGGCATCACGGTAAACACTTTATTATTTTATTATTGCCACTGAACAGGCCTCCACTGAGTTAAAGTAAAGTAAAATTAAAAATCCTTTAGGACCCACATTATGGAGCAAACTGACAACTGCAGACAGATCAGTTACATCGTTAGCCAGTTTTAAAACCATATAGGTAAGTGTGACCTCAGCTCTCTGTTAGATGATGGCTGTAGGGGCTGTGCTCATTGTAATTCTTAATTGATTTCTTCAATTCTTATTTCATAGTTTTTTTTGTATACATGTCTTAATTCTATTTTAGAATTTAGTGGATAGTATTTCTTTGTAAATAATGTTATCTATTGTTATTTGTGTCCCCACATTAGTTAGGGATATCTCCTGAACTAGAAGGTTCTGACACGGTAATTAATTGTTGACGGAGTATCAAGTGAGTTGTCGATCAAATGTTGATCAAGTGTCAATTGAGATGTTGATGGGATGTTGATCTAGGGTCTCAACCGTGGATGGCTTTAGTATGTGTGATCCAGAAACCTTAGGAAACAATGTGTTTATCTTATATCTTAAATACACCACTGCATATACTTGAAATTATGTATTCATTAATGACACATTAGATTTACTTATGTTCTCTACATCTTCCAAATAGTCATTGTATGCTCTTAGCGGATCTGTTTCTGACTGGAAGTCATCCTCAAGCTTATTGTAACTGCAAATTAAAATCACAACACAAAATGAGGGTGGCCAATGGTGAATATAAGACTTTTGTGAGAAGGTGAGATTAGCATTTCTTTTTGCATGCCCGAAACATTCTGACTTTTCAAATTGGGAGACCGAGACATTCTCACTCTAAGATGTTCAGATGTCATAAATTCAAAAACAAACAAACAAATCAGACAATATACAGAACTTTCTTAGCCTTGCAAAAAAAAAACAACAATACTACGAGACTCATGGGTTTTAAAGGACCATTTGTGACCTTTAAACTGCAAAGAACAATAAATTGAATTGTTGAGTATTTAACTTCAAGATTGTAACTCACATCTTCAAAATTCTTTTTCTGATGTCCACCTCCTTCTCAACAATGAGATCTTCAAACTGTTGGACCCTGAAGTCGTTACGTCGCAGTGCTGTGTTACATTCAGGACATGCTGCTGAAGGCCTTGTGAAAAGTGTCTCCACGCATCCTTCGCATCTTAATGTGGAGTAAAATCAATCAAATTTTGACTTGACAGAGAGTGAATTTGCTTAAATTTGTTTACATAATTTAGGTGTATAGAACAGACCTAAACTTAAATTTGCTTTTACAATTGCTAAATACTGTAACAGGTTGATAATTTGTGCTTCAAACTGGCCTAGAATCACAGTAAAACTAATTTTGATTAACAACATTTTAAGGGTCACGTGAAGCCCATATCAGCAATCTGCAAAGACTCAAAAATAAATTCAAATTTTCAGGAGAATTGAGACTTTTTTCTTGTGCAATACATGATTCTGCTACCATGTGTCTTCTTATCCTAGTTTGGCTGTAGTTAATAATCAATGAGAGTTCAACTATCCAAAGCTCTGGCTTATCAAGTTAATTTTGGGGTGACAAATGATGATCCAATTTCTCTTTACAATGTCAATGAATACATTGTGACACCAGGCTCATGAGATAAGAAAGCTGATAACAATTATTCAACGTATGAATGCTCTCATGATGGGCTACAAAAGTTCTCCGAACCACCATTATAAGAAGTGTATAGCAATCAGCTGAGAGAATAAGCATGGAATATTAAAGTCGGATGAACATTTTTGATCCCCAACGTACAATTTATGGCCACAAACATTCACCAAAAGCTTCAACTTTGGATTTCTGTATTTTGTAGTCTTACATCTCGGACAAGTTTGCCAGTCATCCATGATGGTTGCAGCATTTCGTAACATTAACCCAATTTAATTTTTTCCTTCCGCTTCCACGGTCGCCGCCATTTTCACGAGTTAGGGGTCTGGAATCGAAGAAAATGTAGCCCAGGCGCGCAAACGACTTCTATCAAGCTTTACAATTGGGTCTTCTAAATAGTACAGCACTCTTCATTGGTCAGTTTTGCAAAGCATGGTTCGTCCCTTGGTTCGTCCAAGACTTCAAAACAGAGAAACATTGTAAATGGCGGCTTGAATGGGGCAAAATGGCAGACATTAGCCTTGATACCATAAAGGACTTTTTCAGTCTTAAGCCGCTTTCTAGAACCAATGCACTAACAGACGTTAAAATAACAGGGCGACATTGGGACCAGGGTCGAAATAGTGCCCACACGCAGCAGTTTAAATTGCCAAAGAAGAATCCACAAAGGTGAGATATTCAGCAAACTTGAGCTTTTGAAGTCGGCTTCAAGTTTAAATCTAGCGACGAATTGACCGTATAATTACCGTAATGATTGTTTAAAATAGAATGGAGTGGGTAAACAGGTATTATATTTTGGAACACTAAACTTAATATTAAGGTTAACTCTGATTCTAAATAACTGACATGTAAACTTGAGTCTTATGTAAACATTGTCAGTAAGCTTAATAATGTAACTGAGTAGAACTCACTTGCTGCTGAAAAAGTGATAGACCAACCGAGTGTAGAGACATTTAGGGGCAGTTTCATCTCTTTTCAAACTCAGTGGTTTAGGTACATTTTTTTCCTTTTTTTCGTTATATTTAAGAAATAGAAAACATGTACCGTGTTTGTATTGAGTTATACAAACACGAGTGGAAGTTTGGGAGAATGAGAAATGCTGTGGGAACACGAGCTGCAGGCGAGTGTTTCCACAGCTTTTTCGAGTTCTCTCAAACTTTCACGAGTGTTTGTATAACTCGATACAAACACGGAGTACATGTTTTCTATTTCTTTTAGAAAACACCACGATGAGAAAAAGGAAAACAACTTGTTAACTTTGATTATCATAATGTAAATTCTCTTTGCTCGCGCCATCACTACGTCAACAGCGCGCGCTAGTTCTGTGTCTCCATCAAGTTATACAAACAGGATTTTTAACCAATCAGCGAGCGTGCTTTCTTAGGACTGTTTTCTAAATATCTATAGTATGTGATGGGTAATTAATTCCTTTGCAGACCAGTCAGTACAAAAATAAAAACATACATTTAGACTTCAGACAGCAGATCGAGGATAAAATGCAGACTGAGGGTAAAATGCATACTGCAGTTTACAGACTTTCTAAGTAGAAGTTATTTCAGGTTGTTTCTGTTATCGAGTGTTAACCATAAACAGGGTTATTTAGGCTAATTGAAGCGAAAGTCAGCACTCTGGTTAGCCTGAATATCACTCTGATTAGCATGTAAATCACTCAGGGTAGCCCGAATATCACCCAGGTTAGTCTGATCTGAGTAACACACCAGTTAGCCTGTTTACAGTTAGCTCTCAATGATGGTACAAATGGTAACAGGACTCATTCAAGGGGTTTGCAGTCTGCAGTCTGTAGTTTACCCTTAATCAAATCTGCAGAATTATTCCCTTCAAAATCTACACAGTCGAGCCAAATTGCATGTAGGACCCTGTTAATATATGCACATGGTTATTATGTGCAGTGGTTTTGATGTCTTGTCCACACATTCTCCCATTATTACAAAATTGCCTGAAATTTTAATGATACAGTCATTTCCATTTCCTGGAGAATTTTAAATTGACAGAGAAAATGTCATTGATAAGGCCTGATGCCCTTATTCAGATGCACTTTAGATGTCACACAATCCTGTGAGTGTGCATTCTTGTCCCAAGACGCCTCGCTCCATTTGGTCGGCACCAAGACTCACGACTTCTGGCCTGGTCTGAGTTTTTGTGCATGTGCATAGAATTAGTTTCGTTCTCACATCCAATCAGATTTGTCAGACTCAACTCTGAGCATGAACAGAGTAACTTAAGTACTCATCATCTTATCGCAGAAATGCTCTACTTGTTTCTGCAGGGTTCCAGATAAGTTTTCAAGGCTGGGTGTCAATAACGAATTCCAACGGGTCAATTCCCACTATTTCCACCAAATCATTATTAATTTTCTATCAGTTTGTCGGGTCACGTAGGTGACCTTGTGGGGATTTTGACCTGAGACCCCCTGCTTATCTGGAACACTGTTCTGTCCTTGTGGTATAGTAGTGACTCTACACTGCACGCATGTTTTAAATTTCTAAGATTAGAGAAGTATCAAAACGAGAAAAAAATCTCTGATACTGCATGGCTGGGAAAGGAGAGAAAAAAATTAGAGGAATATGAAAATAAGAACTATTACTTGCTTTGGTGATCAGACAAGCTGCACTTTCCTCATAATTTTTAATTACCTCGGTCTCTTGGACGAAGATAACTCGCATGTCTTCACCAGTGTTACATCTCACCGTTGAGTTTTGTACTTTGTCTGAACTGATCCCAGTGGGCTTTAACTTTAACTTAAGCTTCGGATTAAGTCAGTGACATCAAAATTGTCACTGTTTAGAAACGTTCCATTTTCCAAGTTGAGTGGCTCATAGCCTTACATCTGAAAGTTTTAATTATTAAAACTTTCAGATGTAAAGTATACTAACTTATTTCTAAAAACCTCACTAGTATGGTGGTCAGTTCAATAAAAAAGGTTCTGAAACTGATTGACAGGATGAAAATAAAAGAACCAAGAAGTTGGGGTTGCAAGTCTGGGAGAATTTTTTGTCCATGTTACAGTAACATATGTCTGCATCTGGCTAGTGAGAAATTTGTTTTGGCTAGTGAATCAAACCTGTCACTAGCCACTGGGCTAACAGGCTGAAAAGTTAGTCTTGAGCCCTGAAGCCTGGGCAGAGCCTCCCCCTACAGGCCATTATAGGAAGTTCCCCCCTTGTATGGTGATCAGTTTCCCCGGGAAATCTTAGAACATTACCTTTTGACTTGAGAGAAGTTTATTTTTTTCCTTTTTCTATTCTGGTATTAATAGTATTCTTGTTTTGAGGTCTTAATGTAATGCAATACTAACTGTGAAATATATAATTTTTTTAATTTTTTTTTTGTAGCCCTCCACCCTCACCTGCATATGTTGGGGAGTACTGCTCGACTGGTCCTAAGCTGGAAGATCTTTACAATGAACTGGAACAACTTGAACTTGACTCACCTTTAGCAGTTTCTGATGAAATACCTGCAGCATTGAAAGAGGAGGAGGCTACACATATTTTTGAGAACTACTCTTTTGATCACACCTATTCTCCAGACCTTCCCATCACATGTTATCACCAGCAGATTGTTGATACTATCGAAAGCAATTCAGTCACCATTGTGCAAGGTGTGTTGTAAGGTTGAATAATTGCATGTGCCAGTATATAAAAATATAACAAGAAATTTGGTCGGTAAAGGCGTGCAGAACATTGGGGCAATGCATGCTGCATGAATTATATTTCCACTCTTGAGCATATTCATGTATTGTATGAAGCGACTTCTGCAAGAGTTACATGTAGTTCTTCTTCATTCTAGGTGGGATGTCACAGTTTATTTCCATAATTACAGTATTACTCCTGGTGTGTCATGTCCACTTGACCAAAATGGGGGTTTTTAGTTTGGCCCCCCACCCCACCCCAGGCAATTTCAGTGTAGACTCATACAATCCTTTGATGTATAATACTGTGGCCAGACGGAGAGATCACTGAAATTAAAAAGTTTTTAAATCGCATGTAACATCAATTTTTTTCAAATGATGAAGGCTTAAGAGTTAGCCAAAATGTCTTGCTAGAATATATAGGTCAGTGACAAAAAACACCTTTTAGTGACTATATAATGTACATGTCTGTATAAATATAGGATATATCACTATGTTAGGTTAATTTTATTGAAATTTCAAATTTAGGTGCCACTGGTAGTGGTAAAACAACTCAGGTTCCTCAGTATATTCTAGATGAATATGCTAAGAATCAACGCTACTGTAACATCATCGTAACTCAACCAAGACGTATTGCCGCCATAAGTATTGCCAAGAGAGTTTGTCAGGAAAGACATTGGACACTTGGCAGCCTTGTGGGTTACCAAGTGGGAAGGGACAAATGTCTCAGTGAGGACACTCGTTTATCTTATGTCACAACTGGTGTGCTGCTCCAACGGCTAATTCAATCCAAGAACATGAATCAGTACACCCATGTTTTTCTGGATGAGGTGAGTTAATATTCCTCCAGCTAAAGAATAAATTTGGCTTGTTTTTTATCACTCTCAGAGTCTAATCTAATTGTCATTTGGGGAAAGAAGCATGTGGTCATTGCCTTAAGCAATGGCTGTAGTATATGATCTGCAGAAATCCCTAGTTATAAATAATACAAACTATTAAAAACTAGATCATTAGATAATGAAATTCAAGAGTTTTCATTGGCTTAACCATCATGGTTTATGAGCCGTTATTTCATGCTCTACAAATTTGGTAACCGTACATGTAATTTCTTGGGGCATTTTTATTGCTGCGGAGCGAGCATAGCAAGCAAGCAGCGACACAATCAGGATTTAAGAAGAATATATAAAAGGGATTACGAATTCTCAAATTGATCACTTTTTACCAGAATGCATTGTATTTGACCAGAGTGCAGTGCGGCATCACGGACTACATGAAGATGTCATGCCATCTTCTTGTGTGGATTCCAGTGAGAAAGGTTTAATGGTGGTTATGTTTTGCTCTGATTGGCCTGTGAAAAGATGTGAATGAGATCGTGCTTGACTTTCACAACTCTTACGTTTGTTCTTAATGTAGTATGTGAAAGTTGTAAATTCAGAGGATTAATTGTGACATCTTAGTTTTGAACTTAGTATGTCATTTTAGCCGCAGTCTTTCCAGTCCTTGGTGTAATTCTTAAATGGGTTATTCCAGAAAAAATCCACACCCCCCCGACGGATGGGATTCTGGAAATTTTCGCGGAAGGGGGGGGCAAAGACCCTGGAAATCCAGGCGGGAGGGGGGTTGAACTGGAAAAAGTCTTCTGCAGGGGTCATTTCAACCGATAGTTCACGCGATATTTCGAACGTTTAGTTCGGTGACACTTAAACGCTCTCAGACCCTGAAAATAGTAGAAATATTTTGTTTACATATTTCTCACCTGACGTAAATGATAATCTAAGTTCCTTTGTAGGTCCTTTTATAGCAGGGAAGGCGGGCAAGGTACTGAAGAAAGAGTAGGCTCGATTACCAGCCGCTGTTCGGGAAATGAGCCCGCGCTCCTCCCCCGAACGCACGGCCGTTCCCTTTCGGGGAGGGGAGACACCGGACACGAAAGAGCGGCGGAAATCGAGCCTAAAGAAAGAGCCGTCGCAACGTTGTTGCAACGAAGAGTTTGAAACGCCTGACACATTTTTACTCGTACCCAGACCTAGTGCGCCACCGTTGAGTAATTTCACGTTAGCCCCGCTGAAATCTTGGTTGTTTCGTGTAACATTTGATAATAACTGAGTTACTTTCCCACCTTCGCACTTTGTATTTTTTATTTTATTTTTTTAGCTTTTCATCTAGGTCTGCAATTTATCAGCGTAGTCCACCTGCTTCCCCTCATAGTCGTAAAAGGAATTCTAGCGTCTTTGTAACAAGATTTGAGAGACATAAAGAAAATGAAATTTTTGCGTTATGTAATAATTACTCTCAAGTTTGCTTTGTCCCCTTCTGAGACCTCTGCAGCCGCGGTAGCTTTTGCTGTAACATTTGCTCATTACTTACGGACCCAGTTTATTAAGTTCGAGTCTTACCTTTACCAAAAAACAGGAAGTGAACATTTAACGACAAAGACGTGTTTATTTGCAAATATATGGTGCAACAAACATGTACATAGTGCACCAATAAAAAAAACTGTAACTGATTTTTATGAGCTAAGAAAACACTTGCGTTTTCGCATTTTTGCTCCAGTTTTTCTTAGTTCCACGCGACAGAATTTTTGATATTATTTAGCCAAAACTTTAAAAATTAAAAAGAACATCTTCTAGACGTGATTGTGCGTATTTTCTATTAAAAATAAATTAAATTTAAGCCTAATATTTTTTCGCGGAAATCCAGGCGGGAGGGGGGGTCTTTTGTCTTGGAAATCCAGACAGGAGGGGGGGTCGTGTGCTTCAGGAAATCCAGGTCAGAGGGGGGGTTAAAAAACGACCCCATCCGTCGGGGGGGGTGTGGATTTTTTCTGGAATAACCCAATGAAGAGAAGTCATCGTTATGGTGGCTTGTAGAATAATTTAAACAAACGGAAACTGTAATCGGGAAATCTGTCATCTGTCATCGGGAAGCAGGTCAGAGATCAACATGGGGGGGGACCCAAGCGACATACCTCGTAGATTGAAGATCTTACGGAAGTGCCAGAGCAAGTTTGACTGCTTAATTTATGAGATGCTTTTCATAAAAGAACTAAAGCCAACTTTGAACACGCAGTCTGACTCCATCCGCGCAAAGTTATTTTTATAGCGCAGAGTATTTATAAAATTTTTATCCTAATTTTTTTTCTCATCCTATTGTTATCTAGCCTTTTGTATTTTAGTTTTTATCACTTACCTTTTGTAACATTTAGTACATATCTCCATATTTTTATCGCTTTTTATATTCTCACGTGTGATTTTACATCTTATATGCAAAATTCTATTCATTTATTTCTTACTTGAAAATGATCTCAGCGAGATCGAAAGGTCGTATTTTTTCGCTAATCTTTATGTTAAAATGTGTTCCAAAGAGACTTCTTATTAGGAAACTGTAGAACACGCTAATTTCAAATATGTTGCGATCTATTCCTTTACATCTAAACTTGAACTTAGGCTAAAGCTTGAACGTTTTCACACATTGCGACAGACGCGTCCTCGCAAGGTCTGTCAACATTGCAGAGACATTCAATGCGTACCAGTACAGAATTTATTAGTTAGATTTCTGCTCCTTCAATTTCCACATCTTTCAATTTTCACGATCTGATAAAAGGGAGGTTCAGTGATGTGTACCGTTTTATGTTCAGACATATATATAGATCACTATATGCTTTTTTTGTCACGATCCCTAATTGTTACACCTCGCCATTGATGTGTCATAATACATGAAGTTGATGTATCCAAGGACAGTGATTCCTCACGATTTGACACTACTTTGAGAAATAAATGTTAATGCACAAGTCTTGTGTATAAAATATGTCACTATCAACAGAATGTTCCACGGCATTACTATCTTTTAGATAGCCTGGTTTTTATTTTATTTTAGTTTTCTATATTTTGTGGGCATTTTTAATAAAACAATATTATTCCATTCACACTTGTATGAATATGAGATAAGTTTAGCAAACTTGGCACTATATGCTTCATTGGCTATAATTTACCATTTCATATCCAACAGGTGCTCATGGAATAGTTGACTTTTAAATATACACATTTTTCAGGTTCATGAGCGTGACCAAGATTCAGACTTCTGTCTCCTAGTGGTGAAAAAAATGTTGAGAACAAACTCAAGGCATGTCAAGGTATGCTTGTTACTGTTACTGGTAGGCTGTGTACTGTTTGTCAGAATGAACCAGTTGGTAGGACCATTGGATAATGGGAAGCATTTGTCTGAAATCAGCAAACTCTCTGAAAGGGATGTCTGTTTCAGC
>CM042750.1:29742128-29770815 GCA_022496165.2 Catalaphyllia jardinei | reverse complement strand
AACATTGCACAAATTCTTAAGAGTAACGCCCTTTAATTTCTGCAAATTAAATGAACTTAATAGGATTCAACAAGCCACAGACAGTTTTCGCCAACAACATAGGGAGACAATTTTAAATTAGGTCCAAAAAATGTACCATTTGTTCAATTTGTTTGGGTATTTTGTTTAAGTTTAAAACTTATTTTAATAGGCCATCTTCAAGTTCTCTTATGCTTCTGTTTCAAAACTAGCCTATGTGCGAGAACGTTTGTATGAAAATGAATTCTGCATGTAGTTTCATTTTCATGTAAATCAAAGTCATTTTCATAAGAATGGTTTCGCACTTAGACTTGCTTTGAAACAGAGGCACAAGGGAACTCAGAAATGGCCTATTATACACTCACTCTCTACTGAGATTTCAGTGTGGCAGGGGTCAGGGAGAGGTGACCCATAGGAGGTTGCCATGGTTAACCTCTTCATTTGCATTTTTCCCATACTTGCTTGTTCATTGCTTTCTTTGCTGTCAGTTGGCACCAACCCTTCATTTGAATATTCCTTGTTTACAAGTTAATAATTAATATTAACCATACTGATTTGTCTTGTAGGTTATCCTGATGTCAGCCACTATTGAAAGTGATCTATTCTCAATGTACTTTGCCGTTCCTGTGCGTGGCAAAGTGGAGGGAGCCCCTGTTGTTAGTGTAGATGGGAAGTCCTTTCCTGTAGTGGAAAGTTATCTTGATGACCTTAAAGATATTGGAGTAAGTTTACGCCTAATACCTTTCTGTTCTTCACATTAATAAAAATTAGTTTTGAAGAGTGGACAAATACTTAACTTGGAACATCATTTGTTCAAAAAAGCAATTTCAGTCTCCAAAACACAAGGAAAAATGTGATTTGTGAGGAACAAATACTGGCCGGGAAAAGTGAAAATAGAAGTTTTATGGCCCAGTAATGAAATTAGCCTCTGAAGTCTTGTCAGCTTGAGGGAAAATGTCAGCTCGATTAATCATTAGTTTAGGGCATCAAAAACTATTTCACAACTTAAGACTGCAAGATGAGGCTGCAAAATGTAAAATAGACATGTCAACTTGTATAATCCTTTATAATTTTACCCTGTTTATACGGCCACTCAAACCAGTTATGTTCATCTTTCTATTGTTAATATTGTACATTGTATGTACTGATTTAAGTTTCAATTTCTTTAGAATCATTTCTGCATTCTGGATGCTAATAAAGAACAGTTGTGTTAAAGTGCAATTGTGATATATCTATAAGACTTAGCTCACTTTACACTGTCATGCAGGTTATACAACCCGTCAGCCAATATTTTCATGGCCAGTGTGGTGACTGTAGAATTTACAGGGTTCGACTGTTTTTTGTTGTTTCGTCATTGGTGAAATTAGGAGCTTGATCACTGTCACGTTGAGATTCATCATTTTAATCGAGGCTTTATTTTAACATGATATTACTAACAGATGCTCCCAGACGTTAGTCTTGAAGAACCAGGTATTGACAAAGTGGGATACGAGTTGGCAGCTCGTCTTGTATACCACCTTGATGAACTGGAGAGAACCAGCAACTCAAGGTTAGAGTGGGTGTTTCTGTATGTGTGGAGAAGTGTTCTCCTGCCTTTAATTGCTTGATAAAATCCACATTAAGTAGATAATGTGTACTGGTATGTGTACACAAGTAGATATTTGCTCTGAGTGTTGGGAAAACTTATCACAATCAGTGTTTAGATTTCTACTATCCAAGAATCATATACAGGTATACAGATACTTACTTCACTTGACCTGCACACACATTTCAGTACAGGCCAAAGGGACTGCAGTGCCTACACATGTATATTGGGTGTAAAATGCACAAGGAGTAAGTGTAAAATACCTGAAAGGTGTGTGTAATTACACACATGCAAAATTTAAGTTGTACTTACATGCATTCGCATGTAATTGTAGCATTTATAATATGTATTTAAATTGGGGAAAGATAAGTATGTGTTTTGACACCTTTTCTGTGTATATTTTTGTATGTTAATTTTTGAATGCTGTCTTGACAGGCAAGGTTCTCGTGGGACTGTCCTAATGTTTCTACCTGGTTAGTACTGTTTGGCTTTTAAGGATAAAACAAAAGTGTTTTAAAAACTTTGCAACACTCTCCTAATCACTGTAAGACTAAGAATAATTATTGAATGTAAACTTGAAGTCTGGTCAATGTGAAGTGGGACATTGTTTTCTCCATCATAAATGTATGACTGACTACTTGTGTGCAGTAGCAGTTAAATGGAAGTTCTTTGAACGAGATGAAGCAGTTCACTTTCTTTTTGCTATTAGGTTATTTTGAAATTAAACAGATGGATCATGTCTTAGATGAGATCTGTACAGATTTAATGTAAGTAATTGTATAAATATGACTATAAAATGCTACTAATATGGGAATATTTGCTGATATCTTTGTTTAGATTTTTCCTCATTAACATACGACTGTGTGCAAAAATATGCATCACACTAGACAGGAATTGACTATAAACAATTAAACTTGGTGATGGATGCAATAACCCAAACAGCCATAATTATTATGGCTGTTTGGGTGCAATATTCAAGGAGAAACCGGCTTTCAAAAACTACAAAATTTCGCTAATGACCGCCAATGAGCTTGTAATTCTTTGTAAAATCCTTTGTAAAAAGTTTTTAAACTTGCGTTGCACAAAAAGTATTCAATACACTGGTCTCAAATTTCTTGGAACAGTTAATCGTGCTGTGCTCTTTCAATATTCAGAACTAATGTTTTTGTGGCTCCATCAGAAACTTTATCACTTAATATGCTAATGAGGCAAAAAAATTATTGTATTGGTAAACAAAGATTGTCCTGTAGAAATTACTTATACATGAATCTACTGCATGTGTTGCTTTATGGACATCTGCTCTCCTTGGATGGAATGTTAAGCCATTACAGACTGGTCTGCAACATATTTACCTCTTACTAACCATGTGTTAGGGCTGTACTGGGGTATAACGCACAGAGGCCATGGCAGTATGAGGGCCAATATTCCCCTGTATGGCTCAAGCGAGCTAGGTCAGTAGAAACAAAACAAAGAACACATGATTTATGACTGTTATTACAGAAACAGTCTATATGACAAAATCCTGACCAAGATATAGAAGCAATCAGAACACTTGGATTTACATTGAGACTACCTTGCCTTATTGTAATGTTGTAATTATTTGTGTGAGGGTGATCAATATTACTTAATTTGTTTGTGTCTGTTTTTGTAGTATACTTCCACTGCATTCCCGAATCACCACCCAAGAACAAGGAAGTGTCTTCCAAAAACCACCAGAGGGTCTCAGAAAGGTGTGCAAAGCTAAATTTAGCAAAACCCTCATAAAATTGGCGTGACTATTTTTGGGCTTGTTTGGCTTAGTTTATTCCTTTTCCAGTCAAATTTTGAACTGATGGTCTATGATACCTTGTAAAGTGCTTGCACCAGTATTGACCTCACAGCTTTCTGACAGTTTGAGTCATATGTACATGCATGTAAATACATATTTTGTTGATTCAGATTCTGGCTTTAGATGTTGTTCATCACTGTATTGCTACAGCTCTGGTTTGTAAGGCCAAGAATGACTGCACCGCTGTTTTGTTATGCACTTGTTACATACTGTTTCCAGAACAAGAGTAAGCATTTCACTGGGGTATTCAAAAGCCAAGAAACAATTGAAAGCATAAGGCCTAAGGCCAAGTGCTTTTATTGTTTTGAGGGGTTTGGATACCCCAATGATTATGAACTTGAGTTGTGGAAATAACTTCTCATTGCTAACCAATCTGAATTGTTTGTAATGCAAGCGTTCTTTTTACTATCAATTATTTTGATGTGTGTGATGTTTTTCTCATGTATCATTAGTTTACTTCCCAGTTTTAAGCAAATGTTAACCAAAGACTTTGAATTGTTTGTGAGGCAACATTCTTTCCTAAAATAATTTCAATATCAATGACTGGTTTTGCATATTATTTTCTGGGTGGGTGTAATTTCATCACTCTTATCAGTTCAGTATTTGCAATTTGTCATTCAGTCAGGATGTATGTCTCAACAAAGTCATTCAAGAGATTTTGGCAACCAATAAGGGTAGAGGAAGAGAAGAAAGTATAGATAATGCAGTGCTGAAATTAACAGCTTATAAAACAAAATGGTTGTGTAGATTGCTTGGAAACGGAAATATTGTCAGTACCTTTTTACCATGGAAGACTTTGAAGAACGAGTTGAAATGTTGGGCATTACCGTAGACACGTCTGCATGCAGTCTCAACTACTGGCTGTTGAAATGCTAACCAGAAGAAAGCAAAGTCTCTTCTGGGGGATGCTATCTTTCTCATTCATTGTACTCAATTATTTGTGGACTGACGCACCACCTTTGTGATATTACTGGCTAACATGTTGTAAATGTTCATGCATATATTATTTTAATCAAGTGGTATATACCACTCAAGTTGGAGAATGGTATACAGTATTTCATTGGCTATCCAATTGCATGCACATGGCGTGGTATACATCAAGTGATTGGAAGTTGACTTAGAAGTGAATCATTAGTTTGAGAAGTTATTTGAAAGAACCTAAACTGTGTAAACATATTCTGAACTTGACAATTTGTTTCTGCATACATGTAGATGTTTTGTAAAGGCTTGAAACAAATTGGCATGCTCATGGAAGCAATTACAATTTGATTGAATGTACAACATTGTGGGTTCTTTTAGGCATTAGATTTCTGATTAACAATATTTTTCTTATCTACCTTTTTTAACAGCAAGTTGACTGCAGTATTCTTACTGGTGTAACAACTTGATTGTTTGATGTATTGATTGGTTGATTGACTAATTGACTGATTGATTTTGGCAGGTCATCTTGGCTACAAACATTGCAGAAAGTTCAATCACTGTTCCAGACATAAAATATGGTATAAACTACTATGATATTGTCTAAATTACCTACAGTAGTGCCGTTCAGAGGTAACTGTAGTATCCACATTTTCAGGCCGCCTCTCTCCTGTACCCGCCATTGTGCTGTTTCATCTTTTTAAACTTTTATGAGTAGATTAAGTTCAATTCTTGTTAGTATCTTGGGTTCCACTATAATTGGCTACTCTGTAGTGGTTGCCAGCCTAGATATTTGTTTTATTTCTGATTTACTTTTTTAGGTGAAGTTAAATAAATAAAAATGATCTCATCTCCTGAACAATCTCAGCTGTCTACCACTGTCAGGAGTTCAGGGCTGGAACTAATTCTTCTCCTTTAACAGGACATATGTCCTTTCAAATCTTCATTTTGGTCGGACATCTTATCAATTTGAATGGACATTAATTAGCATAATTAATAAGCATAAGAAAATTCATTATTAAGAATTACGATTTTCAATACCAAGCATTCAAAACTGCAACGATATGTTTTTCTTTAATTAACAGTCTGTTATGATTAACTAGATGACTTTTACTACCATGAATACTTCATAACACAGTTTTCTTCATGATACTGAGCTGAAACTCCCTTCTGAAGTATTTTTTGTTTGATAGCAGTCCTTTATAGCAAACTGATATGCTGGGTAAAAAAAAAGCAATGGTTTAAGTCCCTCCATGTGTTCACTTTCTTTTTATCAACATCTAACGGCACAACACAACGCAATGTAGTTTCACCGCAAACAGTCCCCATTACCAAGCTATTGATACGCTATAAGCTGTGATGTTTTCATCGAAAGAGGAATATCCTCTGGGAGAAGCGCTTGTCCTAACCTATCTCTTTGAAGCGTGATGCCATTGACGACGTCTTTTTCTTGAATCTTAGCCAGGATTTTTGAATACTTCATTTGAAGAGAAGAAAGTAAACTCTCGCATTCTGCAGTCGCAATACATTTGTTGAGATTCTCCAAATTGACATTAACGTCTTGTGGAACATCCATTGTTAACTTAAGAAATAGCTGAATGAATTCGAAAATACCAATACTAAACCCACTTTTATTCTCAGGGATAGTTGTCTAGTGGGCGCCAATAAGCGATTTCTATTCCCACGCCATATAACGCACAAAAGATAAAAGAATACAATTTTCCCGCGCAGAAAATGCAGTTGTGTGGTAGTTTTGTGTAATTTGCCAAAATGACGTAGATTGTGGTCAGAATAGTTTATTATTACTATTTTAACCTTTGTCACTTGTGAAAACAACAAGTAAATTCAAGTAATTTAGATAAGAATTTCCAGAAATTCCGGTTCAAAATCGAATGGAACAGAGATTTTCCGGAAACTCGTTTCGAAAATTTCAGTTCACCTCTCAAGGTTGTTCTCTTTTCTGGAAATTCTGGAAATTTCTGTTCCATTTCGCATTTCCACCCGGTATGAATCGGCCCCAGTTTCTTTAGTCATGAGACTGAACTACAAGAAGTCTTTTGAGTCAACACTACACTAGATGCAGAATTATCTGCCATAATTCTAGCCTGTTCTTGATCAAAACAAAAACATTAGGATCTGATTTCCTGGAAAATTATGGACTGGTCGTTCCTAATTCCTGTGGGTCAGATAGCGTGGTTTGCATGCTCTCCGGCGAGAAAAGTTCGTAAGAGGTGCGCAAGTTTCTCCCATTGACTGTTGCGGCGTCGAACCAACCCCTACTACCTTCTAACCCGGTCTGCAGCGCCGCGCATTAACCGCTGGCGCTAGCAAAGCACCGGTGAATGCTCTGGTTAATTATGTGTTTATAATACTTGTTTCGGCTACATCAACTGCCGGTTAAAGGGACGCTTCATTGATTTCATTGTTCAGCGAAACAAAAGACTTCTTTTGTTTCTCGTGCAACAAAAGATACCGCCGTAGAACGGATGATTTTTTGCATATGTTATTTCTCGAAAACGAAGAGCAAACCAGCGAAAAAAAAGTACAGGGTGATGTTTTTCTATTTAATTGAAAATCACATGCAAAAATTCAGGCACTTTTGACGAAAAAAAATACCAGACACAAAATCGTCACTTAGCATGGTTTTGCACTCACCCCTTCACTGTTATCAAGGAAGGGTTGAATTCTGAATGGGTGTTAAACTTCTCCACATGAAGCAGCTTACAGCACTTAAGACAGCCACTGCATTTTGTCGAGTAATTCTTGGTGGGAAATGTGCTCAAGCTGGAATAGAACCAGATCAGTCCGGCCTAGTGAAAAATACCGTTCCATTCGACATACGAAAATTTCGAAAATCCAAACCAGAATTTTTGGTTGCTGGCGATCTGAAATTCAATTTTGAATTTCGCAAACAGTTTAATAAAGAATCCTTTCCCTGAAAATATTTTGTCCAGTAAAAGTTTATACTTCATCAAAAACACTTTTACCAGTCGCTACCGCAGACTGTAATTTATTCATCGCTAGCTCAACCTCACGTGCAGTACGTTATCTCCTTGTCCTCTGTCATTTGTGAACCTTGTGTTATATCAAACGTTTTCAGAGTTGACCAAAAAAGCAAAAACTATCTATTTGGAACACCTCTGCTTTATGTGATACTCTGGAAATATAGTGCAAACAAACTATCTAAGCAAGTTTCACAGATAGACTACATCTTGGAGAAGAAGTCAATTGAGTCAGTGAAATGTTCGGACATGTCTGAACATAATGTGAAATTGGCTGGACATATTCAAAATTTGGTCGGACAGTGTCCGATGACCGACTGTTATTTCCAGCTCTGGAGTTAATAAAAACCATTTGCCTGTGATTTTGGGCTCTGTGTTTCGATGTACAGCAGCCTTACACTGTCTTGTGGGGTTGAAAGTACTCATTTTACATACAGCATAATAATTATAAGTATGAGAAATATCCCTTGACTACTTTTTGTATATTTGATAGTCTATGTACAGTGTTGTTATGTTTTGTTTTATAGTCATAGATTTTTGTCTGGAGAAATGTCTAATTTGTGATCCAGAGACAAATTTCCAGAGTTTACGGCCACAATGGGCATCCAAAGCCAATTGTACGCAACGCAAAGGTATGCAGACCACATTGCTTTTGATGTCATGTTTGTGTTTTTTTAACGTCACATGAATTGGATGTCAAGATGATTTCCTAGAGACTGGTGCTGTTGTAAAAATTGAATTTGAGCTTGTCCTTTAGACAAGTAACTCTCAAATTTTGCTTGCCCAGGGGAAGTGCATGCTTGTTTTTGTTTCCCTCTTTTATGACGTAATTGGGCAATGACTTTCTGGGCCTCTGTCCAAGTGAACATGAAAAGTTACTTGTCCCACAAGAACATCTGCTTGTCCCAGATGACTGGTTGGTACTTTTTGTGAGCCCTAAAAACAGAAACCTGTCTGTGAACAGACACCCTGGCCTGATCAAGTGTCCAGTTAGAAGAGTTATATAGGGTATTTTTGTGAGGCTAAAATTTACTTGCAGTGGTTATAAGTTATGTGGCTAGAAACATGGCAAAGTGTCTGCTTATAAGAGGTATTTGTTACCGAGCAGATACTTGGCTACAGTGTAACATGCATAATACAGCTATAATTACCGGTAACGTTGATTCTAGAATACACTGTATACCAGGCGAGCCCACAGAATAGTGCCAAAATCAGTCAGTCCATCTGTCATACACAAGCATTTTCAAGTTCTTCATAGAACAAGACACATTTCTCATGACCATATTACAAAATTACCAGAAGGGAACAAATTATTCTTTCTTGACCTAAGTAATGACAAAGATTCATTCAATTTTGTCATTAGGTCGTGCTGGTCGTGTGTCAACAGGAACATGCTACAGAATGGTAACCAGGGAGTTTTATCAATCATGCCTTCCACAATTTGGTATTCCTGAGATGCAGGTAAACTGTGCACACTCTATAGCTGTGACAATATTGTCTAGCTGTGTCTAGCTGTGACAATAGAGCTTGCAGTCGTTAGCAACCACTGCGAAATCAATACATTTTGATCCAAAAGGTAAAACTGCTCTCAGAGTTGTTCTTTAGTTTCACTTTCTTTTAAAACTTTGTCCAGCTCAAGTTTCTCCTCCCTTCCTCTCAAACATACATTTACATAGTGAGATAATGGTTTGACACTGACTATTTTTTTGATGTTTCATTCAAGACGTTTCGGCTGGTGCTTAAGCCTTCATCAGTTGAAAAATGTTAGTACGCGTGATTCAAATAACAGCCTGTCAAGCGCGCGCTGAGGAAAAATGCGTGAAGTTTCTTAAAAACGTAGTGTGAGACTTATGTGCAAGCCAGAGATTTGTAGACCTCTGGGATGGCAATGTGGTCGTTTCCGGATTGTGGATCCTGTACTGAAAACCAGGCTTCCAAGGAAAGTCACTCATGATAGTTAGCCTCATGTCCAACAACTCTGACATTTTCAAAATTCATTTCGTGGTTGTTTTCATGGACATGGCAGGAGATCTTAAGGCTCGTTTACACAGGCGATTTTTGTCGCAGCAACTCGATGCAATTTTTGTAGCGCTACGTAAAGACGCACCTGTAAACCAGGTGCAATTTTCCCTGCGATTTGTCGCCGCGATATCGCAGAGGTTTCGAACATGTTTGAAACTTGATGCGATTTTGCTGGAACAAAAATTGCATCGAGTTGCTGCAACAAAAATCGCCTGTGTAAATGGGCCTTTAGAGTTATGGTCAAACATGGAAACAGCCCTTTTGTGTTCCGCAATCCAAGTTTTAAGTGATCGTTCAGTCTGACCGTAGTATACAAAACTGCAGTTGGTGCAACAGATTTTGTACACTGTGCCAGACTGTGGCCTGTCAACCCTTTCTGGGCTTTTGGTCGCAGGAACAAACTGTTCGAAGTTCTCAATGGTTTGAAGGCGACTTTGATTTGTTGCTGCTTCAATATTCGACTCGCGCGCGCTTGACGGGCTGTTATTTGAATCACGCGTACTAACATTATTTTTCAACTGATGAAGGCTTAAGCACCAGCCAAAACGTCTTGAATGAAACATCAAAAAAATAGTCAGTGTCAAACCATTATCTCACTATGTTAGCTCCTGACTACCCCTTCTCTATTTTTAAACATACATGTACATACAGCCTCTTTCCCTCCCTTGTGCTTCTCTCCTCTCCCAGCCAGTTATCTCCCATGTCCTTACTTCCCTCCTACTCAAGAACAATAAAAATATGTGGTTTTACTGCAATGCTTTTATGTTTCCTCATGTTTGAAAACCCTATCTTCCATTTGTGTGAAAATATTCACATGTATGTGTATTTTTTGAATTTTGTTTGTGCATGTGGTACACATATAACTATTTTCTAAATATACTATGACTTTAACATTGTACTTCTGTTCATTTTTATTTTCCTCCCTAGAGATGTCCACTAGAACAGGTTGTGTTGAAAGTGAAGCTCTTGGATATTGGCCCCCCCAAGGCTGTACTAAGACTAGCTTTACAGCCTCCAGATTCAGATGACATTGAGCGGACAGTCTTGCTGTTGAAGCAGGTGAGGAAGACAAGGGGACTAATTGTCTTAGTCTCTCAAGATTTCACTTCCAGTAATTAGAAATAACTCCATGTGGAAGAAAAAAAAAGAAAAAAAAGGGAAGATGTTTCAAGATACGCATACTTCCGGTGAATAAGCCGTCAATCATAAACCGTGTATAAACTGTCAATCAAATAAAAGTGTAGCAGCTTCTTAAAATGGCGTGTTTCTCAGTGAAACTTTGACATGGTGTCAGAAGTAAAAGCTCAAGGACAAACGGTCTTCACAACTGTAAAAGTCGTCGTAACTCATCAAAAAAACAGGTGAAAAGTAGGTCTAAGAAGACGAAAGCACGTTTGGCAAAAGAGTTTCGAAAACGAGATGAAATACAAAGAAGACATGCCTCCGCCCAAAGAAAGTTTGGCAGGACACCAAGCGCCCACCGCTCCAGTTTTAAATTTTACTTCAAACTTTCCAGTTCCAAGCCCAATGAAAGTCTCTGGCGACAGAGTCACAAACTGGGAGTTTTTTTAGACAACAGTGGGAGGACTACGAGCTTGGCACCGGTCTCGAACATCGCCCAGCGCCAGTTCATTTAGCAACCCTTCACTCAGTCATGGGGAAAGACTGTCTTGAGATTTTTTTTAAACCTAGAGTTGACTCCGGAAGAGAGAGTTAGCGTGACGTCCAGTTTAAAAGCTTTGGAAGCGTATTTCAAGCCAAAAACAAATGTGGTCTACGAGAGATTTCTGTTCAATTCAGCTACACAAAGTTCCGAAGAGGGAATAGACACATTTGCAAATTAATTTGGTTTTATCAACTGAGTTGATAATGTGAATTAGCCACCATAAAGAGATTCAGAAGCTGATGTTTCGAACGCTAGCCCTTTGTCGGAGCGAAGGGCTAGTGCTCGAAACGTATTTTCAGACCCAGAAGAGTTATACAACACCGAATTGGAGTGCCAGCTAGACACCGGTGCCACGTGTAACGTGATGAGTTTGCACGACCTAGCTCTCATAAACCAAACAGGAGATCCACCACTGAAAAGTAGTTAAGTGAAGCTCAAGTTATTTGACGGTTCTCTCATGAAGCCCTGTGGTGTAGCCACCCTCAAGATCTACCGAAGCAAGACAACCGAAGAGTTGGACTTTCAGATTGTTGAAACTGTGAACAAGCCTCTTCTATCTGCTGAAACTTGTGTGAAGCTGGAACTGTTGAAGCTTTCCCTCACTGGCACCACGCAAGTAAACAGTATGGGTGCAGAGCCAGTATGTTCCACTAACCAGAGAGAAAATTCTAGCTGACTACAAAGATGTGTTCGAAGCCCTTGGCCACATAGGAGAGTCCAGCACCTTTGTCAACCCAAACCATCCCCAGTGCAGCACGCACCAAGGCGGATACTTGTAACCCTGCAAAAAGAAGTCAAGGAGAAGATCGCAGAGTTGGAGAAGAAAGGCATCATTCAAAAGGTGACTGAACCCACTGAATGGATTAGTAGTATGGTCATCGTGTCAAAGCCAGGAAAGATAAGAATTTGTCTAGATCCCCGAGATTTGAACAAGGCCATCCAGAGACCGAAATACCAGATGCCAATGTTAGAAGAGATACTCCCCAAACTTGGCGAAGCGGAAGTCTTTACCACCCTTGATGCAAAAGATGGTTTTTACCAGATTGGATTAGATGAAGAGAGCAGTACCAAAATAACTTTCTAGACTCCATTTGGCAGATACAGATATTTAAGAATGCCATTTGGTGTTAGTGTGGCTCCCGAGGAGTTCGAGAGTAAGTTGCACAAGAAACGTACCAGATTAGAAGGTGTTGAAGTTCTTCGAGATGATCTACTAGTGGTTGGTTATGGAGATTCTCAAGAAGAAGCAGATACCAACCACGATGAAAACCTCAGAAAACTCCTAGACAGAACTAGAGAAGTCAACCTCAAGCTAAACAGCAAGAAGATGAATTTGAAGAAACCCGAAGTTAAGTTCATGGGCCATGTTATCAGCAAAGATGGTCTCAAGCCAGATCCAGACAAAGTCAAAGCAGTGGAAAACATGCCCAAGCCAACATGTAAGAAAGAGACTCCAAGTCTACTTGGTTTCATCAACTATTTGGCCAAATTCTCACCAAGACTATCTGAGGTAGCACAGCCATTGAGAGATCTGACCCTGACCAACGCCCAATTTGTATGGTCCAAGCAACACAACAAGGCATTCGTCGAAGTGAAGAAACTAGTGGCAAACTTTCCAGTACTCAAATATTACGACAGCAATGACGAGGTTACTATTCAGTGTGATGCCAGCGAACGAGGTCTTGGTGCAACACTCCTTCAGAACGGGCAACCAGTTGCATTTGCATCACGAACACCGTCTGCAGTTGAACAAAGGTATGCACAGATAGAGAAGGAATGTCTGGCCTTTGTGTTTGGTTGCCAAAAGTTCTCACAATACATCACAAGACGAGACAAAGTCACTGTCGAATCAGATCATAAGCCGCTGCAGTCAATATTCAAGAAATCGCTTCTGTGCGCGCCAAGCCGTCTCCAAGGAATGATGCTTCGACTACAGAGATACAACCTTCAAGTAGTCTATTAACCAGGAACGCAGATGTTTGTAGCTGATTACCTGTCCGGAGCTTTCCTGAAAGACACTGGTCCAGAGGATGAAGAGTTTCAAGTTTTTGCTCTGGAGCTGGAAGCAATGAACCTGTTTGATACCATCAAGATAAGTAGGCCACAGAACAAGACCCTGTCATGCAGACCCTCAAAACTACTATACTGATTGGTTGGCCAGAGAGAAGAGAAGAAGTACCAGTTCAGATTAGAGAATATTGGAATTTCAGAGAAGAACTAATACTTCACAACGGCATTCTTTTCAAGAATCAGCGAGTCATCATTTTAAATGCTCTGAGACCAGAACCGACTACTAGAGCTCATTCCAGTCACCAAGGAATCAAAGCCTGTATACGAAGAGCACAAGATGTAGTCTTCTGGCCCTCCATGACCAAAGACATCAGAGAAGCGGTTGTGAAATGTAAGATATGCGCAACATTCCAAGCGAAGAATATCAACAGCCAATGCAGACACATGAAATACCCGATCTACCATGGAGCAGAGTTTCATCCGACCTGTTCACTCTGAACTGCAAGGAGTACGTCATGCTTGCAGACAGCTACTCAGATTTCATAGAGTTGAAAGGCACAACCGCAAACTACATCATAGAGTTTCTCAAAGAGCAATTTAGTCGCCACGGCATACCTGATGTACTTGATACCAACAACGGGCTGCAGTACTGCTTCTGAGAGTTCACAGAGTTTTCCAGATGTCACCCAGACATGCCAAATCCAATGGCAAAGAAGATTTTCAAGAAAGCTCAAGAAACAACAAGGACCCGTGGCTAGCATTGTTGGATCAACGGAACACACTGACGCAAGGTGTGAACTCTAGCCCAGTACAGAGATTGATGTCCCACAGAACACTACACTGTTACTGGTATCAGCAAATCTTCTGTACCCTAGAGTAGAAAAAGGAGTCAAAGAGAAATTGAAGGCCAAGAGGCAGACAGCTAAAAGCTATTACGATAGAAGTGTCAAGGTACTACCATAGCTAGAAATAGGCCAAGAAGTTAGAATAGCTGCTCAGCGAAACAAAATCTGGGAACCTGGTACCTGTGTCCAGAAGCTATAAGACTGCTCATACCTGGTTGAGGCACTGAGGCCCAAAAAAAGACACCCAAATGACTGGTGAGACTACTGTCGCTGAAACAAAACCACCCACACCTGTGCCAGCACACCAGTTAGAGTCAACAACCACCCACACCAGTTAGAGTCAACAATACCCAGCAGCAGACTGTTAGTGCACCACTCAAGACAACCTGTACCAGAATAGTGAGGGCACCTGTGAGATTTAAGGACTATGTCTAAGTGTTTTAACCGATTATGGACACTGAACATGGAACAGTGTTTTTCTTTATGTTTTTTTATTTTTATTTACATGAAACTGTCAAGTGTGTTTTGGACACTTGTCGTTAGCAGGTCATTGTAGTTATTTCTTTTCTCTCAAAAAAGAAAAAAAAAGGGAAGATGTTTCAAGATACACATACTTCCGGTGAATAAGCCGTCAATCATAAACCGTGTATAGACTGTCAATCAAATAAACGTGTAGCAGCTTCTTAAAATGGCGTGTTTCTCAGTGAAACTTTAACATCTTTGGTGTCTGTTGAGTGCGGGGTAGTTCTGATTGCATGAAGAGATTCATTAAATACGGGCTAGTAAGACTATTGTGAAACCTGTTATCCTGATTTCTCGCCCAAAAAAAGAATTTGGGATCAGCAGTTATCTTTACTGTACAGAGTGTCCGTTCTCATGCTGTTAGTCTCTTATCGATAGTACTTGTGAGTGCAGACACTGCTTATTCCAGCATTTGTATGTTGTGACATGATTGTTTTGTAGGTGGGTGCCCTGACCATTCTTATGAAGAATGGTACTATTAATCCATGTGATGGAGAGCTGACGTTTGTTGGCAAAGTGCTAGGTAGTCTGCCGATTGATGTTCACCTTGGAAAGCTGTTGGTGTTTGCATATGTGTATGGTTGCCTGGAAGAATGCCTTGTTATCAGTGAGTATCATCAATAGGCATACATTGTATAAAAGAAGTATTTTACTGACAACCACTCACCCTATGAGGCTTTCCAGGAAAAAAATCTTGATAGACCACTCACCCAATGGGATTTTTCAGGGGGAATGGAAACAAATGATGACAAGAATACAAATTGTAAATAAACATTATATGGTTAAAAATCCCAACTGGTTATTTGCAAGCGTGGCCGAGGAGTTGCTGACAGGGGTATCAAGAACAACACCAGTTGATGATCAGAACAGGACTTTAACCGGCGACCTGTGGATTTTAAGTCTGGTGCCTAACCACTTAGTCACGCTTCCTCCAACAGGCAGTAGTTTAGCAAATATTGTAGATGAATGTGAATGTTGGATAATAACCTTTGTTGAGCTTGCCAATTTCACTTAGAGTTAGTTATTTACAGAAGGTTCTTTTAAAACTAAAACCATTAATGGCATAAAGCTTGTTTGCTTCTAAAGCTTTCTTGAAGGCCGGTGCACACACAAGTTATGTTCATTGGGTGATTATTTACATGTAAATGAAACACAAGACAAAGATTTACAGTGAAGGAATATTTTAAGTTTATCTCTTCCATAATGATAGACATTCTTCTTGAACTTTTCTTCATCCTTAGGTGCTTCATTGTCTCTGCAGTCTTTCTTTGCAAACCCCTTTAAGCAGGAATTTGATGCTTACAGGTAAGTGAAGTCCATCTGTCAATCTTGAAAATGACACCTAGTGGCCCTGCTTACATAGGCTTTTGTCCTTTGTGCCTGTGAAAATGGCACATTTTTGCTTCTAGCACTGCTCAGAAGTTTTGGAAATTATCTGGAAATAGTGCTAGTTACTCTAATTTATGCTCCTTATCATCAAAATCATGCTACTAGGTTTTTAAGCAAACTAAAGAAAGTACAAGTCAAATAAAGACAAAATTAAACAACTCCTCATAATGACTGCAGAATAAGTTGTCAGCTGCTGAAGCAGCGTTTTCTTTAAGCCTTTTAAGTAGGTGGAGTTTTGTGAAAAGTAGACGGGTGTGGGACCTGATAAACATCATCTCCTCGACATATCTGGACTCATGAAGCAATGAAAGTAGCCAGCAAAACCTGGCTATTATATGCGGCCCTGGCTGAACTATTTGAACTGAAAATGGAAGCACTTGACAATGAGTATAAGGGCTCGCCCGCTCGTGTTATGTTGTTTTGCAGAGATTGGAGGCGTTTACATGTAAGAACTGCACTTTCCAGCTGTAACATCTGTTCATGATTTGGAAATCTATCGCTTTGACTAAAATAGCAGGCCCCTATGTGCCTTAAATTACGGAACAGAACAAAGATTCAACTTGATCGTTTAGATGGACTCGGTAGTGTTTTTTCACTGAGACGCTAAATGTTCTGTACTATTAAATCTCGAAATGACTTGAAAGCTGTAGAAACAATGGAAATTAAAGGGTTAATTGTTTCTACTTATGATCACTTCTTAACTGAATGGCCTTAATTAATTTCGCGACTTAAATTTTCAAAGTTGCGAAATTTTCATAACTATTTGCAAATTGCGACCAGACATTTTTTTAATTTCGAGCCCTGACTGTATGCAATCTTAGGTCTGAGGCCTCAGTCAGCTCCCTGCCAAGCTGCATGTCTGGGTTCTGAGACCAAGAAACATCAAAACTTCATACTGATCACAGGCAGCATGGAGCCAGCAGTCATCAAAAGTTTAAGAAACAAACTAATTTAAAAAGAAGTGTTTTCAAAACGAAATTATGTAACTTTTCAATTTCACTGAAAGTCAAAACAGCCAGGTTATGCTAGGAGTGCTAAATATAGATAAAAGCTAAAAAAATTTGTTCAGCTCGCTAAATTATGCCAAAGTAGCACAATTGAAAAAACCAGCACCTGCTTGTCAGTGTTACGGTATTGTAATAATTATTAGAAAATTGATATTAATTGTATTTGGTGGAAAAAATGAAAATTAGGAAGTGAGGTTGAAAGCTATGCCATGGAAATAGTTTTTAAATCTTCCTCAACATGTACTGTATTTTTTTTGTCTTTCACAGTAAGAAGATGGCCTGGAGTGATTATTCACACAGTGACTGCATTGCAGCTCTCAATGCCTTTAAGGTACAGAACTCTGAAATGGTGATCGCCTTTTCTTTACAGTTTCAATAATTTATTTCATGTGAAATTTTTGCATGGGGTCATGTTGTAAGTTGGGATCTGACTGTTTTACTATTTTATTCATTTTGTTCAGGAGTGGACCATGTTGAAGAGGCGAAAAGGATTTCCAAGAGTGCGTGAAATTATCTTTTGTTGATAACACGTGGTGAAAGATATGAAATATGGTTACATACCTTTATGAGTGCATTCAATAAGATATGAAGTACTGTAGGCATTAGGGGCAGCTCTTGTCAGAAATCAATAGAGACCTTCAGCAAACTACAATGGCAGCATCAACAAGAACATCACCTAACAAAAGATTTTATGAGTAGAACAATAGCTGTGCGCATGCTTTCTTTTGCGTGATATCTGACGAGGGTACATTTCTGAGCTTTCCTCTGCAAAACAACAACATGAAATGATTAAAAGAATAAACAAATTGAATATAATTGAATTGCACAACATGTAAGTTCTTAGTATTTTGCAGAATGCCAACAACAGTGGGTAATGTTTCGTATTATTATTTGGAATTGAATGCTGGCATTACATATTTATCTTTCAAATTTCAAAGGTGAAATGTAAATTCATTTTGTACTAGGTGTTGTCCTTGGGGTCAGCTTCGTGATTGCTTAAGCTCTCTAGTAAAAAAGGGCCCAGAACGTTTTTCTTTTCTTGGTAATTCACAGCAGAATATGTGTTGGAGCGTTGTTGGTGCCAGGTCTCGTTCAGAGCACTGCTTAGTTAATAATGGCTATGTAGCCATAAAATTCTGAATCTGTCACTTATGATTAAATAATCATTTTTTTCTTATTCAGATTATGTTGATTATTGTCGTTATTAATTTATAACTGGAACTTTTGGCAGGGAGAACTAAACTGGAGTGAGGAGAACATGATTCAGTTGGGTCGTATAAGAGAGGTGAGAGCACTTCTACCAAATAATTGTCTGAAATCTTGTTTAGTTCCATCTTTCTGTGAAAGCAAATTATACAAGTATGTACAGGCTTGGCTGCTTTAAACACACAATCTATATTTGCCTTACTCCTAAGAGGGAAGTTGGGAGGATGGGGGGCTTACAGCAGGCATCGAGTGAGTGAGATATAGAGGATGATGCATGGATGAGGGTAGACATAAATTGAAGGGCCGAGTCCAAAACCATGCTAAGTGACGATCTTAAGAGTTTTTTTCGGCAAAAGCGCCTGAAATTTTGCATGCCGTTTTCAATTGAATAGGAAAACATAACCCTGTATTTTTTCCGCTGGTTTGCTCTTCGTTTTCGTATGCAAAAACTTGTATTTGTTGTCATGTCAGCACGTGACTGCAAAGACGGTAATTTCACTTCAAATCCTGCAAAATATTGATCTTTTGCAACGTGCAACCTTAAAAAAATGTTGATTTCAGGTAGCGGTTATGGGTTGAGGTTAGAGTCAACGTTCAGGGTTAGGGTTATCGCTTAGGGTTAGCGCTAGTGCTAGTGGTTATGGGTCGAGGTTAGAGTTAACGTCCAGGGTTAGGGTTATTGCTTAGAGTTAGGGCTAGGGCTTAGGGTTAGGGTTATTGCTTAGGATTAGCGCTAGCGCCAGCGGTTACGGGTCGAGGTCAGAGTTAACATTCAGGGTTAGGGTTATTGCTTAGAGTTAGGGCTAGCGCTCAGGGTTAGGGTTATTTCTTAGGGTTAGCGCTAGCGCTAGTGGTTACGGGTTAGGGTCAGAGTTAACGTTCAGGGTAACAGTTAACATTCAGGGTTAGGGTTATTGCTTAGGGCTAGGGCTAAGGACTTTGATTTTACTTAGAGAACAGTGAAAGGTTTATTTCGTGCAGCGTCTAAGCTCAAAAACTTCGACTTCAGGTCTGAATAGATTAAAATGTTGATTTCACGTTAAGGCCTGACGGCAAGGCTCTTGATTTCACTTAAAAACGAGCAAAATCTTCATTTTACGCAGCGCGAATGCTCAAAAACGTCAATTGCAGGTCAAAATAGGTTAGAATGTTGATTTCACTTTAACGTGTGGGAGCAAGGATGTTGATTTCACTTAGAAAACAACAAAATGTTAACTTCCTGCGATGTATAAGCTCAAAAATGTAGGGCTAACAGATTAACAGATTAATCCTTCTGTGCAGCGTACAGGTCTCCATACATCTACATGGCTGCTGATCCCAGAAGTTTAACACTACAAATCATGCAGAGTTCAAATAAAATCAATGCAACCTGGATCACAGATCTATGTTTCAATCGATCGCATCTTGTTGGCCATTATTATCATGTTGAAATAAAAAAGGAAAAACCAAGCTCTGAAATTAGTTTAAGTACGAGTTAGTAAATTTTGCCGATCTTGTCTTGTCTCGTCCTGCAGAACGTGATCGCAATGCACGCCGGGAAGGTTCTCTTACACCTCGTGCACAGGTAAACATGGCCAACGATACAAGAAAAAATTTATAAGTCTGAAAGCAGTTCTCACTTTCCAAACTTTAATGCTAGCAACGCTTGTCAAATGGGATTTTTTGGGCAAGAACTGCTCTTGGACTTTGCTGCATGGATCGACCTGACTTCAAACACCGATAAATGGCTTATCAGTTGCGTTGGAAGTTACAAAACACATTTTGCTTCTTTAAAACGTGTTGGTGACTTACGGGTTTATCAAGGCTTTATGATACCAACCACGCAGGCTACAAGGTACTTAAAAACAATGCTTAAGATATTAGTCGAAAGAGCAGTAATACATCACTTCTCTGATCGATCTTTGCTTTGACGCTCGATCGAAATTCACGTGTTATGTCTCACGTCACAATAACCTGTACAAAAACTCTCTCCAGTCCAGCTCCATTCGGAATTTTTTTAAAAAGATATCTTGATTTTTGAAAGGAGTAAAGAAACAGAATGAAAAAAAAATTGAGCGACCTCGTATCGAGCTGGCGTCACGGCAAAACGCGCCTTGCACTATCGAAGCAGTAGTAAGAGCTTAAGATATTATAGTGACTTCATCCTTTAGCGAAACAAAAGGTTTGTTTTGTTTTTCATTTAACAAGAGATCTGCAAAAGATGCTGCTTGGAAAACTGAGGGTTGTTTGCATACGTTATTTCTCCGAAAAGGAAGAGCAAACCAAGGAAAAAATACAGGGTCTTGTTTTTCTGTTTAATTGAAAACGGCTGCAAAATTTCAGGCGCTTTTGCAGAAAAAGAGAAAAACACTTAAGATTGTCGCGTAGCATGGTTTTGCACTCAGCCCCTCAGTTCTTTGTTTGTGTGAGTTTAAATGTGAGTATCATTGATCGAGGAGCCTGATATCAAGTTGAACACCAGCTGCAACCTAGTTTTCAATATCCAAACAACACAGCATAACAAAAGTAATAAGTCATTGTTGTTGCTCTGGATGCTCTGTGTCCTCCATGGAACAAAGAGGACTAGATGATTATGATATTGTTGTCACTATCGCTATCGTTATCGTTATTATTGATATCGTATAGGTTGAGCAGCTTGTGGAAGAATTGACTGAAAGACTCAAGCAGCTTAACCTGCGAACAATAAGACCTTTGCATCAAAAGTGAGTTATGACATTCTCTGTTTTAATGGTGGTACATGCATTTTATTTCGATAAAGTCTGAGTGTAAACAGCTGTAATACTGATACTTACCAAGTCAATGTCTGCTTCACAGGGTCACGACTCAGGAGTCTCTTTTCATTTTAAAGGTGAGTGGTCATCCTCACTGGCCATAGACCCTTTTAATAATCCAATTAGCATGCCCTTACTGACCTTGTTTTAGACTTGCTACAAGTCAACATCTTGAGTTTCAGGATAGAAAACTAAGCGAGCAATGCAAGGCTTTAGGCCTAACCTTCTTTGAGAGTAAAATGCTTTGAATTGTCAACCTAAAGATGTTGTTAGTAAGGCCAATTTTTGATACTTACAAAAGAACTGGCAGCCATTTGATTTATGAAAACACTCGACGTACTTTGTTTTTGTGAAAAAGGCTGTTTTTTTATTGCTGTTATGGAATAGTTTGCCGGCTGAATTATGTGCTATTCAGTCATTAGCTATTTTTAAATCTAAGCTGAAAACTTATTTATTTTGTTTAGCTTTTAAAGCGTATCTTGCTTGATATTCACTTTCATTAATATTACTAATTAGGTTTATTATCATTAATATAAATATTCTATGTTATTTAAAATATAGATGTAATTTAGTAAATTGTTTGAACTCAGGAGTATCAGTAGTTCATACTGTGTGATAGGCCGGGCGAGTGTAGTTCTGAGAAGAACTGTTGTTGGTGACTGACGTTTCGACAACCTGAGTGGAAGTCATCTTCAGAGTCAAGTGAATAGTGTTTGTCAGTCGATGACAAGTTTGTCATCGACTGACAAACACTATTCACTTGACTCTGGAGATGACTTCTACTTAGGTTGTCAAAACTTCGCTCACCAACAACAGTTCTTTTCAAAACTATTCTCACCCGGACGATCACACAATACAAAATACATGTAACTAGTTATTTTTAAAAAATTTGAATTTTATTGTAGTATTTTAAGTTGTATAGGGCTGTTGATCTGGGCCGGGTTGTTCAAAGCCCGATTAAGCTAACCCAGGGTTAGCGAGAATATTGATTTCACTTTTGTAACGTATTGGTTTGATAATATGTTGATATTGTTTGCCCTTCAGTTTTGAGCTGTAGCAATCTCAAACTACACCAAACGTTAGTAAGAGTAAATAGCACTCTAGAAGTTATTAAATTGTTATCATTATTGTTATTATTGTTATTGTTATTATTATATTTATTTATTTGTTTATGAATGAACACAAGACACTTTCATCTGATGCACTTTGTTTTTAGCCTAACTTGCTATGAGAATTGTAGTTTTCCTGCCGGTCATAGTTTATCAACGGAGGTCATAAGCTATAAACCAAGTATTATGACTTGTAATTAAATCCAAATTGTAAAACTTCATTTACTTTACAGCTTGTGATCTGTGGTGCATTCTATCCAAACTTCTTTACATCAAGTGATATTGACGAAGCTGAAGTCATGAAAGCGATGTCTGGTCATGATCCTTTCACCACTGTTATAGTATGTATTTGGTGCAGTTATGAACAGTGATCAGCACATAAGTTCTCCTAAATAATCTCCATACATTGTCACTTTGGTAGGTGTTGAGAAGTAAACAGTCATGTGAACAATGAGCGTCAGAAGAGCAAATAGCTTTCAGAAAATTTACATTGGCTCAACTTCATAGTAACCAAATTAGCCTTATTCCAGGATTATATGTACTGTAATTACACTTTAAGCAGAAGACACCACTCTGCTGAGAAATTATGAGAGGTACATGTGCATTCTGTGGCAGCATCCTACTGGTTTGGAGAGTTGTCCAATATATCCGATCCGTAGCTGGTCCCCAAACTGGTCACAGATCATGAGGGATCGCGACGCCCCGTCACCGTTTGTCAGTTCGTGACATATGAGCGATCGAGCATTGTCCTCCACATTTAAAATGAAAGTATGTGGCGTCATTATGCTAGAACGAGGAATGTTGTGACACATCTTTCCCCTGCTTATTTGTGTTGTTTTCAGGTCGTCACGATCCGTCACGAACATCAACCCCTTTGGCGACCCATTACGGACTGGGTGTATTGTACGCTTGTCTGCATGGTGCAGAGAAAAAAGTCTGTTTGGGCTGGTGGATCTTTCAGTAATTCTGTCTAGTTTTAGTGGGAAAGTTTTTGAGGACATTCAAATAGGCCATTTTCGAGTAACCTTATGCCTCTGTTTCAAAATGAGTCCTCATTCAAAACTTTAATATGTAAATGAATTTGATTTGCATGAAAGTTAACCTGTAGGGGAACACATTTTCATTGAAATGGTTTCGCACGAAGACCTTTTTTGACACGGAGGCACAAGGCAACTCGGAACAAGCTTATTGCGGAAGTACTGTTAAAGATTCAATTTGGGGCTAGCGACAATGACTTCTGGTCAAGCACATCATATGCATAGTTGCATACAGTTTGCCCTTAGGGCACTCCTGAAAATTTGTTTTCTTTGCACTCTAAATTCTATGTCAAGAGTGTGAATACTTTGTTATGGAGTCGAAGAAATTGTCCTGATGGTGACAACTGATTTAGGTCAGGAATATGCCTCCCCATGGTGCTCTATACCGGTCAGCAATTGCAAGAATGTTCAGGCAGTGTGGTAAAGGCAAAGCTCTGTACTTTGAGGAAAGCAGGTTAGTTGATCCTAGGCTGTGATCCTTGGTGAACCATAATTAAGTTTGTTTGGTGCCATGTGGTCTAGGGGTTTTTTACTTTCATAGGCTATTCTCAATATGTGGTGACAAGTTTGTAACACAAATTGAGTGAAAACGTTATCATAGCTCATTTAGGATTTGGTGAAAGCATCATGAAAGCTAGTGGTTGTGTGCAAGAGACAGACTGCACTCTTACCCTTAATGCTTGTCTCTTATGTCTGCTATGAGAAGCATTGTACCATTCACTCATAAGACGTGACTGATCATTGTAGTTATACACACAACTTAAGCAGTTGTGAATTTAAAGCCTGAGAGAAATTCAGGCCTGAACATGATTCAAACCCACGACCTTTACGATACCGGTGCAGTGCTCTACCAACTGAGCTATCAAGCCAACTGGGGCCTGGCAACTCTGTGAGTTGGGAATGCACCCTTTCTCCACAATTCAAATGTCATAGTTTAAATATAAGTGATCTTTCATATATTCACTCAGTTGTGGAGAGAAATGCATTGCCGATGTGTATGTTAATCCTGAGAAACTGACAGCCTTGTCTTTGTGTTGAACTTCAGGGCCTACATTGAATTTGAAAGACCACGTTTTGTTGACCAAGGCTTGCAGTCGAATGCAATTGTCCCAGCTGTCTACAAAGCCATTAAAATGAGGTCGGAATCAATTTCTTTAGGCCATTTCCGAATTGTCTTTTGCCTCAATATCAAAACGAGTCTACGTGTGAAACCTTTCAAATGAAACTTTGTTTGGCCTCATACAGGTCTATTTTCAAGTTAATCAAACTCGTTTTCGTATGAAAGGTTTTTCACGAGGATTCATTTTGAAACAGAGGAAAAAGATAACTTGGAAATGGAGTTATTCTTTGTCTACCATGCCTGACGGCATGTAAGGGATATCTTAGCCTGCGAGCAGACTTATCTTTGAGTCACCCGTGCGAGCGGCGAAGAGCCAAGTGATCCAGCGGAAAGGAATCTGGTGAAAAGGCGCGCCGATTTCGTGCTTGTGGATCAAATCAAAATTGGTCCTTTTCCTGGGTTAGCTTAATCGGATTCTTAACAACTTGGCCTAGGAGCTACGCTCTTAGGCTGGCCTATATATTACTCTCTGTCTTAAGGTTGTCGCATTTTGAAACGTTTAGCGACTCGTTTGTAATCCGTGTTTTAAAATCTTCTCCATTCTTGACCATCCTTGTTCCTTATTATATAACTCTTAAGTGTTTTTCTACCTTAGTAAACTATTATTCTCAAGTTTTAGTTTAAAGGCAAATTAGTAAGTACGTGGTGAAAATAAGACACCCTGGCTGAGCTCCTCTATGCGTCTCACTGTGAAAGAAAACAAAACCACAGCGTGATGACACTTCGCCTCATTAGCCCTTGATGACACACTAACCATTACAAATTTATGTTCTTTGCAGACAGCTCCGGAAACCGCTCAATCTTTTCATCTCTGAAGCAAAAAATCAACAAATGGACAGGCTGATGGAACAGAGGAGGTCTTTTGGAGAAGCTACAAGACCCAAAAGACTTAGAACAAGCAGGTTGGTCAGTTGCCGAGCTTTGTTGCCAAAAACAAAACTTTGTTCCTAGGTGTACAGACATGCAACAGTAAGTTTTGTTATTTCTACTCTAGGATGGCTACACTTCTTTCGTCAAGAGGTCCAGGTAGTGTGGAGTTAATGGAAGAACCAAGGCAGGTACTGTGAGTTTCCAGTGTTTTTAGTGTAGATCCATGTATTTTTATTTTTTTTTTAATTTTTTCACCAGACGACATGAATACAATATTGGTAACAACTAAGTGCAGTGAAAAAGAAGTGGAAAGGCCAAAATATAGTGAACTTATTTTACACCTTTAAACTAAATACATTTATTTTAGGGTAAAAAGAAAACTAGTATTAGAGAAGAAAGAGTTAACACTTAGTAGTAAATAAATAGATTATGTTAGACTTATTATACTGAGCAAAATAAAACTGGTAAAGTACTTTCTTTAAATAGTTTTCTAGATAATTTATTACGTATTGATAATCATTCCTGTAATAGCATCCAATAATAGCTGGGCAAAATTTTCTGATCTCTATTCTGTTGTAAGGACGCACTTCGAGTGGCGTAATTATAGTAGAGACATTGTCCTTGCCTCTACCCTTAATTACCTCGAGTAGTGTAATCCTTACCTCTTAAGAGGGCATATGGCAAACTTGTAAATAAGTTCAGACAGCTGGTTAAACCATCCACCTTAACATTGTCATTTGTTTTGTTTGTTTTAACAGGTTAGCCTTCCGCAGAAGGGCTACTTAGAAATTGTGACCTCAGTGGTAAGACTGCAATAACTGAGTTTAATTTATTGTTGACCTGTAGGAAGTCTATGGAATCGAGTATTCAAGTCATGGATGGCTTATACAACCTGCTTCAGTTACAAGAACAAAAACTGCTCAAACCGCGGTTATATTCTGAAGACACTCGCGCGAGACATTCTTGGTGAAAAGTTTATTGAGGATGCGTCAGTCAGTCAGTCAGCCATCAGATTCTCACAAATTAACTAATGATTGTAAGATTTAGAACCCGTACTACGCCAGACACGAAAAACTATTAAAAAAACACCCTTTATATGCGTCCAAAAATATGTGGAGAGGTATTGCTCATCTAATGCATGACAAGTAGACCCCGAGGAAAGGGCATTGTACAATTATTTACAAAAGTTGGTCAAACACGAAGCATATTCCTAAATAATACATATATAAAGTGGGCCAACACAACGACTGACTGACCTAGAATGACTTGAATCTCTTGCCAAAACCTTAAATAGTCCTTAAGCATCCCATGATGCACCGCGAGTCTCTCCAACGTGCCGTCAGAATAATAATTTCCGACTTGTTGGTCCCTCAAGCGCCAGAAATTATATATATTGGTGGCTGTCGCAGATGTTAGTTGCCCAATGTGAAACTGGCTTGTATTGTTCTCTAAAACTCCTTGTTGAATTTGTGAATTGTCTCCTGCTAGTTGACGTCCTGTCTATGTTGTTGTTTAAAGTGTTAGTGCGATTAGCTATACCTAGCTAGTTCACGGTAACCGGTATGCCACTTAAACTGAGAAACGATTATATCAACTACACATAATAGGCTTAAAAATTCCCACTGGCGGGAGATAGACCAGTTTGCTATTTACAAGCATAGCGAGGAGTTGAACTAGGGTCTACTGAGAAGCAACTCCAGCTAAGTGGCGAGAGCGGGACTTGAACCCGCGACCTCGGAAGTCCCGTGCCCTAACCAGTCAGTCATGCCCCCACGCTGCCTCCTCTACTCCCTGTGTTCGCTGTACAGTGATTTTTCCAATGTTTGTTTCCATTTCATTTTAGGTGATAAACGCTGGCCATTTCTGGGCTCAGAAACCTGACAGTGAGTCCGCTAGAAAACTCCAAATGCTGCAAGAGAATATCAACGCGTATGATGGTAGAGACCTCGAGGTATGATCAAACTCCGTATACTTGAGCGTGCATCATAATCCAATGAGATGTGGTTGTGGCCTGATCAGACATGACTCGCCGCTACACAAGAGAAATGCAATGTGATAAAACCACAGGCGAATCTCGGTGTCGTCATTGTTTACATTTTTCCTTTTTAAAGGCCCAGCATTGGCCATTATGCTTTGCGCACCTCTGTTGTTTTTTGGTTTACACGGGAGCAAGGAGACTATTGTTTTCGAGTTCGATTCTGGCGGCAAACGAAGCCCTTTGCAACATCACAAAAATGGCCGCCAAGAGATCACAGCGTACATAGCTTAATGGGCAATACTGAGTCTTAAACGTAAGACTGGCATCACGTCAGACACAAATGGAGAACAAGCATTTACAGCTGGTGAAACTCGGTGATTAATGAATGAAATGTTTGGCTCTTAAGGAGTAATATTTGAAGGGAAATATGGTTTTCAAAAACTGCAACATTTCTGGGTGGCAATCATTCATTTGTATGTCGCACAAATTATATTCAATACATCGGGGTCCGAGTTTTGAAGAGCACTTCAAGAAGTTAGACTTGCTACCACAGCGGGAACAGCTTTGCCTCGATTAAATGTTAGATTTTCCATTAGGTCCACATTGCCACGTAACCTTTTTCAGCCGTCATCCTAACAGTTTTGATCAATCGAAGCAAACAGACTGATAGAGCTAATGTTGATCCAGAGTAGCCCGATGAAAAAATTTTAACGGACGTCTGAGACGTCCGTTGAGATTTTTTATCAGGCCTTTGCTCCGTCGGTTTCTTACAAGGGTTTAAAAAAAGTGATCGCACGATGACGAATTTGATGATCGTGCGATGAGTGAAATCAGTGAATCAGCAATCTTTCTTTCTTTTGGGGAAGGTTATTCGCACTTTGTGTACAAGTTTGTTAAGTTTCGCACTTTGTAACAACATAAGTGCAAGATATGTTACAAAGAAAAATTTCCACAGATGCAAAATGTAAGACATGGCCAAGATTTGCCTCGGACGTACTACTTTTTAGGAATTAGCAACAGATGTGCTGCAAACTGTATCCAAGAGATGTTTGTCATCACGTTATCACTTATTTTAATCCGTGGCTGAAACCAACGGTCCGTGCATCGTCCTGACATAAAAGCCGTTCCAAGAGACGTCTGGAATCAGTAGTACATGTTTATGTCAACATTGTTGGCGTTGAATTTTAAGATGAATGCATGGTTGTTCAGAGACATTTATTTATTTATTTAGCCCATTGAAAAAAGGGACCTCTCTGTTGGCGCACTGTGTCTGGCTTTATACGCTGAAGATGAACTGTTCTACAGAGCCAGAGTCCTGGCCATCAACGATGGAAAATTCGTTACTGTGGAGGTAGGTCAAGGGGGATTTTAGGCGACGAGTGTCGTATGCTAAATATTTACTTGGGTAGAATACGCGTTTCCCAAAGAGGTGGCGGAAAGTAATATTAGGGGTGGATGTTTGGTAGTCGGTAGTCAAGTGCTGCTTAATAGCTTTTAATTGAATGGTCACTCATTAGGGTTTCATTCACGGACTTAATAGACTAAATAGTACCACATGAAAGTACTGCTTAATAGCTTTTGTTGGAATGGTCACACACCATGTTTTCATCCACGAAGTCAAAAGTTAGAACCACAGCTTGTAAACAGTACCAAATGAAAGTACAGTGCTACAGTAGAACCCTCGATATTTCTAACTTAACTCGATCCACAGTCGTCTCCCTTTCCTCAGTCGAACCCGGTCATTTTATCCCCGATTTCTGTAACTACCGTAGTTTTTAAACCAA
>CM042750.1:29716172-29741728 GCA_022496165.2 Catalaphyllia jardinei | reverse complement strand
TTCCCTCGTTTTTTCGAAAAATCGAGATTCCACTATACGTTTCTTTGTGATCAGCTAGTTCATCGAGACCTTACACTTTTTTCCAGTTTTTCTAACATGCATTCAAAATGTTTGTAGGTTCTTTTCCTGGACTTTGGTAACGAAGACTTGGTCAAGCTTGGGCATCTAAAGAAGATCAAGAGTGAATTTATAAACCTTCCTTTTCAGGTGTGTGCAGGGTGAGACTGGACCCGAAAATTGCATATTGATGACGTGCTTCACAGAGATCTGATTGGTTGTTGCTGAAATTTGAATTTTCGCGCGCAAATAACAATTATTCGCTACAAGGATCTTTTGTTTTCCACGTAACTTTTTGCTGTCCTTTTTTCCCAAGAGAAATACTAGTAACCCAACTTTTGTGATGAGAAAATAAGCCCTCAATCGTTTTTGGCTACTTTCGTTCCTCTACCTTTTTTATGAGTGATATTTTTCTTTCTTTTTTTCAGGCATTTGAGTGTAGATTATGTGAAGTAGCTCCCGTGCCCTCTGCCCATTGTCCTGTGGGCGTATGGTCTCCCAGAGCCACTCAGCTGTTTATACAGCTTACAGAAAACAGGAAGCTAGCTGCCAAGGTATGGTTTCTCTTCATACAGTTGTTCTTGATTTACAGTTGCCTTTTCTTTGTGGCTACTTATTGCGAAATGAATATCCCATCATTACTTTGTGGAGGTCATTTGCTGATGCATTTCGCAACCTGTCTTGCCTACGTTTTCCTTCTACTGAACAGCAAGCAATCAGTCTTGGCTGGATCTCAAGCCCCACCCTTAACCATTTAGGTGCTTAATGGAGCCCAGTCACGATATTTTGAGTTATTTTGGCGACGTAAAAATTACCTTTAAATTAAAGGAAACCTCAAAATAGTCGGTTACTAGCATAGAAAAAACACTCAAGACAATAACAAAATCATAAAGAAACAAGGATGGTTAAGGATGGAGAAGATGTACACGGATTACGAACAAATGTGTTTGTGTAGGTGTACTCTCTGGTCAAGAACGTGCTTCATCTGGATCTGTACGACACCAGCACTGAGGAGGACGTGCACATCAATCAAGTGCTTATAGACGAAGGTTTTGCCTTATTCCAAGAGGAGTCTCGCGCATCCAAGGTAACAGAAGCGCACTTTTTTGCCTACAACCATGAACAAATTGTGTTGGAAAATGCCAAAAACATAAAATCCTAAACGTAACACCTACAGAAGAAGTGTCAGCCCCCTTAATGTCGTCCCTTTCAATGTGTTGAAAATGGAAAAGAATGCAAACTTGCGTCAGATGAAAGTGTTTTGTCAACATTCCACTGGGGCGAGGAAAGGCAAAATGCGCTGCAAAAATAAAGTTTTCCAACCCTTGTAACAAAGGTTATGGCAAACGACCTGTGCCATCTCTGAGTCTAGTCTGGAACTCAGATTTCCCAGGGCCAAGAAAAACAGCGAAAGATTTGAGCACGAGATTAATCTGAGTCTCCCTGTAACCCATCTGTTAGAGCCTCCGATAGGTGCGCGGAAGCAAGAGAACTCGCTACTGAACTAAGGCTTTTGTTTCCCTGCGACAGATTGCCAACCAGAATGCTGGTGATGGCGCACCAGCTGATGACAACACAGCATGGATTGATCCATGGCTTGAAAATGAGCCTGATCCTCACAATGATGTCGTAACCAAGGTAACAACACGGCACGCCCACCTTGCACTATATTACCGGCTCATTTCGGCAGGACACCTCGGTTTTGACTGCCGCTGGCACCGCTGGTGCAGCCATCGTTTGCAAGGAAAGTCATTTGAATTTCACGTGCGCGTCATGTGTAAGTTGTGTGCGCTTCGCCGTAGAAACTAGTACTTTCCTTGTCTGAAACTTCCGGTAAAAAATAGTCTTCAGATCTTGGTATACTCGACGGTGTATATCTACATTTTTCGGAAATGCGGATCGAATATAATTGTGAAAGCAAAACGGGCAGGCAACAATAGAGTTGAATTGTGGCCTAAAGCTACAATCAGGAATTTTTTATTCCTTAGAACCAAGAAGATGAGACAAACGTCGGAAATTCTGACAGTCAAAACCCATGTTATACCGGTTTGTTTCTGAGAATTTAGATTATAACATTAACAGTGCCATATCATTCAATTATGATTCAATACCATTCAGCGCACTAGAAACTCTTAATTTGAACACTGGAGTTTGAGCGATTCTGAGCGAATTGATAGAGCCCAGTTGTTTTCATATTATTGCTTTACTTGGCGTAGGTTATTTGAAAGGTTGACATTGCTATCCACCGGATAAATCACTATCCAGCAGATAGCGTGGTTTGTTTTGTTAACACTTATTCAGTGGATAGCAATTAATCTGGCCCGGGTTGTTCAAAGGCCGGATAGCGCTTTCCACTGGATGAATCATTATCCAATGGATGTGTGTTAACAAAACAAACCACGCTATCCACTGGATAGTGATTTATCCGCTGGATAGCGTTATCCACCTTTCGAACAACTTGGGCCAGATGGATAGAGTTATCCAGTCTTCAAACAACCGGCACCTGGACTGTTATCCGCATCAAGACTAATGTTTAATTTACTGAAGCTACACGAACTCTAAATAAGCTATCATATTTTTGATAGGTGACTCTCCGAGGACCTGAGAGTCCCATTGAAATGGGCTTCTACAGTGTGACCAACATAGGAAGGATGAAGTAAGAAAGTCGGCGTGTTGCTATCCATTGTATTTTCATGTTTTCCGTATCCAGGAACTTAGAGGAAGGCGCATTGGCCTAACACAAAACGCGCTCGACTACACACTGAGAGGTGTAGGTTCAAGCTGTGGCTGGGGACATCACTGTGTTGTGTTCTTGGGCAAGACACTTAACTCTCTCAGCGCCTCTCCCCACCCAGGTGTACAAATGAGTCAGGCCAATTCAGTACGGGGGCGGGCGGGTCACCGTGCGGTGGACTAGACTAGGAGTCCCTTCTAGAGTAGAGGAGAAATACTCATCCTATGGAAACAGTAGAATAGCGCCAGCCTGATGCGACTCTTGTCTTGCACGCAGATCTTATATTTTTCAGCAGGATATTGAATAAGTTTTCCTTACTTTTCAGAGCTGCGCGAGTGGACCAGAGCTCTGTAAATAGCGTTATCTTAAACGATCAGCCCCAGGACCCACATCAAAGGTTCTTGGTCGCGGCCAACATTGGCATAAATGCCACTGGATCTGCTATGATTGCGAGGTAACTCTTCACAGGATCAGCGTTGCTCTAATTGCCTTCGAAATTTGAAATAGTTATAGTTTTGTTGTATGTATGTGCAAGACGTGCTGACCTTTGTACTCTAAATTCGGAGTTCTCTAAAATTTTTTTTTCCGATTTCAAATTTTCGCGCGAAAACATCACCCAATCAAAAGTACTTTACTGGGCCGGGTTGTTCCAAAGCCGGTTAACGTTAACCCAGGGTTAAACGTTAACTGAAGCATTACGTTTTCTTATTTAAAAATGTTTTTATCCTCTAATGTTTGGAGTAGTCTGAGATTACTTCAGCTCAAAACTGAAGAGCAAACAATATAAACAGAACACCAAACCGAAAAGTTACCAAACTGAAATCAAAATTCTCGCTAACCCTGGATACACCATTTTGCAAATGTTCAGTTCCTGGTGAATTGTGGGTAGATCCAGTCCTTTGTGGGGGCAAACGAGCAAAATTACAATTTCAAATTATGTCCCAAACTGGCCGTTTGCCCCCACAAAGGACTGAATCTACCCACAATTCAAAAGGAACTGATCATTAGCAAAATGGTGTATTAGCTTAATCGGGCTTTGAACAACCCGGCCCAGATCTCCAGCTCGTATTGTGTGATCGTCCGGTTGAGGGTAGTTCTGTAAAGAACTGTTGTTGGTGACTGACGTTTCGACAACCTGAACGCAAGTCATCTTCAGAGTTAAGTGAATAGTGTTTGTCAGTCGATGATGTTTTAAGTCTGGTCCGTTGAGACACTGCTGACAATTTTTCTTATTTTCACGTCGGTCTACAGTATTGTGCAAAAGTAATGCAAACGAAATGCGTCGAAATTCGCCCTTTGTTCTCGCGAATGTACGTCGAAAAATCAACGAACTTTCGAGAGGGATTTCGTTGGAATTCTTCCCGAAAAATTAGCGAACTTCGTTGATTATTCGCTTTAGCGAAATTCGAAGTAACGAATTTTCGATGTAACGAAACGAAAGTTCAAAATATCGAAGTTCGAAGTATAGTGAATTTTCAAGGATTGCACGAACTTGACATGTAAACAAACAACGCGTTGGATTGAGTTCAATATTATTGAAACTCTGCATCAATATTCGCTTCATCGCCGAATTAAAACAAATGGCTGGAATCTTAACTAGCGATGTTTACAGAAGCCCGCTTTCCCATGTAAAACAACACTGAAACGAGATATATTTTGTGCAGACAGAATATTTATTTATAAGCTGACGCTGTAATTTCGTATCTAAGTGAACAAATTTACTTTGTTTTGACTTTGGCTGAACATTCGCACGTTCAACACAGATACCAACAAGATGCGTTTCCAGAGTTCGTTTGCAGAAAACATTCTTTGAACACCTTACCTTACAAACATAATTCTTGCTTTGTTTAAAAACTCATGAATCGAGATAAATTCAATGCCAGTTTGAAAACTCTTGAAATAGTTGAATTCAGACAAATTCCTTCACTCTGTCTCCTGATTTAAACGTTTGCCATGTGACACGTACGCCATGTTGGCAAATTATTTTTGAGCCCACAGTAACTTGGGCTGTGGCGTTACCATGACGGAGAAAGTTTGAATGTCAATAAAGAGAAAGAACATGGAAATAGAAAAAAGGAATGGTTAACATTATTTCCGTCAAACCGAAAAATGTATCTTTCGCAGCCGCTAATTTGAACGTCACACAACACTTTGCCACAATTGCGCATTTCATGGCGTCCTATAAATGGTTGCGAACAAAAGAGCGAAAAAGCTCTTTCGCGCGGAGTCTGGGTTACGCAAACATGGCCGTGTCAACAAGCGGCCCTTATGCTCCACAAACGTGAGCCAAGAAACCTCCAAAGAACAATGGTGTAAGAAATGCGATCCTTTCAACGTGAAGTAAACAGTAAAAGGAACCTTTGAAGTACTATAGGTGAGTCTTGTATAAAACTGTTGTATAAACGGACACGAGTTTGTCGTAAAGCTTACACTGTGAAGTGACATCAGAAAAGAATCGTCGCGGCAAATTCGAACTGGGCAAATTATCGTCCAGAAAATGCGTAGAGATGTTCAAGCAGAGCAAACAAAGAGCGATATTTCGCTCAAATGTTCTAAGTCATTTATCGAACACTGCGAATTATCACTTTAAAATTCGAAGTATATTTTCGTTCCGAGCGAATTGTCGTTCGAAAATTCACGTAGTTGGAAACAATAGGCATCACGAATTATCGTGACTTTTCGTTGAAAATTCGCTTCCATCGAAAATTCGATATTTTTTCGTCGAAAAGCCAGGAAAAGCCGCGAATTTCGACGAAATACGTTTGCATTACTTTTGCACAATACTGTATCTGTAAAACCTTGAAATTAGTGCGAAGTGAGATAATAATGTTTTCGAAACTTAAATGTCCGAATGTTCTTTTTCCAAGCAATGCAATCCAACATCTATGTGAGGGCAATTTCGGGCGCTTTTGCAGATTCTGCCTGAAATTGCGTTGCATTTTCGTTGGACTACATTGTAGTGCAAGTGAGACAGCTATGGAGACAATTCACTCGAACCTCAAGCGACTCCTATTGTGCAGGTCCACAGTAAATGTCTTGTTTTTCGTTTTAGGGACACCACCTTGATGCCGAACATTCACGGTCTGATGCATTTGGTTGCGCTTCTTTTCACTCCATACGCTGAAATGAGGTACAAAAAAACGCTTTTTGTGTATGTGTTATCTGCTAAGCACTTAATTTGCGAAGATTCTACCATACCCTGTGTTTTTCCACGTATTGTCTTCACACAGAGAGAAAATTGACCGGAGTATTGACCTGAATACACTGAACTTCTTGTTTCTGTGTTAGCGTTGCCACACGGTGCTGTTTCAATTCCCCCTATTGCCCTCCGGTTTAAGTTGATAATGACCGAAAGTATACTAGGGACGAATTATCCGTCCGAGACGAATTAGCCATATGAGACGGGTAATTCTCGACGGCTTATAGGTCTGCCTACGACGGATAAGTCGTCGAGGTATAAATCCGCCGTTTAGATTAATTATAAGGCCAAATTCGTCTTTGGCTGATCCACGTGATTTATCTAAACACCAGACGTTTAGACGATTTCTCCGTCTCCGTCAGACGAGTTAACCGTCTCAGAAGAATAATTCATCCCTTGTATAAATTCGGCGTCGGATAATTCGTCGCTGGTATAAATTCGCCATTTACTGACAATGAAGCTGTTTTGTTCACAGAGTGGATCGTGAGATGCGTCAGTACACGGGAGCATTAGTTGGCTTGGGGTTCGATCCCAGGACAAACGAGGCGCTTCTTCCAGATCACGACATCGAGCTTGTGTTTGACGTGGACATTACACAGGATGACATTATAGGGGTAATCAATAAGACTTAGCTGCATAAATAATATCAGAATCTAATTTTACTTGAAAGATAAAAACTTCACACCAGTTGTTGACTAGTGTCCTGATGAGACATTGGTTTGGCACGGTTCGTCATGTACTCCTCCCTAAAAGAATGTCTGCATAAGAGGCGAGCTGTTGACCAGCCCAGCCAGCTTTATGAACCCCAGAACGTTGACCTCTAGTTCCCCTACCTACCCCTTAAAGAAGAAAAAAGTAAAACACGCATAATCGAACCAAGAACAGTCGAAAGGGCCCGAGAGAGCCCAAGTGACATGGGGTTGCATTGAAAGTGGTATACGGAAGCAGGGCTTCCAAAATGGACCGCCTCTTCGTGCGGGGCAAGTTACCTTTCATTTGAGAGCTGCTGGTCTTAGGGAAAGCTGGAATTTACGTTTCCTTCGAGCCCTGGGAAGTGCGTGAAAGTGTGCCCTTCCTTTCTCGATTAAAGACGAGAGGTTATTTTCCGTTTAAGACTTCTTAATGTTTTGTGGATTGCTTAACAGATCAACTCGCTGCGCACGGCCATTAACTTGGCATTCCACAGTGAGGAACAGATGGCTGAGTGGGGAACTCCTGCCGTGGAGAGAATTCAGAAAGCTAGCAGATCCAAGATCTTAGAGTATGTTTTACTGTTATTTCAGTTTATCAGTGATCTCAGTTGTGTATACTTTGTAAGCAGTGTTTTGTTGGCAAGAGTAGGCGCGGTGGCCTCATGGTTAGTGCGCTCGACACCGGGTCGAGTGGTCCTGGTTCGAGCCCTGGCCGGGGACATTGTGTTGTGCTCTTCGGCAAGATACTCTCTCTGTGCCTCTCTCTATCCAGTCCTGGGGGTAACCCTGCAATGGGCTAGCATCATATTCAGAGGGGAGTAGAAATACTCCTAGTCACTTTATGCTACTGAAACCGGGAAAGCTCCGGCCTGATGGACCACTTGGCTTGTGCAGTATGCAGCCGACTTTGCCTTTTTACCCTGTTTGTTGGCTATGCTAACAGCGTGTTATTGAGAAACTCCACGAGATGGCTAGATCGTAGAAAACGGAACATGTTAAAAACGTGTTAAACCTTTAAAGAATAGTGCATACCACTTAACAGGAAGCAAATATGAAGTGACGATGGCAAATGCAGAGGTGGATTGAAACATGAAAAAAAACTTGAAAACCTGGGATTTGAACGTAGAAAACCTTACAGTAATGGTTCGATTTCGTGAAACAATTTTAGGTAAACGAAAGGGAATCAAAATGAGCAAAAGAGCTGGGAAACGTAATTTGAGATTGGCGGATAAACCAGAAATACGAGGCTTATGTTTGGTTCAAATTCCAAAGCCAGTGAAAATTTGCAATACCCTTGCTCTTGAATGTAATCTTCTGTTATTTTTGTTTTTAAGGCTTGTTCTAAAACGACGGGAAATCAAAACTCCTTGCTCATTTCCCAGAACAGGTCTCTGGAACCAGGTAATTCAAACTTGTGATTGTTGTTTTATTTTTTTCGAACATCAATGTAATTGTCCCTTATGTAAATAGTACTTTATTATATATGATATGTGATTTTATTGGTTTAAATTTTTAATTTTTTTTTCTTTTCTCGGAGAAATTAGCTATCCTTAGCTACTCTTTTAAATCCGAGGTGAAATAAAGGTGATGTGATATGATGTGATGTTCACGGGTTAAGATAAACTGAATAATTTGGCTTATTCCCAATGGTATGGATCTTCATAGCTCAGTTGGTAGAGCAATGCTGCGCTAACGGAGAGTTCGTTTCATTTTCCGCTCTTCACATGATTCATTCCAACTCTTACTACAGTGAAAACTTTGAACTATATTGGATTGAAGCAGAATTTAACTTGGAACATTTCCTATCTTTGCAGATCGATCCTGCTTACATTCTACACGCGGGAGGGGAGGGTGAAACAGATGCAGGCCTCCTTTACACTTTGCACAAGGGCGTTGCCATCTCTGGCAAGCCACTGGATGACGAAGATGAGGAAGCAAGGCAGAAAGCGACCGAGCTCCGAGAGAAGATGGAGTGGCTCAGAAGTTTGGAAGGAAGGTAAAACGAGAGCAAGCAGATTATTCTCCTCTTTCCGCGCGGGTACCCCTGCTGGAATAGTTTTGTCGTAAATGCTGTGACTGGATACAATGGGATTGACTAATGATAACATCTTACGAAATCACGTGACAGGTCTTAGGCGCAGGAAAAGTTTCGTAAGCCAATCAGAGGTGAATAAGAAATTTAAAAACAGCAACAACGCGAAAGAAGGCAGTTCTCGAAATGAAACTTCTTTGTTATGGCCATTTGTTTTGCCTCCTTTGTTTATTTCGAGTTCAGTCTCACTGCCGGAAAAACTATAAAGACAATGTTTGTCGTTATTACTAGAGAGTCCCGGTGGCCGTATGGTTAGATCGCTGAACACCTGGTGTTCATATCTCTCTTCCGACTCCACCCAAGTGTAGAAATGAGCTGTACAAGCAAATTCTAAAATGCTTGCGATAGACTAGCATCCCATCTAATGGGGCGTGGGGGGGAGGCCAGGGGGTAGAAATACTCTGAGACGCCTAACGTTTCTGCAACCAGAGATAGGCGCCGGACTGACCGCCCACTAGGCCCGAATGTAGAAATTGTTACTCATGACGCGATGTTTTGATTTGCAGATCTTCTGAACAGTTCACAAACGAGGTCATTTGTCCTTTGTGTAATGTGGTGTGCAGACACCCAAGAGCTGTGTCCATGCATCTTAGAAGCACAAGTCACAGGGAAATTGAAACCTCCCTGTACGAGGACTAGCTGAGTGTCACCAAAAGGTTTTAGTTGATTAGTACAGGGGACAAAATTGCTTCCCCAAGGTTGAAAACTGATTCTGACGAAGAAAGAAGAAAAGCACGTATACTCGTGAACTCACTCTTGTGTTGTGCGCTAGGATGATCCTGCAGTGTTCACATGTCCAGCGGCATGGTCTTGACGAATAGCCATGTTCCAGTCTTGCTCGACATCGTAAGGTTCGGTTACTGAGCAGTTATCTTGTAGTTGAGTGTTTCTCGTGTTTAAACACACCTCGAGGATTTGGTTTGTCCAAAGTTTGTTTTTCTCCTTGTGGTTTATTCCTTGGTGGTGACATTTATGCTGCTGACTTTGGAGTTTGTTCAGATGTTTGGCGCATACGATGATGATGGTGGTGATGATGATGATGATGATGACGATAGGGTCTTTTATGATGTTGACAAATATTGATAGACTGGTGGTGGTGAAGATGATACAACAAGTGTTTTGGTCGCATTCTTATCGGTTTTCCTAAACAATTCCAAATGTTTGTTTGCTGTGTACAGCTCTTTCCGCAAAGTTTGTCTTACTAAAGGGTGAAAGTGTACACGACAAGGCCACGAGGTATCGTGGGTGGTAATAATTTATCGTCACTGCATTGACGTTGATGTTCTTTCAGCAACAAGGAAGAAAAAAATATGAATACCAGTGTCTGTCTGTTTGTCTGTCTGTCTGCTGGTCTCACACTTAAACACTGTGAGATTAGATGAAGCAACAACCCACCATACTTTTCGGCATTGTCTTGTGCATGCGCCTTACAATGTTCCTCAAGACAGCTGTATTGCGACTAATTTTCCATGACTAGTTTAGCTGTTATAGCACATAAAGATGACCGCCTTGACGTCACGTTATTGATTATATTGATTCCGTTCATCTCTGTCAGGTTTTGATAGGCAAATAGATTGTCTTTTTTCTTGATGGCGGATCTTAAACTAGTATTTTAAATAGTCAGTTTTGGAATTTTTATCATAAATTTGGTTGGTAACTTCACCTGCATTTCCATATTCCAAAGAGTCTCCACCAATGCATCCTTTATTTGAAGTGGTAGTGTTCTCAGCCCCACCACAAATAATAAGTAGAATTCATTGTCAGGGATATTTGATGCTACTGTAAATGGACGCCCTATCTTGATAATAACTTATTAAGCTGGTTGATACCGGTGTTATTCTCCTAGTTGACGTTGTCTGCGACAAATTCCACTTCGAACTTTAAGGGGAAACGCGCAAGAGTAGGCCAACTTTCTCGCGAGTTTCTCTCTTCTCGCGCGACGATCCACAAAAAGGAAGGAATGCTCGCAGCCCACGCGCGATTCACGAAGAAGAAAAAGTAACTTATTGTTGTAAAGTTGAATTGTTGTTTCGTTATGAGATTGGTTGCGTTTGCGACTGCAGATTAACTGAAATGAAGGGTTTTATGGTGTTAAGATATTTTTCAAGCCATTTATCATTTTCACGTTAATATTGTACATTGTCAAGAGGAGTCAAGTATTTGAAAGGTAAACTCTTGAATAAAAATATAAAGATCAGGCATAAATGAAACGTGAATTCGAGCACTGTCGAGGTACCTTCTCTGTGAACTAAAATGTGAACCAGGTTCTCCGTAGGGTCGATTACCAGCCCCTGTTTCGTGAAATGAGCCCGCGGAACGTCTCGTGAGAGCAGCGGAAATCGAGCCAAATTTCGCTGCAGAAGCGATCACATAACGTGTCAATAGCATCTTATTCTTAAAAAATTCAGTATCCTGAACTTAGATTTTTCAAAATGCAACGGAAAAAAACTGATAAAAATGAGGGCTCGGAATACGGTTTACATTTCCAAATTTAAAGGAACGTGCGCCAGACGTACGGTTTTGAGAACTTCAAACAAACAGAACACAACAGCAAAAAATACCAGAAATGTCAGGTTGAAAACATGGTGAAAAGCTTACGGTTAGATAACGCTTTAGAGCGTCACCCTCAAAACATTAGCATTCTGTTCGGCTGATCTTGGTTATACTTCATGCCCTTTTTCATTCCTGCAGAAAAAACATACCCCCACAAATCAAAAACAGTATTTTATTGCCTCAATTACAACTTTACGAACCGTAATACAACAAATCATGCTGAAAGGCACTCAAAATGTCTTATTTCAATGTAACTCTCCATCGTTTGGATACTCTTGATCAGTTCGGTAGTGTGGAGAGAATTTCAAAACGTATATCTTATCTCTTGTTGAATTGGAGCACTAACGAGCACTCGATGTAGTTCTATAAAGGATCGAAGATCCAGGACATGACTTAATGTCAATGTCGACTTAGGAGGCCTCTCTCAGATAATGTCGAAGTCTACATCAGTAAAACATGCTAAATTAGCCGCCGTGGACCAATGTAGAACAAGATCTCAGCTCCATTTGCCTTCCACCATCCAATGGCCATACATACCATCTGCCCTCGCTATGTACCTGGAAGCTTGTTCTTCAGTAGGCCTTAACACAAGTATTACGTCAAATCGCCTAAAAATATGTCTAAATGTCTCAAAAAAATGACTAAATGCCCCCCCCAAAAAAATTTTTAACTATCTCGAAAAATCCTCTAAATATCTCGAAATATCTCGCATTTTTGCTTTAAAAATAAGCCGATTTTCAATTCCTTAGGCAAAAACTTCCCCCAGCGGAGCTGACAATTATGTCAGAGATTGTCTACACTAGTAATATGGAAATAAAGCAACTTTCAAATCAACATGGATGCAAAGTGTCAAGTGAGAAACCACTGAACTGGATTGTTTCTAGCATAGAATGATAGAACTGAGTATTCTAACAAGAAAATAGCGAGGAAAAGCTGGAAAACAGCCAAATGGGCAATAAATTTCTGAATATCTCATTTTCAAAATATCTTAAAATTTCCTAAAATTTTCTAAATATCTCGGAAACTTCAAAATATCTCAAAAAATATCCGGATATTTGTGTAAAGGCCCATTGTTCAGGTTTTCGAAAATTGAGAGAGGCGTCATTTAGGAAAGTGATAGATGTGACGACATATCTTTTTTTTTTTTTTGCACTACTCATTTTTATTATAATTACAAAATACAAGCATTGTTTATAACATAATGAGACATTAAATACACTTAAATACACTACTTACAAGACTAAGTAACACAAAACTTTGGTTCGGTACTATTTGAATGTTCCAGTAATTGTTTATAGATTTAGGTAAGAAAATACAGGTATCTACTTGAAGGGACATCTTAATTTAACTATTAGATCAATTTAAATCTAGATTTTCAACCTTATACTTTACGCTTAATTTAGTGACGAAATCAGAGAGAGTAATTGATCTATTGTGGAGTTTGCTGGAGTAAATGTAATAGCGCATATACAACAAGGTGTAATTGAGTTTTCTTAACAGAGTTTTGTTTACAATTGAGGAGTTGGGAAAGAGTCCGAATAACGTTTCTTTAACAGACGGATGTTGATTAGTGTGATTTGCATTATTAAACCACTGAGTAACTCTTCGCTGGAAGGCTTTTGAGAATTGACAGTCAATAAATGTATGCTCGATGGAGTCTTCATTTCCACAATATAAACAATCACTATCTTGTTTAATACCAAAGCGACATAATTCTTTCTTAGTTACTATAATTCTATGTAAGAATTTGTAGTGGAATTCTTTTAATTTATTTTCTCTGCAAATCTGTTTTGCCAATTTGAAAATGTGTTGCCATTCGGTGAAATTTAAATTCATAATATTGCTCCATTTTTGGGGGGCCGGTAGGAAACGAATTATTGGTCTTTTCATTTAGTAACCAGTAGAAATCCTTTGCCTTTATTTTCTTTCTTTATTTTCCATATTTTCAGCTAATTCAAACTTAGTATTATGACTTCCTAGATAATTTTCTTTAGGTTTATCTTGAGAACGTGCTTTAATCACTAGAGCTTTCGGAATAGCATTTATCACTTGATAAAAATTTAGGAAATTAGTTCTCAAGTCGTATTTGCTTTGAAACTCTTGAAAAGAAAGAAATTTTCCATTTTCATTGAGTAAGTCAATGATACAGATAATTCCTTTGGAAACCATTCCCGAAGAAAGAAGGGTTTCCCGCCGATTAAAATTGCTTTGATATTAAAAAGGATTATTTCCTGCCCATGTTCATAGTTGTACTGAGATTTAAGTTCAGAGAAAATAGATAGAATATCCTTATAAAAGGCTGGCAACTTAGGATCTAGATATTTTGCATCGTAGAAAGTTTAATCCTCCAAGTTTTTTTAAAAAAATTATCTGGTATTGATTTCCAGTTAAGGCTGACGGGATTTAAAAGTCTTGGGATCCAGGCCAGTCTTAATGCCTTTATCATTATTTCAACGTCAGTCATACGAATTCCGCCTTTATCATATTCTTGCTAAATACTTTCTCTCTTAATTTTGTCTTTTTTGTTGTTCCAAAGGAAACTGAATAACTTAGTTTTGATGGTGTATATAGTTTCATTCGGGACATTGACATTAGACGCTGCGTACACTATTTGTGACAGCCCGAGCGATTTCATGATCAAAACTTTTCCGAACAGGGTCAAATTTCTTGCTTTCCATAAATCCAGTTTTGTCTGTAATTTCTGAATTTTTAAATCAAAGTTAAGCTGCTTGTTCTTGCTCTCATCATATGAGAAGTATATCCCTAAAATTTTAACAGGTTCGTTTAGCCATTCTAATTGTAATGGCTTGGTTTTGTTCGTTGACCACTTTCCTAGCCACCTCGCCTTAGTCTTTTTCCCGTTTAATTTTAAACCAGATATGGCACCAAATTTACTGACCGTGTTAAGAGCGTGTTCTACAGAAGTAATATCTGCACAGAATAGGTTAGTATCGTCTGCGAATTGGCTTATTTTAACCTCGTTTCCAAATAAATTAATCCCTTTGATTTCTACTGTCTGACGAAGTCTGTTCGCTAATATTTCGGCCCCAAGTATGAAGAGATACGGGGAAAGCGGACAGCCTTGCCTGACCCCTCTTGTTGGTTTAAACCAGTTGGTGGCAAAACCATTATTCATTACGGCGCTTTCGATATTTGTGTAAAAAATTCTTACCCACTTCTTGACATTCTCACCGAAATTGAAAAGATCTAGTATCTTCTTTACAAATTGCCATTCCAAAGTATCAAAAGCTTTTTTGAAATCCAATGATATCAAAATCCCCCCTTTTTTCTCCACCATGGTGTACTCCATCACATCACATATTAATCGTATATTCTCTTCAATGTAACGACCTTTCATAAATCCAGTCTGATCGGGGTGCACTAATTTCGGAAGTACGTTTTCTATTCTTTTTGCCAACGTTTTAGATGCGATCTTATAGTCTATGTTGAGTAGAGCTATGGGTCTCCAGTTCTGTAAGTCTAATAAATCAGAATCCTCCTTGGGTATCAGAGTGATAACCCCTCTTCGCTGTGAAATGGATAGTTCTCCAACTTCAAAAGCTTGATTTAGACTACTTATGAGATCCGCTCCTAGTAGGTCGAAGAAGTATTTATAGAACTCAGCGGTAAACCCATCTTCGCCTGGAGATTTATTGTCTTCGAATGTTTCTAACACCTTCGTACATTCTTCCAAAGTGAAGAGCCCTTCCAGCTCATTCTTTTCATCGTTATCAAGCGTTGGAATTTCGACATCCTTAATGAATTCATCAAAGTCCACTTGGGACACAGTTATTTTGGATCTATATAAATCTTCGTGAAATTTCTCTATTGTTTCTAAAATTTTATCTTCTTCCTTTACTATTTCGTTATCGTCTGTTTGGAGTTCGGTGATTGTTTTCCTGTTATAATTTCGTTTTTCTAAATTAAAGAAGTATTTAGTCGGTCTTTCTCCTTTCTCCACCCATCGACATTTAGATCGAAAGATGGCCGCACGTCCTTTTTCCTCGTATATTGCTTGCATGTCCATTTTAAGACTCTCGTATTCATTTAAAATATCATCTATGTTGGACAAATTATCGCTGTTACATATTCTATAATCAAGCTCTTCCAATCGTTTAGAGATTTCAGTTTCCCGCTTAAAAGCAGCTCTAGCTTTTCTTTTCGTGAAAGATACAGTGTGATCGCGAATTTCCATTTTAATTAATTCCCATACTAATCTTTTGTCTTTCAAAGAATCGTATTTCTCACGTATTTGAGGAATTAATTCACAGATTTCACCTGTGTAATTTTCGTCCTTCAATAGGGTGTTATTATTAAATCCTGGTCCCCTTGGGGAGTTGTTTGGCCAGGATAAACAAAGATGAACTGTTTTGTGATCCGGAGCTATCGAGGCCTTAATTCCGGTGCTTTTGACGAATTTCGAAAGATTCTTTGCAATTAAAATAAAATCCAATCTAGATTTAACATTGAAGGCCTTAGATACATAGGAATAAGTATTTAAATTTGGGTAACGAGCTCTTTGTATATCTATTAGGTCAAAGATTTCCATTGTCATCAAAAGTAAATTCCTGAATTGTGTCGGTTTCCACGGTGTTCCACCTTTTTTTATCTTTTTTAGTTAATGTGCAATTCCAATCGCCTCCAACAATGAGGTTGGTCAATTCAGATTGGTCAATGATACAATTATTCAGTTCTTGGATAAATTCTAATTGCTCCGATGGACTATTTGGTGCATAGATATTACAGAATGAAACTTTCTGCCCATTTATACTGACTGTAATGAGAACCATTCTTCCTGAGTTATCACTGAAAGAGTTTTGTACACTATAGATTATTGAAGGGTCTATTAATATGCAAGTGCCTTTGCTGTGTCGAGACCCATGGGAGAAATACATTTTACCACCCCATTCGTTTTGCCAAATTGTTTCGTCTTTTAGCTCAGAATAAGTTTCCTGAAGAAAGTAAATGCTTGCCTTTTGATCTTTTAAATATGAAAAGATGCTCCTTCTCTTCGCTTGATCCCGTATTCCCCTTACGTTAAGTGAGATGACTTTGCAAATTAAATTATTTTGCATTGGAATGTGTTTGTGTAGTTTGGCAAAACAGCCACCCACCAAAAAAAGAAATAAAAATAATAACAGTAACAAATACAATAAACGGTAAAGCCACTAAATAAACTAAAGAAAAATTTAAGAGATTGAACTTCTCGCTACGCTTTCTTAGAGATCCTTAAGACTTCCCTCATTTACTATATAGCTTTAGTACTGGTGGCAACCTGACAGCAATTCATGTTAAACTAAAGATTCAATAAATCATCCTCATTGTTAATTCGGATCGGCCTACCCTCAGGCGAAGTCTTTACAAAGATTTTTCCATCTATCGTCCACACTCCTTTAAGTAATCCGTCTTCTTTCTTTTTGTTGGCCAAACGCACCAGGTTTCGTCTGCATGCAGTTAAATTTTCGTTGATAAATATGCGGTTCGCTGAAGCTCTTGCCGCCGCAGAAGCGCTCGGGAAGAGCTGCGAGAAGCTGATATTCTTTAGTTGAACCATCTGCTTGTAAAGTGCCCTTTTAACTTTGTGGCTAACAAATCTTACTATAATGGGTCTTGACTTTTTCCTCTTAATTCTATGGCAAGTGTCGATATCTTCGCGTTTTACGTTAACGTTCAGAATTTCTGCGACTTTCAAAACCGCGTCTTCGTCGTTACAAAAATTTTCGGGAATACCCTCGATCTCAAGGGAATTTTTTCTTGTATACTGTTCGAGCGTGTCCATATTTTCGTAGAGCTCGTAAATTTCTTCTTCTTGCTCCTTCACCCGTTGTTTAGTCGCTTTCAACTCCAATTTGAGTTCGTCGTTGTACATGAGCGCTGCGTTTAGTGAATCTTTGGCAGTTCTTAGCTCAGATTCCTGTAGCTTAAACGAGGCTTTTAGCTCCGCAACTTCGTTGTAAAGTTTGTTCATTGATTTCAGAAGATCTTTCAGTGTTGTATGGATATCCGAGAGGTCGGGTTGGTTGTCTTCCGGTTCCCCTACTTCTGAGTGCTCGAAGTCTGCGGACGCCATGTTGACACGTTTAGGATCTGCAGTTTCTTCGTCAGTAGACCCTCTTTCCCCTCGCTTGTTTTTACCACTTGTCTAAGGAGGCATAGCTTTTACACTGCTCCCATGCTGTTGTTGGACTTTTTCGTCTGGTTCTGCAGAGTTTTGAGGGAAGACGCCTTCCTTCACAAGAAAGCGTGGCCGTCGCCGGCCAACCCGCGCATGCTCCCGACATCTATATCCTTAAAAAGCTTAACTAAAAGGCACTTGAAAAGTGAAAATTTCTCATTACAATTATGGAAATAATAATTATTTTTCACCTTATACGAAAAAACAAATGCTCTTAATTCCAGCATTATGCTCGATGCACCAACTATAGTATTATGCCCAAAATTGTTTCGGCATAATGAACCTAACACTAGACTTTTTAAAAGTCCTTTCCAATAATTCTTCGTTTCGAGAAAAGAAAAGTCTGACCTGACCCTAGCGAAGACGATACCATCCACGCGCGAAAAGACTAAATCGCGCGCGTAACTGACAGCTGTACTCACGCAGTCTACACTTGGATAGATCAGTACTGAAGTCTGGACGAGTCGGTTTTGAAAAATTTTATGGACGTAGTTTCAAAGAAACGATAGAGATGAAATGTTCATATTTTTTGCTGCATGTTCTGGAAAAAATATAAATAATAAGGTCCTATTCCCAAGATTAGCAACTGGAATTGATGACGCATCATTAACGTGGCTGTAGACTCAATTCCACACAAAGTCCAAAAATTGGTACTTGTTATGCCATTTAATATTTCTTGCAAGAAGATTTATATGCCAATTAACATCAGATACGAAAACTACCTTTCATTCACACTCTATCATGGGGAGTAAACAAGTCAATATCATTACTTATAACCAATGGGTTTGGCTCGAGGAGAACACAGTGCAAACATCACACAATGAAGTGTGGGAAATCACCATCCGGAATTCATTAACTCGACCATAATTTCATTTTCGCAGCCGGCAAACTATATTGACTAGTGGAACACTTACTGAGAGATAAAATTTGAGCTGATCACAAAGATTTCACGTCTGTGTCCTATTTCAAGTCAATTAACATAACCTTGACAAGTCCTTTATGTTTTAAAATCTACTTGCCAATCTTGACCTGCTAAATAGGCAGTAGGATGCGAAATGACAGGGAAAAGCTAAGGTGTTTCAATTATCCTGAAAACACAGAACCATTGTATGGATTTAAATCTCAATATTTGTCAAGAATTTTTTTGTTTTGTTTAACTCATTTACAAAAATCACTCGAACGCACGTTCTATAAGCTAAAAAACGACAAAAAATGCTAACCAATTGATTAATAACTGAACCCATAGCCTTTTCAATTACTCGTTAGGGCCGGATATTCCCATTTATGAATTTTTGCCCAATCATTTATCGGCAGGTGCGTGATCTCAGATTTGACCAGTGTTTTGGCGAATCCTGCCGACAGAAACACGCAAACAGAAAGAGCAAAGATGTCTATTGTGAATCGTACATTTTTTCTTGGAGAATCGGATCATGGAAAACCGGATCGGCAATGCCCGGGATTAGCAGCACAAAACGCCGCTTTAGGGACGTCGTGTTTTCTTGGGATCATCGCGAATTCGATCATTCTGGCATTTATCTTCAAAAATCGCCGCGGAGGTTTAACGCCAGATAAAATACTGATCACCAATTTTGCGGGCGTGGATCTGATCGCATGTTTTATCAGTCTTCCACTGCACATGAAAGCTATCAATGGCGGCTCAAGCCTGGCGGACAACGGAGTGTGTCTAGCTAGGTTCTTTACCATGTTCACGAGCTTTGCTGTTAACATCATGACACTGGCTACCATCAGTATTGACCGCTATGACGCCATTTGTCGCGCGCCGTTCCGTGAAATAACCCTCAGGAAGACTGTATACCACCTCGTCTTCATCTGGCTGTTTGCAGTTTGTACCGCCGCGGCCGGAGGTAGCGGGCATGTGTTGACTGCAGCACGGAGCGAACATGTATGTCTCAGTCCGGGACGCGAGATCCCTTCGGGAGCGCTAACCGGGAAATCAGTCATGCTCGCTATTGTGACATTGTGGATCGTTCCTTCCCTCGCCATTATGTTTTACAGGTTTTACGCAATCGTGAAGTATGTACAAGAGCACTCGGCTCATCTCCGGTCCGTGCTCGGCACTGTTGGAGTAAAAAGAGAAGTCAAGCTAACAAGGACATGCGCCGCTATGGTGATAACATATCTCAGTTGCTGGGTGATGTTTGCAGTCATGGTACTGCTAAGAAACATGTTTTCCTCGTTAGCTGTGCATTGTACCTATCTCTGGTCGCACTCGTTGGCTTATTCCAGTTTCACAGTAGTGCCTTTTGAATACATGGTCCTCGATAAAAGGTTGCTTGCCTTCGTTTGGCAAAAATTTGCTCGAAAGCATAGAAAGATTTCAGTGGAAGGTATGGGTAATAACAAAGTGATGTACACAAAGAAAGCATTGCAAAATCAACGTTCTGAAGACTGTGATAGCAGTGAGCAAACTGAAATAATCAACGAAAGAAATGAATTTCAAGCAAATTCTAAGCAAGCTTTCCGTAAGGACTTAGCCATGACCTGAACAAGTATTGTTTTTCAACGCCGCATTCTGCTTCAAATTCAGTTTTACAAGCATCCCGATCACGCATAGAAACTGCAGAACTCCAGAATGAACTGAAAAGCCCCTCAGTAAGAAATGACCACAATGGTGCAAAAAAAAGCTTCATTACAAGTTGTTTTAAGATATATTTGTTCTCTGCATCAGTGCGCAATAGGCCGCGCCCTGGGATTTTCGCCGATTGTCATCGTGTCGCAAAGACATAAGCAATCTCACTTCGCGAGCTTGTTCCGAAAGCTTCCGAATAGTCACAGAATATCTTACTTAGACACCCGATGGCATAAATGTGACGGGCTAAGGCTAGTGGCGAATCGAGGGGAGGGACCCGAGAGAGACCCCCACCCCCCCCCCCCTCCGCTCATTTTGGGTAAAAAAAAAAAAAATACCAGGGGTAAAAAAGGCCGGCGGGGTAAACAAATCAACCCCCCCCCCCCCCCCCCCACTTAGCACTACTGAAGGCCTATTACTGCAAAAAGGGAAAACGATCTTCAGATCCAAGGAATACGAGTGATTTGTTTGCAAGAATAAGAAAAGCTTTGAAGGCGAATGTGTTCACAGCTGGAGTCCACGACGAAAAAAGGTCAACAGTGGGGAAAAGAAGTTTCATTAAATCAATGTGAGATCGACAGATGTTAACAAAACAATTAAAAAAAGAAACTACCGTAAATAAACTGCTCTTTATTGTTACATTTGATCAGTTTCTCCTTCATGACCTTAGAAGAACCGACTACTTTATAAGATCTTTCTCTTTTTCTTTCAAGGCCGGGCTGTTCGAAAGCCGGTTAATGCTAACCCTGGGTTAAAAGTTAACCAAGTATTTAATTTTTCTTGTGTAAAAATGATTTTCACCACCTGTGTTTTGTGCAATTTAAGATTATTTAAACTCAAAACTGAAGGACAAGCAACAAAAATAGAACACCTCACCAAAAAAAATTTAAAACTTATCTTAGGTTAGCAGACTTTGAATAAACTGGCCAAGAAGCGCAATATGCCTCTAGGGAGTTCAGTCAGTAATTCACAACTACCAAACGTTCAGGACACTTGTAATTATCTACCAGGTCAATAAAATCCAATATCACGTGACCTGGGCATGGTCGTCATCCTCGCTGTATTCATCTAAAACAATCCTTTTAGAACCAGTCTCTTTATCTTGCCGCGTTTTTCTTGAGACAGTCTCGGCGGTGGGGGGCTTGGGTCGCATCTCAATGTTGTCCAGGCGTCGCTGTTTTAGGGCCGCTTCCTGTAAACAAAAAAAAATGCTACGATAGTTAAACTGCGCCCGAAATGGAGCCAGTTTTCAAACGTGCTGTGCATGCGCATGGTCCTAAATTATGTCTCATTCACTTTATGAACTAACAAAATACGAAGCTGTGGACAACTCTGAACGTAGCCAAATTCGGGCAATGTTGGCCACACAGCGCATGCTTTGTTGGAAACAAAAAGTGCTGCTGAGTTTTCAAAAATGTTCTAAAATTCGTTGACATTTTCACGAGCCTCCGTATTTTGACACGAAATTATAACATTTTGGCATTGCCATGGTCACGTGAAGTAAAAAGCTGAGCAATTGTTTTCTTTCAAAAACGAATTGCATGGACAATGATGGAACGCTTCATTGTTTCAAAAGAAACTAATTAGGACTAGCTTGCGAACAGGTGACCAAAAAGGAACTGGCAACCAGTGCAATGCTTTTTCTTCCCGCTTTCTCTTCGCCCCATCCTCGACTAAAGAGTCTGTTCACAGTCTAACCAGGACAGACTATTTTTCTGGCTTCCCCAGAGCTATTCGCACCCGGTATTAGTCTTGCGCAAAAGAGGACAGCTCTGGGGTCGAAAATACTCAAATCTGTGAAATTCTCCACTTTTACGCCAAACTGTACAGAATTTAATGCTTTGCACGCGGAATATGCAAAGAAATTTAAGTCCTTGTTATTGACGAGATGTATTGCCTTGCAGTTTAGATTGCTACAGAATAAATGTTTTTACCCATTGCGCTCAAAATCGCTCACAAAACTCAATGCATCGGAAACCCAAACTGTGTTAAATTTTGCCTTTGACGACTGTGTGTTCCTACATAATCTGCCTGCTCCTCGGTCAGCAGTTGAAGGGAGAATGCACGCTATTAGGCAGGTTTAGGAGAATCTTTGTTGACTTCACTTTTTACACTTTCCTCATTAACACGCGACTTTACACAGAGAAGGTATCACAAAAGACACGAATTGACTACAAACATTCAAAGAGCTTGTGAAACTTAACAATTGATAAAATGTTTGGCTCTTTGCACGTAATATTCGAGGAGAAGCTGATTTTCAAAAACCGCAAAATTTCTGGGTGGCAAAAGTGCCCATGGACTCATATTGATTTGTAAAATTTTGAGATTTTAAACCCACGTCGCACAAAAAGTATTCAATACATCAGGCTCAAATTCCTTGGGACAGTAAATCGTGCAGTGCCCTTTCAATATTCAGAGTTATGTTCTTGTAGCTCCATCAAAAACCGTATCGTTTATGCTAATGTGCAACACAATTATCCAACCTCAATTGTTTTCGCCATTCTGACGTCCCTGTTATGGGTGAGCAGACTTGTTGCAACCGAGACACCCTTCCGCGTCGCCTCAGTCTTCACGCGGCCAGTCCTGCCCACGCGGTGAATATAGTCTACGATGGACGTCGGAAAGTCAAAGTTGATCACGTGGGTCACCTGTCAAAACACAGTCAAGGTCGAGTGAATTTGACGCATACAGGTGTTTCCACCTCCACGTATTGTGTGTTAGTTACATAAATATACAAATAAAGAAAGTATCTAACAATTACTCCATGAGCCCGCGCTGGATATGAAGTGATAAAATAACCAACGAGCGCGTAGCGCGAGTTGGTTATAATCACTTCATATCCAACAAGGGCGAATGGAATAATTGTTTTAGTAAATTCTTAAACCGGGTTTTGCCACCGACTTTTATTTCCACAATTTTACAAAGCAAAAAAATTTTAAAATTGGCGCACTATTTTTCATATGACGTAAAACTTCGACTATTGGCTCAAAGTCGGAGTTTTTTAGCCAATCAAAAAGCTAGAAATGCAATAGTCGGAGCTGAGAATTTACTAAGCTAGGATATTTGTCCGCAGACATTATCTGTTCCGAGAAGGAAACAGTTTTCCGAGAACGTAGCTCGAGGAAAACTGCGAGCTTTGAGGAACACATAATGTCCAAGTACGAATGTCTACGCAAAATGGAGGCTATTATGGTTATTATCATCCCAATATATTTTGCAACAAGTGGAGTTTTGAAAATTGGGGAATATCCTCGGATATTTCCGCTCGACGCCACATCTGTACACACGATAGGTTTCGTTTTTCCTTCTCGCAGTAGAGTGACGGCGTTTGCGTTTTTCGCGCCAAATGAAACTGGCTCGCACACGTGTGACATCCCCCTCCTTGTTCAAACTTAAGGTCTCCATTCCCTTGTAAAGAAGGGAGGGAGCGAGTTCTATTTTCGTTCATACTTACGTCAGGATCCACACCTCTCGACGCCACATCTGTACACACGAGAATTTTCGTTTTTCCTTCTTGAAACGCGTCGAATAGTTCGCCTCTAACCTACAACGCAGAGGAAAATATGTAACTCGGCATTTAGTGGTAAACGGATGGAGTCAATTCAATAAATAAATAAATAAATACATACATAACCAAACAAATAAACAAAGTGAATTGCGCATGTCAATATACACACTAGTTATGCAATGTTCCCTCGGGGTACATGTATATCGTTGAAAATGCCACGAATCAATTGCATTCTCTCGGAATGCTCACGACCGTCTGGGCGAGTGATCGATGAATATAATGAATACAAAATACAATAAATACAGAATAAAATGCAATCAATGCAACATACGCGCAGCACATGATGGGTAGGTTGGATACAATACCGTCGAATATGCAACGTTTTTCGTGTATTCTGATTGGCTATATTTTCCAAGGCATGGTATAAAACATGGCATTTTCGAGGTCTATAAATTTCCCCCTTTCATGTAAGCACAGTGTAGATCCTTAGTTGCTTGTGCATTCACACGGTTGTCTAAACTAATTTTCCAAGCATTTGTGACTTTATCATTACCTTAGCAGGTAGGCTACTGTGCAGGCGAATAAACTTGATGCGTTTATCTGTTAGAAAATGCCCCACAAAGTCACAGCTCTCTGTCGTGTTACAGAATACAATGGTTCGCTGGCTGGGGTCATGAAGATCATTTCTCAGGAGTCTTAAAAGTTTGTCTGTGGAAACAAAACAACAACAAAACTATCTTTACAGGCATAGTGGCATGTTACAGGTAACAACATAATTGTTATGTAGTATGCTGCCAGTGCATTACAGAGATTACAGGAGGTAGTTAGAATTTCACGGTTTCTGACGACATTTTGCTTGGGGGCAAACACAGCAAACATTGCCGTAAATGTATGGGAAAAGTTAAAATTTCGATGCCTAATAAGTTGAGAGTGATTGAATTTCCGAGATTTTGAGTTACAAGGAATTAAAAAGATACCTAGGTCTTTCTGGTCAAATATGAAGAACACAGATTTGCTTTGAGGCGAGGAATTGAACTTTTTTGACTATTTCATAGAAATGTCTTTAATTTTTCCCACGAATTGCGGCTCGGTTTTACAGACAAATGGAAAGGGAAAACCTTAATTGTGGCTTTTCTGGCGAGGCTATATCCCTCAAATGCGATGAATTAATTACTTTGCTTACTATCTGTAGTTTTTAATTCACATTGTTACATAGCTGGCGTGTTTACCGCTATAGCGCGCCCATTCATTGGCTAGTTCATGGTCACATGACATCTAACAATGAAACTGTTTCCCGCCAGATGTCATGAGCGGGCAACATTGCGAAAACTATGACGTCAAACGGGAAACAGTTCACTGTTACCCACGAGATATTGACCGCTGCTGCTGGAATCTCAGCGCGTTTTTCAAAATTTGCTTTTGTTTTGTTTTGCTATATAACAAATCACTCAATGACTGGTCCCTTGGGGAACAGTGAATTTTGTTTCCCTCGAATCCCAATGTTTCCCGAGACGAAAGTGTTGAGACACTTGGCTGTAAAATTCGATTTTCTGCGTCTTGGAATCATTTCTCCCCCTTTCCCCTCAAAACAATGTTGATTTTTCTATTTCTTCGACTGCACAGACCACAGCGCCAACACAACATTGAATTGGGTGACCGGGGGTATCAGAGATTTAACGCTAGATGCAAATAGAATAGAGCAAATGCTTAAGTATTGAAAATCGTCTTTTCCTAAAAGTGTCTCAACTACTTTTGTCGCTCATTGTAGCCATATAATAATTAACACTTAATGACCGGTCCCGAGGGGAACAGTGAATTTTGTTTCCCTCGAATCCCAATGTTTCCCTCAACTTCGTCTCGGGAAACATTGAGATTCCCGGGAAAAAAATTCACTGTTCCCCTCGGAACCAGTCATGAAGTGTTAATTATTATATGGCTAGCTCCGTTAGCGGGCAA
>CM042750.1:29664287-29696787 GCA_022496165.2 Catalaphyllia jardinei | reverse complement strand
TTTTTCTTTTGCAATCGGTACACTCCCGTTGGCTGTCAACTTCCCAGCAATCTCAGCTGGCATTTGGGGACTGTTGTTCATTTTTGATTGACAGACGTGTCAGTTCGTATGATCGCGGAAATTGAAGATAACTTTCACCAAATTCACCGATCTCGCAACTCTGGAATTTAGGGGCTTAACAGTCAGCAGTGCTTTCACCCTCCTCCCCCACCCCTGCCCACCCCCCACACACACGTATACACACACACTGCCTCCGCCCCCTCCGCTTCAACAGCTTGAAAATGAACTTTCCTATGTCTGTCGGAGACGGAAGCTATTAAATATTCGGTTTCAATTGGTGATTTTTTTTTTGCAGTAAACAAAAAGAATTAACCATCATTCAATAACGATCTTGAGTTTCAATCAATTATTTCAAATGTTCCACTTTGAGATAAGTTCTTAGTCACATTTTTACCAAATTTTTCACTTGGTATGCCAGTGGCGTTTTAAAAATTTGAAATTTCTGACCCTCAGAAAATTTGACTCGAGGAATCGTGGACAGATCGAAATTTACTTAGTTCAGTCTGGTTCAGTAAAATGAAGGACGGTGAATAGAAAAAAAACTACATAATGGTCATTGATAAACGCGAGTAGCCGTAATGATCACATTCATATTTTTTGGAAGAAACTATCAACCTCAAAATAAGAAATTAAACCTAACTACAGATCAACTAACTCTATAAACCTTCGACCGCGATCGGCGGGAACATCATGTTGGCGATTTATTACAGGAATTGCCAGCACATTCGGTTATATCGTGGCTAAATAATTTTTTATCATGATTTAACCCATCAGTAAGTTCAGTGATGAAATATGTCAAATATTGTGAGGTTTCTATTACAATCGACGCGAATCGTGCATCAGTCATCTTATTAATCGCAATCAATATTAGTTGACTGATCTACAGGCAATAGCTTGTACTGAGAAAAGTCAAAGCAAAGAAAGATGGGTCACAATCTACAAGACAGTATATGATGTCGAAAATGACTAAGATTTTCTTGAATTAATGTTAGCACTATATGGAAGACGACTTATCCGTCCATATATATTGGGGCCCTGGGGTTATTTTTCCAATTTGTCTCCTACTAAAAGATGAAATAGTTTGTCTTGGCGATGCCCTCGCATTTCGTTTTCACCAAATAAGGTATGCCATGATACATTTTAATGCCTTCAATTAAAGTCGGTTCAATTTGTTTTTATAAAGTGCCAGTGGTAGACTAAATAATACGCAGAACTTAAATTGTGGCCACCGTAGCTCGGCTAATCCCTAATGCTAGACACCGACAAGCAATACTTACGCCATTTATGAATATTGTCTCAGTGGATGTGGCCTCTTGAGTATATTGTCTTCATAAACTTTGGCAATTGGTTTCGAATTTCAAAACTCAATATTTATTATAGATAGTTGCAAACAACTCAAGAAATTCGGTATTTGATATTGTCTCTGTTGTGTTAGAAAACAGACTGTTTGCAATTATTCTGAGTGCGTTCTTTTCGATTCTACCTCTGATTTCATTACACTCTTTTTTTACAAGAATATTGTTTTTCCGGTCGAGACTGAATTTCCTTATTTTTCTGCCGATTTTAGGTTGAAAACATTCTGTTATCGAATTAGAGAAAGGACGAATTTTATACTATTTAGTAACAATTTTATTGTATTTTTATTTTATCTTTAAATCTAGAGGAAAGGCTCTTTAGTCATTCATTTTTTACCGTGACTCATGATAGCAATAGTTCTAATTTTTCGTTAAATTTTAACCGTGCCCCCCCCCCCCCACTCCGACACCCCCGGTGTGACACCGAGTTGTACAACTGCTCTCAGTTAAATTTTCTGTCGAGTTCAGTTCTCCTTTGAGTTTTGACTTCATCCAAGTCTCAAACTCTACAAAATGTTTGCTATGGAAAGCATTCTTATACACCTTGCAATCCTTGTTAGTGTTAAGTGGCTCTCGCAGGACATCAAGTATCTTGCCAGTCACAGCGAAATCACTTCTCCTTGAGTTGAGCTGAGTGTCACACTGACACGTTCAGTAGTTTTTTTTAGTCCAAGCTTTTTAGGTCAGTCTTAGGCTCGAACGTGACTTACAGCTGACTCGGGAATTGGTCATTAGCTCCCGCGTGGAAGCCCTCTTTAAAAAAACCTCTCAGACCTACCAAGATTCTGTTTTGTGACTTGTGGTTTGATTTCTTTTTTACCCCTAAGAGGTACCAATTCTAACACAACGTATTATTTCTTGTCATGCCAGTCTTGTCTCAACAACCTTAAAAGGACCGCAATTAAAAGATCCCGTGGTAGACCTTTTGAGGCCGAACACCCTAACAGTAAGAGCTATCAAAACCGCTTTATACGACGACAGCTGAGCTCGGCTCGCGCGCTACGAATGAAATCTTCTATTCATTTCCGGCTTCACTTTCACGTGCCATGTTTTGCTGTATTTAGCTCGTGATCCATTTTTTGGGGGTCGTGTGAGTTTGTCGTAAATAACTGTAGAAAACGTAAAATTTACATCGGACACGACAAATTTTTTAAAGCTTCATGAAGCTGCGCAAAACGCTTGACCAGCATTCGTCTGCTACTTACACCAGGGGGTAAGTTGCAGCGACACTTCTGACTCTCGAACATGTGCCATGCCTGTTTTTGCGAAATCTTTCAATGTCTCGTCGTGTGCACCCCCTGGGGTGCACTTCTTTTGCAAACTCTCTCCTCCATAACACCGTGATTTTTATGACTCATTCGGCTTTCTGTCCAACCCTGCGTATGTACACACAGTATACAAGGGGTCTGAGGAAAGAGGAATGAGGAAAGGAGAAGTTTTGATGTCATCCATGTCTCTAGCCTGCGTTGCAGACGAACTATACCGGGCTTAGTTCGTCTGAAACGTAGGCTACCTTTTTATGTCTCTGGTCTAGAACATTTTTGCAATGAAAAACACTTTTATTAAACAGAAGTAAATGGAAACCGACTTCGGACAACTCGTAATTCTCATTATATATTAGTGTTAACTGAAGCGGCTGTCGAGCTGCCCGGCCCGAGACAAAATATTTTGCATTCACTCTTCTTTGAATTAAATGTAGTCAAGCTTGCATGTACAGTAGTTGGGTTTCCTGTAGTGGCAACTGCAGGTGGGCAAAGGAGTGAGCCTCCAGAGGCGCGAGCCTCTAGCGTGATCTGGAGGCATGCTCCCCGAGAAAAGTTTGACTGAAATCTAGAGTCTTAGTATGTTTAGCATTCTCCACTTCAAAAAATCAATCTTGACAATGATGACTCGATCAAGTGTAAAATGACAGGTATTTTTGGAACTTACAACAGTATATCCCAAGTTTTGTCATTAGTTTCACTGAGTCAGGCCAAGAGATTTTTAGGTCTCGAACGTAACTCGACTGGCTCGTGACTTTACGATCAGCTGAGGTTGACTCATGCTACGATTGAACTCTCCTCTTAGTTTCCTACTTCAATTTTACGTGTCGGCATGTTTGGTTGTATCATAGTAGCTCGTGATCCACGCCATCTTTTTGCATCGCGTGAGTTTGCCGTAAACACGTTCATTAGTTTACGTAAGTCAGCTAACAAACTCAGTGTAGACATCGGACTCGGCAAATTTCTCAAAGCTTTGTGAACCTCTGAAAAGCACTTGACCAGTTTTCGTCAGAAATGTTACTAAAGATTGGCACACATATGCTAGGGGATATGCTAAAACAACAATTTTTCACGTGTGCCATGCCTGTTGCCGCAAAAACTTTCAATATATCATCGTGCACTTTGTATATAAAAACTTTTTTTGCTGCAACACATTTTTATGGCTCGACTTCGTGTACCAAGCTAGCCTTGTGTACTCCCCTGCTAAATGCGTCCTATTCGCACACACGAAGGGACTTGTCCCTACTTCACGTCCCCACAGCATGGCCTGTCTGAGTATGTGCCGACCTTAGCAGTCTACTGAAGTGTGGTGACACAAACAAAGTTGATCACGCTGTGTACAATCTAGCATTCCACGTGCATGCAGTGATCAGTCACTTGAGTTGCAGTTAAAGCCGTGCTGATGTAACTTGTCAAATTTCATTCTCATATACATGAAAAATTTTAATCAAACTTAACCTTCGATAAGTGAGCTTCTCAGTTGAGACAAAGTCAAGTGAAATCTGAATGTTTCATTGCTGTCTTCACATATTTTCACAACCCACAGTTAGTGAGTCTGAATGTCTTGGTTATCCACTGATGAAAGCGTAAAGTTTTGTGTATTCTTAGAAAATGTTACATTCCTTGCTCTTATTTTATTTTTCCTTGCTCCTTTCGTAGAGAACTTTGGAGTGTCACGGTGTTCTTACCACGACATAATGATCCAGAAAAAAAAGACTTCATAATGAGCATGTTTGTATTTTTGCCCCGATCACTATCAGAACAACAAGGTGATTTTACGTTTTCAAGTTCATGATCTGAGTGACAGCCGCAAAACTAATGAAATTTTCGGCAGTCTTCACGATTGCATATCGTTTGATGGAAGTTATTGATAAGGCGGACTAGCCATTTTAATGACACATTTTCCAAGTTGGAAAACAGAAATTTCATTTTATACCCGCGCCCATTAATTAAACGACCTACTCAACCGTTTTGCGTTTTAATGTACTCGGGAAATAAATTCTTCCGTTTTGCGAAATCCTTGTAAAAGTGCCCAAATACAATTTCTTTTCATCACCAATAAGAATTGTTTTTTCGGACGGCTGTTTTTTTCTACAGAGCCGATAACACGGAAACTGAATCGGCGCCTGGAGGGTAGCCATGAGGACAAACTCCGCTAGAATGGGATACCTTTTTCAGGCTCGAGGCATTTAACAAGCGAGCTTAAGTTTAGGAAACTGATAGAAAAAGACTACCAGTAAGGTTTTTTTAGGCCTTTTCAAAATATCTCAAACAAGAGACGCACCTTAAACTTCCGAGTAACTCATCTCAGAATTTCTTGGCTTACTCAATCAGTGAGATCTATAGAAAAGGTACGCAGTGTTTCTTCTTTGGGCACCAATTGTTTTACGGAAAATATGCGGAAGGGTTACCTTTTCATTTAAAAATGATGTTAAAAAAGAGCAGGGGCTTAATTAAGGGTTTAGACCCTTCCCGATTCCCTCCCTCTCTCCCCACCCCCCGGAAAGCGTCGGCGATCGGAATAGTCGAGAGGAAAGAGAAATTTGATCGAATTACGTTTGTTTAGCCAACGTGATATATATACCCAATCTCCCGCTACGTGCTTGTACGTAGCGTAACAAAACCAAAGATCGATTTTATTTTTCCCCCGTTTTATGAGGAGTGAGAAACGAGATTTCCTTTTGCTAATGATAAATCTATTAAACGTTCACAGACTTCGTTAGATCAATATTGTGACAGCTCTCGGAGGCTATTGCGAGTGTCATCAAGGATTTTAAATAAACAACTGGTGTGAAAACTCAGCAAGTAGTTTTTTTAATTTTTATGGGAGAAAGTGAGGTTTTTTATCAGACTCAGTGGATTTAACAAAACAATTCAATCGATTGTTATCAGTAAATGACATGCGATCTTGCGAAAATAAAATAAAAATCAAAGAAGACTCTGTGGGTAATCGACGTCCTTTAACCGATACCGACTTTTCAGCTTTAATTATCGAAACTGAAGTTGTTTGGCGATCGGCGGCGTGCTCGACTCGTGAGTCATGCGAGGGAGTTGTGATCAAAAAGCAGCGAACAAAGGCATTGAAAATTTCACATTGTGTTTTTCACAAGACCACTCATTTCCTTTGAGCCACCGTTGCCGCTAAATAGGGTGGCCTGATTGGTCACTATGTACTTCCGGTCGCATGGGATAATAAAGAATGACAACCACGTGACATATGTCAATCGACTAGCGTTCGAGCCCAAGTACAGTTCACAGATTGAATTTCTGATAGATTTCCATGCCTGCGTGAAGGATTTTCAAGTCTCCGAGGTTTATTTCTTGTGTGTAGTCTCTTGTGATAAGCTACAAACGCCATGGATTTCCTGTTTTGCTCGAGGAGGAACTTTGTTCAATTCATGTGTTTCTGGGTTTGGCTTTGTTTTGTCTCGTTAGGTAAGCATACTTTTTGCCTAAATTAGAGCATCTTGCAGCTATTCTAATCAAACCGGGTACAGCAAGGCAGAAATGTCGTCTTGCACTGCTGTAATTCTATCATTCCTTGGGTCAAAACGATATCTTTTCCTCGGAGGCACATGTTGAATTCTGAATTATGTGTATGAAATGCTCCTGAGGTCGATTGAAGATTTCAAGCTCGTTATTGTCACCCGGTCGTAATTGGAAGAAAAGCAAATGTGCGCTGTGGTAAACGGCGGCTTTTCCTTTGTTGTCTGTTAATCTTGTGCTCGTTTCTTGGCGGATCAAGAGAACTTAATAGGAGAGTTCATAACGATATGTATCCCTGCTGCTGTCTGTTTTTATCTTAAAGCGAAAGCCCTGGCAAGAAGAGCTCTGCTGACTTGCATGATTTTCCTGAAGGTGAGAATGCATGACGGCTTTACCTAATAACGCGTTCCCAACAATTTCTCTACTCTTTCAGAATCATCGCTCACAGCTTCTCAATCAACTGGGCTGAAGTGGCTATCTCATCCAACGTCACAAACAGTAGAAGCCGGCAGTAGTGTGTCTTTTACCTGCTCAGCAGATTACTCGAAAAAGATACAGCTTTACGAGTGGGAACATAATAATCTAAGTTTACCAAAGGACGGTCGATACACTCTAAAGAACGATGGTCAAACATTAGAAATATCCCAAACAAAGCTTGAGGATCGCGGAGAATACCATTGTGTGGCTAAAAGAAAGGGTAAAGTCCTTGGTAAAAGTCAAAATGCAGCACTAAATGTTAAAGGTACGTGTGACACAATGCTTTTGTAGGGGAATTTAGGGCGTTCTTTATTCGTTTCAGGGCTACTCGCTCCTTTCTCACTTTCTGAGATTTCAAGGGGCTTGTTTTCACTTGTTTTTGCGGGGGGCCGCGCAATAAAGTGTTGTACAATCGATTGCACGCGTGTTGAAGTCATTCTACAACAACGGTGTATCAGTTAGCGAAGAGGCGATCGAAAGTCAATGGAAGTGTAATAGACTTGAATTCAAATGTGTTACCAAAAATAAGTCTTTTATTCGTGCTTTCTCGGCACTCAATCAAGGAATCGGACTGGAACTCTCGAAGTTACTATTGAAGTCTTCTTGAAAAGATAGTTTATTAGAATTTTAAATTTATAGACTCTTTTCCTGGCTTTGAATTGCGCTATTGTTCTTATTTAGATGAACTGTTCGCTTAGCTTTTACATTTTTGCCGTTTCCTGTTTTATTGTTGATGTTTGTTCGGCATACTCGATTCAAGATGTAGTTTATTTAATATTGTTCGCCATGCCGATATATTACAGAGTTTTGTGTATATGAATTGTTACAAGCAGAGAAAATTTTCATACGCTCACAGTATTTTGGAAATGCGATCGCTTCTTAGATTTCTCATGCATGCTACCATCCCACATACTTTGTGGTAATCTATATTTCCCCCATGGATCAGCTTTCTGTGAACCACGCCGGGTAGTGTAGAACGCTAAGAATCGTTTGAAATAGTTTTTCCAGTTTCGCGCAGTTTCAATTCCGTTGTTGCTCAAAATGCGCTCTTTATTCTGAAAGCTAAACATCATGTGGCGCGCTTGAGCTTCTGATTGCCGATAAGATACTCCTGAGTGTTCTGTTCTAATCATTAGCACATTAACAATTTTCAGAATTGATTCTTTAGTTAGAGACGTCAAGTTTATTATTGGCTGTTGTGTTTATTTGAGTGCATTAATCAGTTGAAGCACTACCACTCTATTGGTGGGCACTGTAAGTCAGTTTTTGTATTCACTGCTCAGTTAATTATTAAGAACTGGCAGAGTTTTCTTTTTCTGTGGTATCAGCTGAGAAATAGCCATTTCATCAAACAGCTGTTCTCCGTCTTGGGAAATTGCCAATATAAATAAATCATTATTTCATTTTCAAGATTGCATTTAGGGTTTCCATAAAAAATCACCTTCAAGTATTCTGCTGCACAACTTAATAACCTTTTAGAAGTCTTGTACATTCATAACGTTCACTTAACACTTTTAATGTTATCAGAAGCAAATTCACGGTGTTTGAGACACTTCAATTTACTCTGTACGAGAACTGAAATAAGGAGAAAATATTTTCTGTATGTATTTTCTTTGTGATTGTCACCAAGGCAAAACCGGTTAGAATCAGGATGTTTCATGATTGACAATTTGTTGGTTCCCTCAAGGTTGAATTGAAACAAACCAATGAACAAATTTATTCATTTCCGTTGGACCATTACTCATGGGTGAATGAGAAAATATGCAATTTCCGCAGGCTTTATCTCTTGACCCTGCGTAAATGAGTTCAAGCAAGTCAACACTGCCTTGGGTAGTTAATAGTTATAGTTAATATTTAGGCTGTTTATTTCCTTTCAGCAAAAAATCAGCAAAAAATATGTGAAACGTAACTGGGCGGCACAACTTTCGCTCCTCCCAGGAAATAATGAAGTGCTTTATTGTGAAGCTACACTAAGGCATCTTAGTTTGAAATTATCCATATGTTTCTTTTAATGAAGCCGACCAGCAGGTACAAATATGCATCTTGAGGATCTCGTATACAGCCTTATTGTCTGCAAGCTCCAAAAATTGAAGCAAGTATAATCATTAACATCCTTGGTAAAAATGCAAGCATTACCTTTGCACAATTAGTGACATTTCTCACAATGTCTGAAAATGGCTTAAGACTGAGAGATTAAATTCTTTGGGATTAAGAGAAACTTTGCATTCATTATTTATAAATTCTGTATGCAGTGTGTGATTAAATTCTGTCAATCATGCAGTGTAGCTTCAATCCATAACAACAGAAATGTGTAGTTCCAGAAAATATCCATACCCACCCCATGGAAGGTTAATGGCAATTCCAAGGGGTAGGAGGGTTGACCAAGCCAAATTTTTTGAGTGAAAGTATGACACTAAAAAGGAATTTCCAGAGGGGTGGGGGATTCAACTTGAAAAATCTTCCATGGGAGGGGTATGGATATTTTCTGGAACAACACAATTTGTGCTTGTTATTATTTCTGTTCAATGTATCGGGGCTACACATTATTGTTGTTATGGATTGAAGCTTTACATTTAGATACAGGGCTCCAAAAAATCTTAGCAAGACAATTAGCTCTCACATTTTGCTTGTCCCAGCAATTCCTAGTTTGTTCTTTTAATGATTTAGTTAACAGAAGCCTTCCCTGATCCCTGAGTTACTTGCCCAGAGGGAAAATCTGCCCTTCCAGGACAATGGGATGGCACTTTTTTTAGCCCTGAGGTAGTCATTGCTTTCTTGTAGCTACATTGTAATCTCTGACTAGTCTGTCGTGAGTGACACAAAAGAAAATCGTGAGAAAAAAATGGCTGTGCGAATTCCTGGGGGCAGGGAAGCATTTGGAATGAGGGACTACCATCTAAGCCAGAAAGTTTGACCTCTATTTATTTCTCGGTGGAAATGTTCAATCACATTACACATGTGATTCTTTATCTTGACATGGTCTCGTTATGGCCTGTTCTCAACAACCCCTGGAAGATGTCTAGAATAACATCACTCAACTCTTCAATTCAAGTAGCGAGGCAAAACCAATATCAATCTGCTAAAGAAGTTTCGAAACAAGATGGCAATGGAGGCATCTTGTAGAGATTTTTTGTGTGTGGCTGTAGGTTTAAATTTAAACGTTGTTGTGAAATCAGACTTCAACCAGAATTTACACTATGTATTTGTCATAGATCACCCAGGCCGTGACAACGGCCGTGACATGTTTGCTGATAGCAGTGGAAATTTTCAAGTGAAAGTCCAGTTCAATCTTTTTAATGGAGGGCAGAAAGGCCAAGCTCAGTCAATTCATATTTACCGAATTGTTTCTTGACAATGTTGTTGGCCTGGTGCTGAGCGGCAAAATTACACTTACCCTCGCATTCAGGATCAAGACAAAAAGCTTTGCCAGACAAAACACTTCCTAAATTTAACTCTTTCCATAACCGCATAATTGCAAGGAAAACCATGGCTTTTGAGACCCAATTCCAATGCTTTGATTTGCTTTTCTATTTTCAGGGAGTGAGATAAAGCATTCCTGCAAGATGTCACACTTATCTTGAATGTTGACAACATGTTGTCAATGCTCCTAACATAAGCTAATCATGTTTTTGCTTTGTGAGAGCAACACATAATTCACAGTCTTGGGCTTAGATGGTAGTCTCTCTTTTCGTGCGCTTCTCACCCCCAGGGGTTCATGTGGCCATTTCTTCTCGGGGTTTTATTTCACGTCACACAGGACAGACTAAGCGAAAGAGGGACTACTTGTAGTCTGCAGTGATGTTAACAACAGAAAGCTTAAATTTAGTCTTAGAAAGACGTAGAAAATATGTACCATGTTTCTTTGGAGTAATAGAAACACAGGAGAAAGTTTGGGAGATTGAGCCACAGGCAAGTGTTTTAGCCTCTTGAAGTTCTTCCAAATTACCGCAAGTGTTCTGTTTAACAATTAGATTATGAGCTTGAGATTTCTATCACACAATACTTGATGAGGGTGCAGTCCAAGTCAACTATCACATCTAAAAACTGGCAGTAAATAATCTTAATTGTTATAGTGTAAATCTACGTTTGGTTCAAAACATTTTCTAAATCCTCTTCACAGACACTTAAAAAATGCAAAGAAGGGGCCGTCATTTCACGATTAAGTGAACACTTTCAGGCTACTCACTATGTACAACAGAATAGATAGTAAGTTGCATAGCCAATCAGAGAACAGCATTTGTGATAGAACACTAGTAGATTTCTACTAATATTCTGTAGAAACATGGAGAATATGTCCTTTTTCTTTTGGAAAATTCTGCGATGAAAGAGCAAAACAACTTGGGAATGTCTACTGTGATCATCAAGATTTAAACCCTCTTTACTTGACACATCATTACATCAACAGCTCATGTTTGTTCTATGGTTCTATTGAGTTACTGAGTAAGAGTACACATACTGGCGAGGAAGGTTCTACAGTTGATTTATACTTTTTGTTTTTGATGATAATTTTACATGTACACGTATCAGTTTGTACTCATAATACACCGCAAGTTAGATTCGAGTAGGATATAACCAAGCATGAGCCTGTTAGGAGTGTCTGGGCGCATGCCCCCTTCTCCCCAGAAATTTCCAAATATTGATGCTTGAAGATCATATTTTCAGTATTTTCAAGTCAGTATTTGGGCCTAAAGAGGATTCAAACCTACAGCTATATTTCCCTTGTTTTATGTTTAACAACCATTCTTTTACTTAAGGTGATTCCCGAGTTAAAGAACCTGCCATAGATTTCCGATGAAACTTTGTATGGTGTCACTACAGTACAAGGAGATGTTAAAAACGTAATAAAAGAGGGGGTCACCGTGCTTGTTTTCATGCCACAATGCTGACAAATATGGTTATTTAGGTGACTTTTGGTTATCTCAGTGCGGAGCAAATAAGCTCGGTTATTTTTCAATGTGGCGTGTTAAATCACGCAGAGTTCGAATTTCTTTAATTGCTTATTCATCTACGTCCCAGAAAAAATGGCTTCAGATACCTTGCATTATTAATTGATATTTTTATCCTTTAAAGGAAACATAATTTGGATTTGCTCTATTGTGCCAGTTACGTCTCTACAGGGCTCGAAATTAAAAAAAATTGTCTGGTCGCAATTTGCGACTAGTTACAAAAATTTGGTCGCAACTTTGAAAATTTTAGTCGCAAAATTAATTGAGGTCATTTAATTAGTAAATAAGTGATTAAAAATAGACTTTGAAACATGTAGCGCTTTAATTTCCATTGTTTCTACGGCTTTCATGTCATTTAGAGATTTAATAGTACAGAACATTTTGCGTCTTAGACAACACTACTAGTCCATCTAAACAATCAAGTTGAACCTGTGTCCCTTTATGAAAATTAAGGCTTGTTATTTTAGTCAAAGCGATAGATTTACAAATCATGAACAGATATTACCGCTGGAAACTGCAGTTCTTACATGTAAATGCATCCAATCTCTGCAAAATAACGTAACACATGTACTGGACAGAAATATTAGCTTACCTACATTTGTAGTTCTACCTTTCGAAGGTTTTCCACCGATGACAAAACAAGTAATGAATTCTTTTTTTATATACAAACTTTACACCTTAAGTTTCAGGGGTGTTGCTACAGTGGTTATTCAAAGAACCCTGAATGACTGAACCATTCAATACAAATATGTGCCATGACTCGTGCACCACGGCAATCTGCCATCAAAACGGCAAAGTGAAACCTAATATCAGCCTGCGATATACATTTGTAAAGAAACCGCTGAAAATGGCGGGCTATCAAAGGAAAATCATTGCGTGCATGATGCATTCCAGGTAAATTACGATAAATCTTCAGATTGTAACAAAATTGTAAGGCGCAAATTCATTGAATCTTTTCATTTCTAAAGTTATTTAAGCAAAAAACTCAACTGCTAGCTCTTTTATTTCGTATTAGACAAGGCAAAACCTAGTCGCAAATTTGCGACTACTCTATTTTTTCTAGTCGCAAAAAGAAAAATGAAGTCACAAATGCGACCGTATCGGTCGCAATTTTGAGCCCTGCTCTATCTGTCCAATTTAATTTACTTTGCTCCTCAAGATTCGCAATTAGCTGGCTTACCGGCCTGTAATTACAGCCCTGGCCACTGTGGAATACTGAATGATGTAAAACTACAAAGTAAAACTCTCATGTTCTCAATGCGCTGTTTTAAAGATTGAGTCACACAAAGGTGCTAACTGACTTGTTTTTCATTTGTTTGCATTTTCAGGAATTTGTGATGCAGTTCAGTTAAGCATCAAACCATCAGGCAATACATTCCTCACAGGGACTAATTTACAGTTACGATGCAAATGTTTTATGTATCCTGTTGGAAACTACACATTTACAAAGGATGGTTTTCCTGTTGTTTTGGGTGGACGAATTTCTTTGAGTCGAAACAAGCTATTGATTGACAATGCAACCGAAGGAGACAGTGGTATATACTCATGTAAAGCTGCACTAAATGAAACATCATCTCAAAGTTCACCAGCACCGTTATCTGTTACTGTAGTTGGTAAGTTTTTCATCATGTCCATTAGTGCAATTGTCAGGTTGGATAAGTTTGCTGGGATTCTTGTTGTTTGTTTTCATTTACGGGTAACTGTAATATTATTGCACAACAGTCCTATAAATTTATTCAAAAATAAATTTAAGAGACCAGTCCACAATAAGTACTGCCTCTCCTATAAGCCCACAGTTGAAGGTGTGCATGGAAAAAAGCCGTAAGTAACTCATGATCTCATGTCAAATTTTTCTTTTTTGTACAAAGAAGTGAAAAGCTGTTTGCTAGGAGAATTTTCCAGTCTATCAATGTCACTTAGGGTCTTTTTCCACGCATCCTTTCAATTATAAGTACAGCCTCTCTTATACAGTAAGCCCACTTGTAAGTATTGCCTTTCCTTTAAGTCACCATTTATAAGTATCACCTCTCCTTTAAGCCCAAATAAAATAATATCGCCTCTCTTATAAAAAGTAAATTAGTGCCTTGCCCTCTGAATCAAATCATAACCTGTTTGAAATCCAAGATGGCAGATATTTGAATGTATGATATGATTTTTGGTTTACTGTTATCTCATGATTGACGGGTACTTATCATAAAAGTAAACAAAGTTTGAAAGACAGTTGGATTTCAAGTACCCCTTGCCAGGCTCATGGACGAGGGAAATAAACACAGGCTAAATTTGGTTTAAGTGATTGGCCTTATGTGTCTTCTACCTTGTTTGTATTTCAGTTCAAAGAGGAGATTATTGAGAATACCATTGATAATATTACTGTATTTGATAAGAGTAAGGTACTGAGAGTTCTAAGTGACCTTGTCATGGCCCAATCAGATATGTCCTCCCCCCCCCCCCCCTCTCTCTATCTCTCTCTCTCTCTCTCTCTCTCTCTCTCTCTCTGTTGACCATGGCAAAATAACTTTCTGTCAAAATTTGAAACAACTTGACACACAAACAGTCATGGTTTTTTTTATATATATACATCCATCAACTTGTATAAATTCAAATTATTTTAATTTATAGTGTATGGCATTGATTGCAGGAAACTCAGTTCCTTTGATGCTCAATGTTATATTTTTTTTCTGTCAACAGTTGGAAAACGTCCTCAATTTCAAGTACCCCCTCCAGCAGAAGTGATAGTCTTAGAGAGGAGTCTAAGGCTGATCCCTTGTAAAGCAATTGGAAGTCCTAAGCCAGACGTAAACTGGTATGCTGCTGATGATCAGAGCCCATTGCAAGACAATGCAAAATACACTATATATCAAAATGGGTCACTACTGATCAGGAATATAAAACAACCAGATGCTTTAAAGTACACATGTGCTGCCAGTAACTTGGCTGGGAAAGCAAAAGCAGAGAGTGCTGTGAAAATTGCTTGTAAGTGTCTTACAGTCAAAACATTCAAAGAATTAATTTTTTGGGTTGTTTCTTGTAATAAAAGTAAATGGAAATTTCATTTGTTGTTCATCTAGGATTCCATGTTTTGAAATGAATAATTCAGTTCTCAAATTTCAACTTGTTCAGTTCTAAGCTCAAATGTATATCTGCCGAAAGCGTACAGTGAATTTTCGAAATCAGCGTCTGCAGCGTCATAACTGCAGATTATACAGTTATCATGTCAAGGACACTCAAGGTCATTGGTTATCATGTCATGTATGACCGCAAAGCATGATTTCCAAGGCTAATCACATCAACTTTGCACGATTCGTACTGCTTGTCGTCAGTGAAGAAGCAGAAACATGACTTCCAAATTTTTGCTTTCAATGTATAATAAAACAATTATTAGATTCAGTTTTTGTGATATCCAGAATAATCAAGGTTGAGGTAATGGTTATCAGCCGAAGCCGAAGGCTGGGGCTGATATCACAAAAACCTCATCCAATAATTGTTTATAAAACTTACAATACTAACATAATTTGCATAGTTATTGCTATCTTATATTACTTTCATGCATAGGGTGGTAGCTTTCTCGGTTATTGAATTTCAACTTTGTTTCTCAATTTTGATTTTGTTTGTCAAAGTCGCTAAGAAGGCATCAAAATGAAACTCTTCTTCTTTTCTTGAGGCAGTATATAAATAAAATGACATGCATTGTACTGTGACCTATTTTGTATCATTTTTGTGACAAGTTGGCACATAAGGCCTGGAGCACTGTACTGTTGCTGCATTGTTTTTGATTCTCAGTTACAATTCGTGTCTCTATCTTTCCACAGATTTGGATGCAGTTGTCCTTGAAAAGACCAAACTTTACATTCTCCTCAATCATGAAACTGAAGTGTATTGTAAGAAACCCAGTGGACTTCCAGAACCAACCATCACTTGGCAAAAAGGTGATGGTCAACCTTTGCCAAAGAAATTTGGTGTGGAAGGTTGCTGTACTCTGAAGAAAAACAGAACCAAGCAAATTGACTCAGGAAACTACACTTGTATAGCTAAGAACATGGCTGGAACTGAGTCCAGGACTGTTGAAATTATAGTATCTGGTGAGCTTGCCACTTACTTTTATTTTATATATTTTAATGTGAAATTTGTTTTGACAAAAGTGGCTACATACACCTTATTCGAAAATGGCTGTGTTCTTTTATTTGCTTGCAAATTAGCCCTTGCCTCGTTCAAGGGAAATATTCTTTTGAATTTTGAGTTCAAGAAGGAGGCAGCGAGGGGTAATTTGACAGCAAACAAAATAACACTAAAACGGTGGACATTTTGGAATAAGGTGTATGGATGGATCAGGGATTTTTTACTGGAATCTCAACTTTGATTCAGAAATTACTGTTGAAACTTTCTGGCAGTATATTATGAGAGCTTGTTTCTCCCCCACTTTCCAACCCCAGTAGTGGTTGGATATTACCAGTATGTATTTTTGTTATTTGACTTTGGTATCCTTGGCCCCTTAAGTTGTACATGTACCTAAATTTTGCTCTTAAGGGATATGCACCCTTGGAAGCCCCTCCTCTTCTGCTTGGTAGCAAACATTATACAAGGATAATTAACTGCAAAGCATTTTCAAGTCGAACTCCCCAACAGGATTTGGGAATGGCTCATGGGTTTGACTCCCCAGTGGGAGTCTAATCCATAACCTTCCAGAATACCTGGGCTCAGAAAATTCTTTTTCTGAGTATTTCATCTTTAGAACACTTCTCCGTTATTTACACTTTATCCAAGTCATCAATTCATTTATTGTACAAGGATGCTGTCCATGTCAATGTTAAGGTTATGATGCAAATGCGGTTTCTAAATTACACCTGATTCTTCACAAGTGGGAGAAAGAATGTTCAGCTGTGGCAGAACTTTCATGTGTGTGGAGTGCAAATTCAATTTTATGCAAAACTCACTCAAAAAACCCAGGTTTAATAGAGGGAGTCCTGACCTCTTGACTCTACCCCTGGATCTGTCCCTGTGCTTTATATGTATGCCATGTGAAACCCTCTCAGGTCTGTGAATGCAACTCAAGTGTGTTGCTATGCAAATGAGGCTATCTTGAAATACATGGGGGTGCTGTGTATTGCATATCCTGTGTAAGGTGGATCTAACTTTTACGTCTGTGGATGAAATCCTAGTGAGTCCCATTCGAGTAACATCTATCAGGCTCTACTTTTATTTGGCAGGGTACATTATGATGTAGTGTGTGACTGCTCAATAAAGAACTTTGATTACTGAAAACATTACTTTCCTGTGGTATTGTTCAATACTCTCCAATAGCGTTTTATTGCTCATGACACAATAGAAAAAGCTCATTGCTTACTTGGCCTATTTCTCTAAGAAACATGCATACAATATTGTTTTCAGAGCAACCACATATTACTGTTAAACCTCAAAGCCAAGTACTGAAGGAAGGTGACAGTGCTATACTGAACTGCAAAGCAACTTCAAAACCACCATCAAAAATATCATGGCTCAAAGGTGGTGATCCTATGATGCAAGATGGACGGGTATCTGTGTTGGCAAATGGAAGTATTGTTATTACCAACCTTCTTCCTGAAGATACTGGGCTCTACAAATGTTCTGCAGATCATGATGGTGGCTGGTCAGACAGTGCTGAGGCTAACCTCACTGTAATGGGTTAGTATAATACAGTATACAGGGATTTAATATCTTGTTCTCTCTCTCTCTTTCTAATCAGTCCGAGAAGAGATGGATATGGTGGGCTCATTTTCCCAAACAGTGCCAAGTGTAATTCAAATACTAACTGTTCATATTTTACTTAAATTTATCTGGTTGTAATGACTGCAACATGAGTGCACTGTTTGAAGCAAGTGTGGCATATTCTTGATTTCATTTCAACACCATAACAAATTGTGCGTAAGGTCACTAGTTGTGATTTTGTATGTGATCTAAACAGTGAGTCACATAGTTACATATTGTCCTATATTCAGATTCTTGCTCTTTATGAGTCCTAAAATAAAAGTAATGATGGTTTAATTATCTGCAAGAGTGGCAAAAATGCTAAACACACTCACTTTGTTTAATCTTCTAATTTTCCAGCGAAAGTGAAGATGCCAGACATTCACATCCACCATGTATTTGCCAATCTCCATAATAAAGAGAAAATCAGGTGTGACTTTGAAGGGCAGCCTTTCATTAAAGTTACATGGAAGAAAGCTGGAGGTGGCTCTTTACTTGATCCAGAGCGAATTAGACAAGAGGGTAACACTTTGTATTTCGAACCAGTCGAGAAGAAAGATGAGGGCCAGTACTTTTGCAAGGGTGAAAACTCATTTAGCAGTGCTGAAAGCTATGTGAACATTTCTGTCATTGGTAAGAAATGCTAACAAGGATGGTTCAGGCATATTTATTATAATAAAATCCTAACTTGGCACAGAGGCAAAAAAAGAAACCATGAGCGATTGTTGTGGCATGAAGGCATTTGCAGTTGTTTTCTTGAAACGTTCTTTTAGTTCTCCAAGTGATGTGTTAATTTTCACGAGGAAAAGTCAATTCAGAGATGAACTGTTGTGAGAGTCTCTTTGCATTTCAATGGAATATGCTTCCCAGTATATTCATCTTTGTTGGTTGTGCAATTCTCATAGTTACATCTCCATAGATGTTTCTTGTTACTGTAGCCACCATTCCTTATATTTGTTAGTTATTAGTTTTCATGTTGTAATACTTGTTTACCCAGCATGTGGGACTCGGGTATGGTGATCTCATTGTTGGCGCACTCATCTCTGGATCAAGCAGGTCTGGATTTGAGCCCTGGCCGGGGACATTGTGTTGTCTTTACTCTCCCAGTGCCTCTCTCCACCCAAGTGAATAAATGGGTAATGGCGAACTTAATGTAACCCTGCAATGAACTATTTTAGCATACCATCTAGAAGGAATACTCCTAGTTGCTTCATGTCACTGAAACCAGGATAAGCCCCAGCCTGATGGACCATTTTGCTCACATGCAGACTTCACCTTTTTTAACTTTACCCAACACTAATGACAATTTTTATAATTTTCTCATCCTTGTTCAGTATATCCCACTTTTCATGTTCGACCAAAGAACACAACGGCATATGTTAATGACAATCTCTGGCTTCACTGTAATGCTACTGGAGATCCCAAACCCAAGATCAGCTGGAGCAAGGATGAGCAGGGAGGAGACAAGCTTGATGCGGAAAGGTTTATTGAACACTCCAATGGAACTCTTCACATCAAAAATGTGCGCATGGAAGATCAGGGCGGGTACTACTGCATCGCCGCCAACCGTGGTAAACTGAGACAAAGCAAGTTCAGTCTTGTTGTACAGAGTAAGTTATTATTTTTTTTACATGAACAGAAACACGTAAATGTAGGCTTCTGAGTTTTGCTTTAAAAAATGAGCAACTCTGCTTCATTAGCTATTTGCTCATGGAAAACTTGAGCCTAACTTTTAATCTAAATTATGACTTGAGCTTGAATACTCGAGCTATATGTAGTACTAATTAGTGTTGCAACATTGACAACAGAAAACTGTTGGGGTGTTCAGGGTTACCTCAGGTCAGGAAATAGCCAGGGAAAATATTCTTCAAGGCGAGAGAAAAGTCATGGAGTTTTATTTTGAGTCAGGGGAAATTAACAATTTGGAGAGAAGTTGCAGAAAACTGAAATTTTTTAATAATACCATTGAAGGCTGGAAGAAACATTTAAGGCCACTTTGATCCCAACGACGTTTTTACTTAATGAAGAATGAAAACTTATCAAACTGAATAGTCGAGTTTAAAGGATGGCAAAAAGCTGCTACTAGACCTCGCATTCTGTGCTTATTTGGTCAGGGAAAAGAGTCAGGGAATTTTGAAAAGTGATTTCTGTGGCAACCAGACATCATCGGAAAATATTAACTCTGTCATTATATGAGGCTTGTCATCAATTTACCTATCTAAATTTGTCATCTGTTGTTTCTTGAGAGAGAAACTAAGTTAACAAGTCCCGTGGTTTTTATTAGGTTCCTTGACCATTTGTTCATATCCTGTACTATATAAATTGCAGTTTCATATCTGCATTGTAATCTTTTTGTAATTTGGTTTTCATTGTACTGTAATTCTAGTTTGACTTTGTGAATCTTTTTGTAATTTGCTTTTCATTGTACTGTAATTTTAATTTGGTTTTTGTGGCAAGTCGGAAAAACCCTGTTGTTTTAAAAAAGAGAGTCTGCAAAGGCAGGCAATCCCCTGCCCCTCTCCTCTTGCTTGAATCTGTGATTTAAAATTGTATTTAATACACACATTATGTCTCCAGCTCCCCGTGATACCGAAGCCACCAAATCTGTTGGATCCATGGGCCGCACTATAGGTATTGCCGTGGGTTGTGCAGCAGCTTACATTGTTCTTGTGGTGGGATTGATGATCTACTGTAAAGGACGGCGAGCCAGGCAAAACAAGAAAGAAGAAGTTATGGCTCCAGAATGCGAGAATCGTAAGTTTTTTATGTGTTGTCTTTGAAGTGTACATGTCCTGACGCCAAGCTTGACCTCTCTTCTCATCTCTCAACTCATTAACAGTCAATGCCAATGGTGACATCGAGCATCGAGATGGAGAAGGCAACGATATGACGATGAACCCGATCTACAGGTCCCAACCGAGTTATGACAACATGGAGTTTCCCAGGCATGACCTCGAGGCGCTCAGGAGTCTGGGCAATGGTGCCTATGGTCGAGCATTCCTGGCGCGAGCCAGCGGGATTCGCGACGGTGAAAGAGAGACTATGGTAGTGGTGAAGGCCTTGGTTAGTAATGATGACCAAGTGCGTGAGGAGTTTAATAAGGACATAGATGCACTGTGTAACTTGCATCATGAAAATGTTGTTGCATTGCTTGGTGTCTGTAAGGAGGAAGACCCGTTTTACATGATCTTCGAATCACTGGAAAAGGTTTGTTTTAAAATTTCTTGTGGCCCCGTGTGAACACAAATCTTTCTTTCATTTTTAACCCCCTCTCCTCGGTGTTCCCTCTTGAGAAATCGCCCGAGATCTTTCGTACGTGAAAATTCAAAATCGAACATAAACAAAATCGAAGGTGTTATCAATGTTGAGCTAAGTCAGAGGTAAGGAGATATCTTTCCCCTCCTTTCTCCCTGTCTTCCCACCCCTTCCCCCAAAATTCCAGTACTAAATAATACAAATAAAGGTCAAGTTAAATAAAGGCTTTATTATTATTATTATTATTATTATTATTATTTATTATTATTATTATTATTATTATTATTATTTATTATTATTATCATCATTATTATTATTATTATTATTATTACGATAAAGTGCATGCTTGGTCTTGATTGACACCAATTTCTTTTAACCAATAGAAACCGTGGTACTATCACGAGCGCCACAAATTCGCCGCGAGTCAGCTTAGAGTTGCACGTGCCTTTCGAACATCTCTTTATCCGCCGGCTTTTGGCCTTTTGTTTGTAAAGAATATTTATCATGTTTCTGTTGTATGAAGGCCGTGTCCGTTGATTACAAGTACATACGCTTTTCTTCCAACTTGCATGCATATCTACAGCGATGTATACAAAGTTTCCTATTTTCGTCCTTGCACCTTTTCTTTTTTTTCTTCCTCTTTTTTTCGAACAAGATGGCTATGAGGTGAAAGTAGCTTTCGTCGCTAGCCACTTCGAAAACCCTCTCGATCGAGGACATTGTATTTCTCGACGGCATTCAACTCAAAACACAAAATACGACTTTAAAATCTTTCATGGATGACTAAACAGTTCTTCAACATTGGTATTACTATATTCACACGCCTCATAAGGTCGATGGAGGAGGATTTTTTTTCACTAATAACAAATTTGAAAACTGTTTCGTCGGATGAGACATCAAATTGCCGCACATGCGCCGAAGGGTGTCAAATGTCCTTTAAGCTCAGAAGCAGGAAGACCTGATTATCAACAACAACCCTTTTTAGGTAAAGCCTGATTATAAAGGCTTCGTGTTTGGAGAGGCATCACGTTGGTCTTGCCATCAATGTGTCAATAATATTTCTTTAATCCGATCAAGCCATGAAAACCGATTTACTGTAGCCTTTACTGCATGCACGAGATATCCCTTTAACTTCTGTCAAATAACTAGAGACGCTTATTCGGAAAGCTTTCTATCTTATCATAATGGATTTGAAAGAAATAAGCCCGTCCATTTAAGAGCTTAGTTCTTAGCTCAGTTTTTAGAGAAAATCACATACTGTCTGTGTCAGTTGCGTCCAAATCACGAAAGCAAGTGTCGTCTCTCCGCACGGTGAATTTCTAAGCTAGTTTAAATCGTATAAATATGTTAAGTTTGGTAAAAAAATTGTTGATTTGTTGAATCTGGGAGATAACGTCGCTCGACCCTCACGTTGATTGGTCGAGGTACCATGTGCTACTTTTGCAACAAGAGCCAGAAATATACTCTTTTGTGTTTAATTCATTAATTATTTGACATTCATGGTGACTTGTCCGACTTCAACAAAGACGGAACAACAGTTACGGTTCGTGTAGATTCCGAATAATTTTTTGCGGGAATATCTCTAGCTAAGTTTTACCACGTCTTGAAAATGCCTCGGACGTTTTTGGCATTCTTTTGAATTTCGGCTAATTGTGCTGTGCATGCAAAATTGACATGGAAATAATTCTTGTTTAAGTCTTCTAATCTGGGTGTGCCAAAAATGTTTATCTCCATATTTCGGTGCTGAAATTGAGTGTCCGAAGTCGATTACAAAGTGTGCAATCTTTTTACATTTTCTAGAATTCGATTCTATGTTTTAAACAGTCTTTTTGTGTGATCAATGCCCTCAGGAGTCGGGGCTTCGGACAGTTGTAGGAGCTGGAGTCTGATTGGTTGGTTGTGAACAGCAGCTAGTCGATGGGAAAAATTCAGCCAAATATGGAGCTAACCTTTTAGCCGAGCTTTGAACGCAATGAATTCCAATGTCAAATGTGACAATGACTTCCATGTGAGTTCTGCCGACCCACAACGGGAGTTTTACAAATTCCACTCCCTACTGGGCTGAGTAGGTGAGTTCAGTGGAGACAAACTATAACTTTCCAGCCCCTCCCTTCAATCAAATCTCTGGAATCTGCTAAAATCAAGCAGACACGAGACCAGCCGTAACCAGGGTACTTTCTCGAGGTAGGGAGAGGACCCTGGGAACGAGGTTGTATGGAATATTGTGTCTGCTGACCAATATCGCAGTCATGTCGCGCGGCTAATTGCGAGAAATCTCCAGGTTTGACAGCTCAATTTTTCTTTCTTTTAGGGTGACTTGAAGCAGTTTCTTTTGTCTTGCTACGACAACGGTCGAAGCACGATGAACTCGAATCAGAAGCTCGCTATATGCAGTCAAGTGGCCTCAGGAATGAACTATCTCAGCTCGCAAAACTTCGTCCACAAGGATCTCGCTGCAAGAAACTGTATGGTGGATAAAGATCTAAAGGTCAAGATCGGATTCTTGAGTTTAAGCTACGACTTGTACAACGCCGAGTATTATCGCTTCAATAACATGCAGATACCGCTCAGATGGATGCCTCCTGAGGCGATCTTCGACGATGATTTCTCCGAGAAGAGTGACGTGTGGTCATATGGCGTACTGGTTTGGGAGATTTACACTCTTGGTCAGATGCCCTACCACGATCGATCCAACGAAGAGGTCCTTAAATGCGTCAAGAATGACCTTCGTCTGCCCAAACCGGACAACTGCCCCGATACAGTGTTGGAAGTGCTGGAAAAGTGCTGGGAAGGCAATCCTCTTGCCCGTCCATCCTTTTCGGAAATTATGGCAGATGTATCAGGAATCACTGTGGACAGCCATGTTTAGTTTCAACCCTTTCTTGGCAGTGGGTTTTAAATGAAACTAGATGCTCCACTCCGTTGCCAATGAAACCGCGCCAGCTTCAGTAGTGTTTCACGTGATAGCTTTCTTATGAAACGTGACGTGCGCATGATTTGTCTTGGAAATTGATTACAAAATGCGAAAGACTAGTAAATTATACTTGCCTGAAAATTCTTGTCTTAAAAGATTTCAGACCTGAAAGGTCTGTTTTCAACTGTACTGATTTCAATCTTGTTAGGGGCGCTGAAATTGCGGAGAGTTTCGATTTAAAAACTCAAAAATTGTTTATCTGTGCAGGGATGAACCCTTCTCTTCGCTAAATTTTTGTACTTTTAGTGAAGGAATCCATACAAGCAAACTAAGCAGCCGTTTCCGAGCGACTATGCGGCCGAGTTTAAGTAAGCCGAGCGATATCTCAAAATGACACTTACATCAACTTGGGTTCTGGGTGAGCCACTGCGCTGTCAAATTTGGCGTTAAGATATTTAATATACTTTCGGAGCGATTTTTTTTTATTTGTTGAAATGCGTGAACAGGATAGGAGAGATTTAACTGAGTTCATTTCTTTGGGCCCATTCACATGTATTCACTTTAACTAGAAATTGTGTTCACTTGGCCTGCGCTAAGTTGTGAAAGACTTACCTTGTTTAGATGGCCTTAGCCTACAAAGAGGGACATTTTATTGGAAATAGGTTCCACGTTAACGGCACTAATCGCAAAAAGGCCAGCATATTCTGATAACGAGCCTACAGAACATCGGTTTTTCGCTCAAACTTCGACAGACGCCTAAGACTGGGTCAAATTTCTTGAGAAAACTTCAGTTTACTGGCATGTCAACTTTCTTTATCTCAACCGATAAATCTTGTTCAAGTCTTCAAGTCAATGAGTGAACCGAATAACGAATACATGTGGATGGGCCGAAGTTTTATTTTTTTAGGCATAGGACATGCTTAAAATTACTTTAGAGCAGTGGGCGAAATTAAACGTATAAAAGGAGAGCTAATGTTGCGAGCTTTCGGTATACAGAACTACTTAATATGTTCGTGGTGCATTCCATTTAACAATCGAATCAAATCCTGTCTTCCCTTCATCAGTTGAGCCTTGAAACTCTCGAGGATATCGTGGACTTGTAAGGCAATATGTACTTTGCCTTGGTCGATGTACTCTGTGTAAAAAGCTCATAGCTATGATAAAGACAGGAGGTGCACTTCGAACCATAATGTTAGACAAACCAAACAACGAAGACTGTGCTTATGAAGTGGCTGTCGAGAAACAGTTCTTTTTTTAATGTTTTTATAATATTTTTAATTAATTTGCTATATAGAATAAGGATGCCTAGAACTTAGGGTTGATCCTGCGGGGATGAACAGTTAATTTAATGGTTTGTAATTAGCAGGGTTGGTGGGCGTTTAAGTTAATTAAAGTTTAAAACATTCAGGGCCGGTTATTAACAGAGCCCCTTAGGTGAAAGTTGTAATCGCAAGTTAGATGACCTGTACTCCACATAGGCTGTCTTTCATCTTGATGTGGCAATTTTGTTGCAGTTTAGGCCAGTTCTTTCTTAATGCTGTCTAAACTTCGTGTTAATAATCGGCCTAAATAATTTAATGACCGCTGGAGGGGTAAACAGAGAAGTTTACGCTCATTTAAGTTAATAGAGTAAGTAATATTCCTTGACCAAATTAATTTAAACGCTTCTTAGATATAAGAAGTGGATGCTTTCGTTTGTAATGCGTAATGGTACAAGTAAAACCGGTCACACTGGATTTTCAGCAGAGCGTGACGAATACGCGGTGTGACCATGCAACCATTGATTTCATTCAGATCAGAGTAACTTTCCAGGTGTTGCGTGACATATTTATAGTGACATTCTTCGTCGTTACGTTCTTTTTATCGACTGTACATGTGAGTATTCTCTCGCGTTAATTGTATGGTTGGTCGCTCAGAGATTTACAGCTACGCCCGATCTTTTTAATTTAATGAGCGTTTTACAATTATTGTTTTTAATATCACGAACATTTCATTCGGTAATTATTTTTTGTGAAAAACAGACAGCTTACCAATCGAGAACTAAAATTTGTTCTTTTCAAAAAAATTGTATATATAATAAACTTTGTAGATCTTAGTCCTAGTTAAGTGTGAAGTAAATTGTGTGCGAATCAGGCATAAACAAATAAATTAATAGTTTGCTCAGCCTTAAGATTCACGAGTGGCTCCCTTGGAAGTGGACTCGGGGTTTTTGAGCTACCTTGAATTCGAGCGCCTGAAAGACTTCTGTGCTGAGTTTAAATAATAATAAATAATAATAATAACTTAAATAAAGTGTCGTATGTATTTAGCACTGTAGTGCTAATTGGGGACACTTTAAATAAGTAACTAAATATAACATAATCTGTTAAGAATCCCAACTGGTGGGAGGCTGACCAGTTGGCTATTTACACAACGCGGTCGAGGAGTTGAACTCGGGACTACCGAGAAGAAATCCAGATAGCAGCAGGGTGGAGGATTTGAACCAGGGACCTCCATATTTCAAATCCAGCGCCCTAAACCACTCGGCCACGCTGCCTCCTTATTTCTCGACTTGAATTGTGAACCCAAAGCTGGTGTTAGATGGTGCACTTGACGTAATAAGGGACCTTAAGCAAACCACGACGACAGCACGAAACAAAAGGCTTAGTGACGAGTTCGATGGCTATGTACGCGCGTTATAATTCTTGGTGCATTTCTTTGCCTTCTGCAAAACAACGTGAAACTGCTAAGTACTGCCTGCGTATTTTGAAGAGCGCGGATGACGGCGGATTTTTCGCAAATTTATTTGGAATTGAATGCTGGGGTTCTATATTAAGCTTGAACAAGTTATAATGCCAAATGGCGCACTGGGCAGGTCTAGACAATTTAAATTAAATTCATTTTTTAGGCGTCCTCTGGATCGTAGTCGTCATCGCTAAACTCTCTAATAAGTGCGTTGGACTCGATTAGTTCGAACGACGAATTCTGTGCTTCTTGTTCCTACCCAAGAGTATAAATGAGGACTGGCGAATTTATTTCTCGGGTGTTAGCATGTCGTGGACTTCAATTCCATGAGGGCGGGAGCAGAACTATTCCTGGGTCACTCCACGCTTTGGAAAGTTGGAGATAAGCGCCATTTTCCTTCTGTCACCATTTCAATGCTCAGCATCACACGGGCACGCTTGCTTGGAGTTGGGGAAGAGGCTTTCTAAATTGTCCCTTTATGTTGGTCACAGAGGTGGAGTCAACAAGCATCACTATTTGGGTTGCTGCAGAACTCTATTTTTGTCACCCGCGCGCAATCCCTTCGCACCCTCTAAGTAGAAGGTTTTGGAGCTCAGAGTTACGGAAATAACGAGCCAGTTGTCGAAGGAACGAGGAATAACCATTCCATGCGATTAATGAAGTTTGGTCGTACTAAGTGTGGTTTAGATCGAGCAGAAGAATTAATATAACGAAGAGGGCGAATTTCGATTTGAGTACCATCACTTAATCTCAGGAAACATGGTACTGTATAGCTAAATGTTTGCTTCTTGTAAGCAAGCAGAAATATCGAGTTAGGGATTGCATGCGATGCGTCTCAGGCGATAATGGAGTTTTGGAAGTAATGTGTCAAGCGCGGCGACAGAGCTTCGTAACCACATTTTTAAACATCGAAAAGAAAGTTAAAACGCGTAGTATTTTTGACGAACGTCTGAGGTGTTTGGGAATGCGGTCATACGATTACAGTGATGTCATCGGGGCAGGATTGGTGTGGTGGAAAGAACAATGTGTCCTGGGTTCGCTTCCCAGACCCGGCGTCATATGTGGGTTGAATTTGTTGGTTCTCTACTCTGCTCCGAGAGATATTTCTCCGGGTACTCCGGTTTTCCCCTCTCCTCAAAAATTCCAATTCGATCTGAGGGCCGCAGGTTAGAAAACTGTAACAGGCTATTGCGCTTCCAGCATATTTATTTATTATTTATTCATCGTTTTCGAAAAGCTTCGTTTTCAAAAAACGGTACATCCAACATTTTCAAATTTCTCAGGTTTGAACAGCGTTTTCGAAAAGCTCCGTTTTCCCGATGATTAATGCAAACGGTTGGCCTGACGGTAGTAAATAATAAAGCTGCGTTCCTCTGAAGTCGTGAGAACCTCAGAATAACAGATGAAATACCTCTATTGATCAAGGTCCTTCCCTCAATCCCTCTTTTAGCCCTGAGCATCAGAACAAAGCTACAATAGATTCATTTTAAAATAATTGCTCAGATCGCCAAGAAACAATTAGAAGGAAATGTTGTTAGTAAGGAGCAAGGGAACTTACAGAAAACAAGATGGAACCACAACCAGAAACTGGCAAAACGGATAAATCATCTTCACTCGGAATTGAAAACTATTACGCTGACATATTGCGACATTTGAAGGAATATAAATTTAGGTTTTGAATTGATTTTTATTTCATCGTAGTCTCGGCATTAAGTTGAGTGCAAGTTTGCACGTAGTCTGTGTCGCGCAAGCGACATACGCCTTCTCTTTACAAATTAAAGGAACATCCCTGTCTGCCACGCCCGGGCCAGGCCATGCCAGTGCGCATGGATTTAGTTTAAAATTTCTGATAGACAGTAAGCATCGAACTCTAACTCATTGGCGTTTTCACAAAAAGACATCAAGTTAATATGAGATCGTTTCTTTTAAGTTGCGTCAGTATTAAGCACCGTTGGCCCTGTTAAGCCTTTGTGCAATTTCTTTGTCGTTACAATCCGTGAATATGGATGTCACACTCCAAATATTGACCCTACACCTGATCACACACAGCTGCCTAAACCTCCACTTAATAATTTTTTTCAAGCCATTTAGAACTTGGTCGCTTTCTATTAAGCCATTTGAGCTAAAGGCGAGTGAGAGGGAGCAAGGCGCCATGGATCGTTTTGTACGAATACTGAGCGTTGTCTTCTTGGTGGCGAGAGTAAGGGGCCAGGAATGTGTGGAAGAAACCCTCAATTGCGATGATCCTGTTCCAACGATTTTCAAATTGGGGGATGCAGCATGCGCGTGCAATAACGCGGCTCATGCCGGGGCGTTGAAATACGCCAATGGTAAAGTGTATCTATGTGTGGGTACGGAATGGAAGACCTTTCTGCTTGAAGGCGAATACGGCATAGAAAGTACAAATCCGGGAACTTCTTGTAAAGATATTCTGAACAGAGCCGGAAAACAACTCAACAATGGAGTTTACTGGATTCGTCTCGGGGGTAAGTAGTTGTGTGTTTTCGTTTGTTGTTAGACTTGACCGTTAATAGTATCTGCATCAAAAATTTCGATTGAGACTGTCTATCTTGAAGGTATCCAACTGCAACTTTTTGTAATTGGATACATCTTATTGGACACCTATACCATTTGCGTCAGTTACAATACCTTTTTTCTTCATTATTGTTTGTAAAACCTATGTTGTGGAAAACACAGACATTTTCGCTTAAGGGGGTTAAAGACTTCTCAATCTCGAAACTTGTTATTGATTCGATTTATCAGTCACAGTAAGCTATCTATAGGTTAGATGTTCAGACGCTTTCATACACAGCGAAGGCAAGAAAAACAAGAAAAAAGCATACAAAAAGCTTCATAACCATTTTCCTCTCTTAACTCTATGTATACGTAAACACGACTTGAGAGCAAAATGAGTCAAAGAGAAGTGAATGAACGCGAATATTATTATATCTCTCAGTTACTACGCGCGTTGCGTTGTGATTGGTTAACTGTACTGGGCCGTATTCTGCTGTCAGGCCAGCTAAAATTTAAAGTTGTTTTTGTCGCCGAAATGTTTCGTCAATTTTTCGCCGAGTCTTCCAGTTACCTTTTATAGCAAGTAAAAATTTAAAACTATCCATAGCAAGTAAAAGATTAATACTTTTCTTTACTTTAAATTGTGTATTAAATACCACGTATTAACCGAGAGTGAGGTCTTTACAGGGAAATCTCAGACTGAGAAAAATTTTCATAATGCCCGGTCATTACAAGAAAATGATGCCCGCTCAGCAGCCAACCAGAGCGCGCGTACTATTATAGCCATCTAATAAAACGTGCTAACGACTTACAAACGATTTCACATTGACGCGTTTTGCTTTCGAAGAGCGTCAAAAGTTTGAATTTGTTTTGCGTGAATACAAATCGTTAACCCACCTACCTTACTAAACTCGTCTTCTCCATGCGTACTGTAAGTTACGGATGTTTGTTTTTTTTTTCGCCTTTGATTTAAGGCCCGCCGCTTTCTTCGTGCTTGGGCCACAAATCGAAAGGGAAAAGGCTTGGTCCGTAAGTTACAGTACGGACCTCAGAGTCAGTTAGTAAGAAAAGGTGTATCCTCTTAATTAGTAAATTGTCGTGGTACAAAGAACAGAAAGAAGAAATTGGCAGAATGCTCAATTTTCTGACAATATTTCATCAAAATTTGAATTCCACTATCTTGCCGACAGTTAATAGATTTTAGATTGTAAATTTTCTATAAAAAAGTAACAAACCCATTTTGGTTAAGCTGTTCTTTGGTTAATTATTCCGTTATTGATCTGGAACAAAAATTATACATTCATACATACATGCTGTAACGAAACCATCTCATCCAACAACAACTAGTTAAGTTACCATTACTAATATCCTGCTTTATTCTTTAACAGGAAACCAAGAAGCTTTTCCAGTTTATTGCGATATGGCCGCGGGAGGTTTGTTGATATATTTTTTGTTTAAAAAAGCTAGTTTTGTTATTTGGGGAAAAAACGTTGAAAAGACGATCGCCGATAAATCAAATGCAACTGTGAAAACAGAGCCAGCTGAGTAATTAATTTCTCACCTATATGTCAGGAAATGTTTGCGGCAATTTTCTCGAGCATAATTTGTCGGTTTTTGTTTAAACTAATCCGACTACTTGCTATTAAATTTGAAGTGATTGGACGAAAAAATTAACTGGAATGCAAACATATTGAGACATTAAAATAGATTTAACTAAGCCTAAAATCGGAGCTTCTAATTACAATAATTAGCCATAAATAAAAAGAGGATTTTCCCTTAGATCAGAAACTCAAAAAGTGATCAATTGTGCTTTCAATTTTTTCTAGTTACTTTTCAAAAAACCATACCTAATTAGTGTACGCAAGATTGTAGAAATAACGTATACAATTAGTTTATCAGGGACTTTTCAAAGAGATCATTGTCATGGCAAGGAATATGTCGGAAGAAAAGTAAACAATGCATCAAGATTTAATTTGTTCAGGTAATCAAGTGACTTCGAGTTCAATATTTCAATTCACTCAACCTCAAGTTTATGCTTTTGTGCTCACGGCTTTTGTGTAAATTTACTTAGCTTTTACTAGTTTAGTAATAAGTTGTTGTTGAGCTTTGCTCTTTGCTTTGTTATGAGAAAATTGTATTAAAATTTAGATAAAAGAGTTTCAATGCTCGTTTAATTTTTGTTCGCCATTTTGTTTGTCCGAACTCAAAGCAAGAGCTGTCAATCATTTTCAATGTCACCGGTTTTTTTTCACTTTTTTACACTGATTTGGGATTAACTGATATGTTCTTAATCAATCAGAAAGCAGAAAATGTTGCTTGTTTTTTATTAGCGCCGAGAGTTGCCTTGTCCTCCCTCTCCACAATTGATGTCAGCGGATACCTTAATAATAATAATAATAATAATAATAATAATAATAATAATAATAACAAGTTTATTCACAGTTTAAAAAATAACTTACATAACAGGAAAGAAATAGTTGATAATAAAGATTCACAATTCTATACAATTACGAATTCCATGATGCAGAGATATTAAAATCATTACAAATCGAATTATATTTATGACGGCTAAACCAGTGTTCATAAAACGCCCTGAGTATAAAAGCATATAGACCGTGTATTTCAAATATCCGCGCTAGCTACATTTATTTTACAGTCTAATGATTGCTCTATCTTGCTACAAAACGGCGTTCGCGAACCTCTAACGCATAATAATAATAATAATAATAATAGTAATAATAATAATGATAATAATACAAACATGATAGTAATAATAATGATAATAATAATAATGATAATGACAATAGTAATAATAATAATAATAATAATAATAATAATAATATTAATTGATTTGTATTGCGCAAATATTAATCCCGGGAAAGAAATTTTCATCTGCGCATTACATTGACTCAACAAAATCCTAAAATCCTAGTACATAATCCAGTAAACAAAAAGTCTTACTTACAAATCGTTCCCAATAATTAGTAAAAGTCTACTTAACTGGGAAATACCTTTTGAAATTTATGAGTTTTAAGAGCCTTCTTGAAAGCATTAACTGAAGATATATTTCTAATAAAAAGGGGAAGATCGTTCCATAATTTAGAGGCAGCCATATAAAAAGATCGATCACCAAGCGTAGAAAGAGACTTGCATGGTGGAATAAGAAGTTTGCCGTTATTTGATCTAAGATAGTACCTACCCCCTGTGTATTTTACAGATACAAGTTCAGAAATGTAAGTCGGAGCTAGTTTATGAATGGCCTTAAAAGTTAACGATGAAATTTTAAAAACAATTCGATATGCTACGGATAACCAGTGTAAGGCTCTCAGCAATGGTGTAATATGACAAAATTTACTTTCTTAAAATACAAGACGTGCAGCAGAGTTCTGGACCCTTTGCAGCATGTCTTGATTGCTAGAAATAATAGCTGGATGTTCAATGTTAAAGATGTACCTATGGTAATGGTGCTACTCTGTTATTTTTAGTTTGGCGTACGGACGTGCATACGTCCGTAGCGATAGTCACGTGACAACCTAAAATTTTGAGATCGATGGGTTACCAAATGTTTTAGGTATGGGGCTCCGCTTGCGCGACTTAGGTGCGCAGGAGCTCCGCTATTACTACACCAGCGCTGGTAGAGATTTTTGAGCAAGCCTTATTTTACACCCTTCTATTTAAAAAAAAATGTATACTTTTTTAATGCACAGGCTGGATATTTCTTATTTTGCTGTCAACTTTAGGTTACAGAGTATATAGCAAATGTATTTCAGACAGAGAAGAGATTCA
>CM042750.1:29656395-29659287 GCA_022496165.2 Catalaphyllia jardinei | reverse complement strand
GGTTACAGAGTATATAGCAAATGTATTTCAGACAGAGAAGAGATTCAGATCCATCTGACAGAAGTGAATGATGCCTCTATTTTCAGAGACAATAGAGTGTTTCTGTTGAGGAGCTACCGGCTGCACCTCGCGGAAATTTGATGTTCTTAAAACAATTATTCACCTGACAAGCGAAAAAACACAATCAGCCCATAGTGCCCCCAGAGGAAAATACCCGGATGGATAGTAGTCGTCCGTAAAAATTTCTCTGTAAACAAGCGGGCTGATGGGGAAAAAAAAGCATTGAAATTGTATTGTAATTCTCTGTCTTCTTTTATAAATTTTTGTTTGACTTTAATTAACGGCTTTTATCTAAAGAAAGTTGAACATAATTCAATTTGATTTTTGAACTGGTGCGCGGAAGAAAATTTAGCGGTGAACAATAAAGACAATAGAGTGTTTATGTCTCGGAACTATCGGTGTGTCTGATATAGTTGCCCCCTAGAAATTTGATGTTCTTAAAATTAGCATATCAATATTTGTTTTAAGAACATCAAATTTCTGCGGGGCAGCTATCAGCCGATAGTCCCTCGACAGAAACACGCTATTGTTTAAATAGAAATCTCGAGCTCATAATCTAGTTGTTAAGTAGAAATCTCGAGCTCATAATGTACTTGCTAAAGAGCCAACGGAAATAAGAGAAGCAACCAAATTAAAACGAAAACACCAAACTCCTCAAACTGTCATGTACTTCATGTTATTCATCGTCAGGCTTTACCATGATATTCAAAGTTGTCAGCGGTGTTGACAGGAGGGTGTGGGACTTGTATAACTCGGCCCAGACGTCCGCTGAGCTCGCAACGGCAGCCCTTGACATCACAAACCAGCATCAAGATCACTACAAGAACCGAGTGGTGATGAACTGGCAGACGTTTTCTCCATCTAAGGTAAATATTTTCTATTTAAACATACTTACTTCAGTTAACTCTCTGGCTCACACAAGCAAGCATCGACACTCGCAACGCATACAAGCACGCATGCACGCATGCGGCACGCACTCACGCCCGCCCGCACCTAGAACAAAGCTGGGGCAATAATAACCAACAATCTTTATTTGTGCCACATATACAGTTGTTTCGACAAGGGTTGTCTCACAGCACCGTAAACGCTACTTGTTTGAGGTTCACGGGGTTTCGCTAAAAGGAAAGAGAAGGCATTAATACACGCATTTGTTTTGTTTCTTTCTCTATCGCTGAAATACCTTGAACTTTAATCAAGTAACTGTAAAACCACCGTTACCCACAATAACTTTCGGCATTGTCGCGTTTGCTTTTACGTTTCTGTGAGACAAGGGGTGCTTACCATTTACAAAAAACATCCGGTCGGAAATTTCAGGCATAAATATAAAACAACTAAATGCGAAGTTGCAGGAGTGGGAATCACTATAAAGTATGTCCACATCAGCTAGAGAGACTTAAGAGAGCAGATAAATAGCATCACATCGTATCACAGACCATATTTTCCGAAGCTTCCCAAATGGAATGGCGTGAACCATTTGATTTTTCCAACTGGAATTTCCGGTTTTCCCGTTTAAATGGTAAGTACCCAAGTTTTCTCGAAACAGCTGTACAATAGTAATACAAGAGAAAACGCTCAAATGGTTTTAAGACAACCTATTTCCTGGTGAAAAGATGAGGATTTCTGTGTAACTTTTCACTCTGCCAACAGGCAAAAGTGATTGTGTACAAAGGCGGTGTGATTAAAAAGGAGTTGCTCTTTGATGCGACTGGGACAGACAAGTTGAACTGGTTTTCTGAGGGCAAACTGATCAGTTCATCGTGGACTGATATTAAGACAGAACCAGGGAACTACTTCTCCATTCAGGGAGACAGCCCGCGAAACTTTTACATTAACAGAAACTATGGGGGATGTGAAAATGATGCTGGGTGGCTGGTAGCTGGCGCTGGTATACATTGCTCTTGGGAAACCAGTGCTGCTCACAAGAACAAGGTCATGTACAGCAAGTTGAACACCTATGCCAACTGGAACTCCAACGGTGAGGCTCAGTTACTCTTTTGATCGATATTGATTTCTCAAGGTCTTATTCCGGGGGTGCACTCCCAAATGTAAGATCAATGAGTATGTACAGCTGTGAAGGGTATTCAGGTTTTCAGGCAGTTAAGTTAAAAATCTCGATCGTGATTGGTTCTCTGCGCGCCTATTTGTCCGCGCGATCACGTGGGTGTCCAATTACAGGTGTCCGATTTGAACTTTTTGTAATTGGATACCCACGTGATTTACACGTCAATAACGCGCGCTTTAATGGCTTTTTTTTTGCAATGTTTCGCACAGTTTTCAACATTTATGAAAAGCGCTACGGATGTTTTCGCTCAAAAGAACTTCCCAAAAGACATTTTAATTCCAAAATTTGTTTTTGATGCTCATAATTTCAAATCGGCCTCGCGCTGCGCGCTCGTCCGATTTTGAAATTACTCGGGCGATTACTCCCTGAATTGCACGACACGAGATCCAATCCAGAGTACCTACCCCGGGGTTTCATTTCCCCAACCCTTAGATTCTTTCTCCTTGATGAAATGAATGACTTTCGGAACAAACAGTTTTTGTACCCAGGACGGTTTTTGAGTTTCGAGAGGCGTGATGACTTTGACTGGGGTAAGTAGACAACTAAATACCTAACCTCTAGGTAATGGTGCAGTCTGCATACGAGCCAAGTGTCCTATCAGGTCGGCGCTTGTATCTGGTTTCTGTAGCATAAAGTGACTAGGAGTAATTTTACTCCCCCCTGGATGGGATGCTAGTTCATCGCAGGGTTATATCACCAGCATTGAATTCGCCGGCACACATTTATATACCTGGGTGGAGAGAGGCGCTGTGACAGTTAAGTGTCTTTTC
>CM042750.1:29648895-29651395 GCA_022496165.2 Catalaphyllia jardinei | reverse complement strand
TAGTTTTAGTCGAGATACAGCGATTTAAACAATGTCAAAATTAACAAAGAAATGTTTAGCCACCGGACGCTGTGTTCGGACATTATCAACTGATGGCTGTATCTCGTTTGCTATTGGGTCTATTTACACCAAACTTGGGGATTTTGTAAAGCTTGGTCTACACTTTATGACTATATGGTTCAATAGTTGTTAATCCTATAATTAACAGACTCGTACCTAGTCCTTCACGGTTTGAAATCAGGTAATGGACTAAAAGTATTCGCACATAACAAAAAACGGCGCAATTAGCTTTAAATGAAAGATGAAAGAGACTGGCCAGAGCAGAAAGACGAGAACGTTGCACCCAGGGTTTTGTCAGCATAATCTAAAATGCTGCCAATTGTCTGCCGGGATAGCCCGGTGAAAACCGGGCCGGTAGAATCAGTGTGAGTTAGAAGCGGTCGTTCAAGGCGGTAACTGTTGGAAAGGGAATTGTCATCAGGAAATGGAAGCTAGAACTGAATGTTTAGCCATTTAGCCGAGGCTTTCGACGGCAAAGCAAATTCTTTTGTTTCTTCCTTCGAAGTGTTGACAAGCTTGGATACATGTATACGTGAAGGGGGAAATTTCAAAGATAAAATGGCGCCCTTCTGAGTCCTTTTCGGGAGCTGCGCTTAACCAAGTGTTCATCCAAATTCTTCTTAAATTTTCCTATACATTCTATATAAATCTATTTGAGAGAATTTGGTTACCAGTCAACACGTTACTTCTGAGTCGGTTCGGTCTTCAATTGTCATAACCTTCGTAGTTCAATTTAACCACATAGGTTTACCTTTCACTTCCAAGTGCACTGTTATCTGCTTTAAGTCAACATTCGTTGCAGCAATGCAGAAATAGCTGCCGGCATCACTTAACTGCACGTCTCTTATGTTAAGTGATCCGTTCTTGTGTGCCTTGTATTTCTTTTCGTCCAGAGGACGCCCGCCTTGACCATGTTTGAGCCACGTGATTCTAGGTTTTGGGCTGCCTGTGGCGACACAGTGAAACCAGACTGAGTCCCCGACAGTAGCAGTGTTGTTGCTTGGTTCAACCAGGAAACGGAGCGGGTCTGTTTAAAACAATAATACGTTGTAGGATTTAGTAAATAAAAATCTTTTTTGTTTCGGTATTGTTTGCGAATAAAACTGTCTAAGAGTATTGCTTCTTCCCCTGAATAGATTGCTGGTTCATCTGAGATTGCTACCAAGCATTCTCAGGCTGTGAAAGAGGAGTTACTTCACAGTTTGCGCATCCTAAAAATTAAGTTGAGCCTAAATTTTTCAAGTTCGTCGCTTTTAATCCGTGTTAATTTTCTCCATCCTTAACCAACCCATCCTTGGATTTTTTGGGTTTATCAACTCTTTGGTGCCTTTTAATGTTAGCAAAATAGAAAAACACCCTCATGGTCAAAATAATTTGAAATAACGCGACTGATGTCATGACCACAGCTACGGCACATCACAAGATGAGTGAGGGACGGACCATTATTTTTTGAGAGGGGGAGAGAGGAGGGTGGGAAATTTTCTGGGGCAATATTTATTTTCTCACTTTAAGCTGTGCATGATATTCTTGGTGAGCAATGCAAGTTAGAGTATTTTTAAAGTTAAACTCAGGACTTGGATAGTAGAAATCAGTTGCTCGAATTTTCTTTGCATGGCCACCCTAACCCATTTGTAAGATTTTCTTTTCATCATTATCTGTTGTGTAAGATTTTTTTCCGGAAATTTCCCAACCCTTCTCTCAAAAAAATAATGTCAGTCCCTTGGCTAAAGCGCGAGTTATGGTATAGGAAGAGACGGAGGGAAATACATCAGCGATATCTACAGTTCATCCACGCTATTACAAACTCTTAAGGGAAGCGAAAAAAAAAATGAAATAGCAGGGGCTCAAAATAGCCGATATTAAATGCCTGAAAGCACAACCCAAAGGAAATGGTTGTTTTAAGGCGGGGTTACACCTAAATAGGAGTGAAATTTGAAGTAGTTTTAAAAGTGAATTGACGAGATTAAAATGGGTTGGAAACACTACCAGACAGTTGTCCTTCCCCCACCCCCGCCCCCCCCCCCCCCTCCTCCAAAAAAAGAGCCCCAAATTGGCAGGGGACTGTTTGGTGTCCATTCTTCACTTCAAATTTTAATTTTCCAAATACATTAAATCTTCAACATTCATATTTCCCTCAATTTAACTTATCCTTTGAGAAAAAATATCTCTTTCCCAAAATGCCCAAAAATTACCAAAAAATTCACACAAAACTGCAAAACATTGGTTAATGTTTTAAGGGGAGGGATTTGGCGTTGCTTGAAACGTGAACAAGATCTTTGCAGAAAGGCCATGCATGTTAATGAAGGCTGTTTTGAAGTCGCTTAACACGGCCTTTCTGCCAATATCTCGGTCACGTGTTAAGCAACATCAAGTCTCTATGCTTATAACCATAACCACCTCTTGGCGGTTTTGAGTAAATGTTTGGACATTTTGGGAAAGA
>CM042750.1:29628895-29643895 GCA_022496165.2 Catalaphyllia jardinei | reverse complement strand
CCCTTTCGGGCTACGGGTCTAATTGTTAATTAGCACTGGCTGGAATTATACATCATTCTTGTATACAAACTGCTTCTCTTTTAGTAACGAACTTTCGCTTCGACATATCTCTCTTATGAATCATTACAGGTTTTTGACATTAGAGGACAAGAACAACACTAAATTTGTCAAAAGTGTTTTTCTTACGGGATTGCAAACTAGGAGAATTTAAGTCTATTATTATGGAAAAAATTTTCGGATTGCACTTACTCCAGATCTCCACTTTACTTGATTTAGCTGTACCCAGTTTGTCTATTGTAACATAACAAGTGTAATTTCCACTATCGGCAAGGTTCGTGCTGTTTATAACCAGTTTTCGGTGATCCAAGGAGATTCGTCCATTTACTGGTCTGACTGTGGCACCGTTCTTAATCCACCTTACCGTCCCTATGCTTGAACTGCGACAGCGACATCGTAACAACAGTTCAGAACCCACGGGAAATTTTGTCATTTGGGTGGGGCGGGTCAAAATGGTAGCCTGGTCGCACATTCCTGAAGAGGAAACATTAAGTTAAGTATGAGGTGGTCCAATTCAGCGGATGCCGGTCTTCCTCCACCCAAATCGTCCTCACAAAAAACCTCTTTACCGGGAACATACTACCAGATACTAAATTCATAAGCCTTCACATAGTTCATAGAGAGAAATGGTTCTTATACCTTGCAAAGTTCTTTGTTGTATGATTTGGTTGCTATTTTGGGGTTTGATCCCACACAATACCTGGCAAAATACAAAAGGTGGTTGAGTATGTTGGATCATACACTAGTGGACTGGACTGGACTGGGGAATTCAGAGACTAGACTTTGGCCTCGCTCGACGAGTTGATTAAGGGAAAACATTGTAAGTAAGCTGAACTTAATTCTAAGAATATGAACATGGCGCTAGCAAAGCTTGCAAAGCTTTTAGCAGTATAATGTTTCAATAATGAAAAAGTAGGAAATAGAAAATCAATACAAATCAATCTCAAGAGGGCATTACAGTGTCAACCGCTACAAAATTACTTCACAAGAAGTGGATATAGCTAATCTCAAATTTAGAATTTTACAAAACGCAATGTGCAGGTAATTTGTGCTCTGAAGAAAAAAAGACAAATCAAATTTTGAGTTTTCGTCTTTCAAGTTTAACTAAAAAAAAAGTGTCAATGTATTTAGCCCACGTGGTAACACTGTAAGAACTCTACCTAAAAGTTGTCATTTAAGGTATTGTTAGATCTGAAATATTGTTCAATAATAAAAGAAAATGAAAAGTGTACATGTTATCCTTAGAAACTGCTTAATTATAATGTTCAAGTTTAACATTCTAGAATCCTATATTAATTAAGTACATATGTAATTCTAAAATCCTTACTTCTTAAAAGATAGGCGAGGCCTGTTGTTTCGGGCTTAAAATTTACTGGCCGCACAGGTTGCAGCAATTGTAATTGGTTTAATTCTAAGTACGGGCATACTCAAGTTTTGACACTCGATCGATCAAAGTCTCCTTCGGGAGAGGGTTAACTGAAAGATCTGACCTGAAAGAGCTTGAAACCGCTTGGCTATGGAGAAGCCGCACTTAGTATTCAAGGTATACAAGACATCAATGTTGAAACATTACGAGACTTCTGTGTGCGCGAGATTGATTTTGATGAAAATGACCGCAAGTCAACCCAAGCGGAGCGCATAGTTCCGGACTCCGCTTGCCACTAATTTCGGCAGCCAAGGTTGTAGGTTCCCCAAACCCTTAAGTCTCCTGAAAAACATTACAAAATCACTTGCAGCACGTTTAAGAGTTTACTTGATCTTATCTTCTGATCTGGTCTTTCTCATCATAAGTTGACTAAGTTGGTTTCCCTTTACAAATTATTCGCTTGTGATTGATGACACTGTCTGCGTAATAACCAGTCTTATTTTTCTGTGTGTGTGTTTTAAAACTGATTTCAAAATGCTTCACCAGGTGCTTTAAGATTAAAACCGAACTAGGCTGATACGAACTGGTAGCTTTTTCTAGAAATATGGCCGGATTCCAAGCAAAGGAAAGAAAACTTTGTAAACAGGAAATTCACTGACTAGGTAGAAGATTTGGAATGATATAAGTCCTCTCCAGAAGTTGTTATCGGTGAAAGACAGTCTATCTTATTCCCCTTGGGTTGAAGAAAGTTAAATTATGAGGATTAAAATAAATCATTTAATCGCATAGTTATCAGTTCAATTCAGAAAATTTAAACTTCTTGCTCTCCGCTTTATTACTTTATTATGTCAGAAATGTCCAGTTCTCAGAAAAGACAGTTTGATTTCTCATAAAGTTTGTTTTTTTCTTGATGTTTTGCATAATGTGATCAGGTTTCCAATGAGGCTTAGTGATCTAAGCCCAGGATTCAAAATAAAGGGACGACAACTGTTTCAGGCATCAAAGCTTTAGAATTCTTGTGATATACGGCCCGGGATTGCTGAAAAGAACAAGTTCCACAATCGCTTTTTCTCTCGACATAGGTTTAACTTTTCAAAACATTTCAGTTAATCGCGCATTCTTCCGTAAACCTCTGTGGCATTAAATCATTAAACTCGCTAAATCGTCCATTCTGCTAGTACATGTAGTCTGCTTTATAGAAATTACCAGTTAAAGGATCTTAAAGGAGATCACTACAGAGAAAGAAAAGCTGCGATCGTGCCACTTTCCCATGTGAAACTGACCTCAAGTTGCAAGGTCAAAAACATGGCCGCAAACAAATCGATATATAGAATATTTTCGGGCTAAAAAATAGCCAATTTAAGGGCATGGTGGTTAAAGTAATATATCAAACACGAGAGTCAGTGTGTTTTCGGGATATCCAAACACCGAGAAGAGAGTTGAAAATACGACGCGAAGTGCAGTATTTTTGAACTGAAGAAATTCGAGGTGTTTGGATAGCTGATGAAAAACAGTCTCGAGTGTTTGATATAAGGAGTACACGGAGAAGTAAAATCGTCAAAATCTATGCTAATTAACCGGGTATTCAAACCCTCTTCACGGTTGTGATTTTATTTGTTTTAACTTGATGAATTATTAATAAGTTTGAGAAGTTAGTATCTTCACTTTCTCCTTTATCCACTTTTCTGTATTTAGTCTGTCAATTCTTTCTGTTTAGAGCTAAACAAAATTAAATAGAAAAGATTGTATGAAAGAGTTCTAAATCTCAAATCTCTTATTGCTGTCCATACTAAAGATAACTTCTATCCAATAACAGAGTTTTCAAATAACTACAATGTTTCTGAAATTTGTGAAGTCGTGACCCCTCTCCAACTTAACTTTCTTTCATCGGATGCTTGCCTAAAATGGAAGGATTGAAACACCTAACCTGACAACCCTCACAATCAAAACAATACATTTCAATAAAACAATACATTCAGACGGAAAAGCAAGCTACACTATCCGTAGTTGAGGTACCCTCAGACCCACTGAACTAAGATCGAATGAGGGATTGATCTGTGTTATTGTTGAATTGTTGTTGTTGGGGATCGGATGGAGGGAAAACAGCAAAAAGCACGGCAGCAAGTTTGATTCCAAACTCAGCCGGAATCGAAACGGACTGGAATAACGTTCTTATACCCCGGTCTCATGCTGCAATCAGATAATACAACTGTATTCATGGTAGATCTTGAAAGTAATTTATCTAATCAATCTTAACATTATTATGTTTAGCTCATAAAGGAAAAAAATGATGTTTTTACAACAACTCAGCGACTATATATTTTGGCAGGCTCAAAGCATGCCATTTCAATTTTTGTCAGTAGCCGACTTGGAATGTTTTCTTTTCTACTTTCGTCTAGTTTTTTTTTTGTCTTGTTTTTTAAGTCTGTAACGGAAAATACGTCTTTTCTTCTTAGTGTTCATGTTAATTGCTTCAACTGGTCTAAACTCTTTCGTGACCTTATGAAATACTTCAGTAGAAATAAACAGCTTCCGGTAATGGCGAGGTTTGAAGACGGCACAAACAAACTTTAAAGACAATTAGCTATCATTTCACCTGTGTGAGGGCAGACATCTCAACCATTGTTGTATTTTGTTGTTTTGACTTTAAAATGCAGATGTCCAAGTTGTGTAAATGTCTTTGTGTGAATAAAGGGAGGGCTTATTATTAAAGTCGGCACACACCACAGGGTCCCATACAAGCAGTGTGTCTGTTTATGTTCGAAATATAAAGAAATGTATGGGAGAATATTGAAGCATAAACTTATGTCGAGAAATGTCTAAGTTAAAGCTCAAAATAAATGTAACCCTACCTCAGTTGTTGTGCATTGTCGTTTCTGTGGCTCTAAATGGCGAATTTGAGCGATTTGTGGGTTTTGTGTTGGCAGTTACTATACGTTGTAAAGAAAGCAGGGGACTTGTCGCAGGGACTTGCTTCGGGGGCCAGTCCCCTAGTGTGTATTCGTATTCTGCATAGAAATTCTAATCGCAGGGACCACGTTTTTGCGACTAGTCCCACGACTTAAGCTGGTTTGATTTCTGGGACTAGTCACAGGGACCAATGGTCCCGCAAAGCGGTCAATTTTTTAGTGTGTACACATCAAGTTATAAGTCCCTCCGACAAGTTCCTGCGACAAGTCCCCTAGTGTGTGCCTAGCTTTAGTGAATTCAGTTCAAAAAGTAGTGTTTAAAGGTCTAACAACAGTTACATTCGAATGGAATTACTGAACGCGCGAGTAGGAGATATAAGATGATATTTTTCACCATTTGACTCAACCAAAAACTGCTGAAAATATTTAACCAACACATTTTATAGCTAGAGAGCATGGCCTCGAACTCTAATTTTCAGCACATTTGTAGTCAAAACATCCAGTGAATTTATTTCTTCAATATTTTATTATTTCAAACAACATCAGCCAATTAACGGCCTTCGCTGGACTACGCTTTGCACCAAAACAAAAACATTGGAATGTCATTGTTGATAGATTTTTTTAGTTATCTTAATTCAATTATCTCTCGTTTCGTGAAGATAGCACTGTTAAGCGCGTTTATCCCCTTTTATGTTTCCAAGTTAGAGATACCAAATTTATTTCTTGTGATTGTCGTGAATAATTTACCTGTAAAACTTAGTAGACAAGAAGAACACGAGTACGATTTCAACTGACGTTTTTCGTCTCCTGTCGAAGTCTTTTTTAAAAATTTGCGTTACTTAAAAGCGATTAATTTTCATAATTGCGACACGAAGTAAACAAATTCAGTAATTTACGTGCCTTTGTAATTTTCTCCACTATTCGCAGGTTATTTCAATCGGATATCACGGAAATCCGGATTTATCCAAAACTATAAAATAGCTCCTTGTCTCTAGCTTAGTGTTAAAAAAAAATGAATCTTTTGGATTTTAAATCGGTTTTTTCGTCCAGCATTGTAATTAACGAATTAACCTTAATTGCCAATTACCAGCGACGTGTATTCTTCTGATAAAAAGCCATAATTTTCGAACTAATCAAGCTGAAATACGAAGTTTGATCCCCGTCAATGTTGACGTCATGTCAAGGCAACTTGATACAGGAATACTTAGCCCACGATAGCCGCGCCTCGCCGGCGCGCACGAAAAGGTGAGAATAATCTGTAGACCTTAAATTAAAGCAAAGAAAAAACTTTCCTTAGCAAAGACGAAGAATCTTACCTTCAACTGTTAGTCTCGCCAAGCGACTTTTTCGAACGATCTTCCTTCTCTTTGTCCCCCGTTTTGCTGAAGCAATACATCTGTACATCCCAGCATCATCCAAATCTGTTTTTGATATTCTCAAGGAACCGTCGTCTCTTATGGCAATTCTGGGCTCCTTGTCAGTCTGTATTGTGCTATTATTGTGCTTCCATTCAATAGTTATCTTTCTATTCGATTGAGCTAAACACTTAAATGTCACAGGGCTGCCAGCTTGGACTGTTTGCGAAGATGGCTGCGTAATCAATGCTAAAAATGATTGTGATTCCGTGAGTGAAGACACTGAAAGACAAATAGAGAAACATAACAGTCGACAGAATCCAGGAACTTTCAGCTAAACCGAGATTCATCGTCACCAATAATTTCTGCGAGGCAACCTGAAGGCTTCAATAAAAACTACTTTTGGTCATGGACATCCAGTTTTGTTGTCTGTTCATATGGGAAATTTCAGCGTGACCGACGTACGTAATTTTGTATTGTTTCCGACTACACTTTTTTTTATAAGAACTTTTTTTATAAGAACGTTGAGGCTGAGATTAACCAAAATTTTAAGAACGTATTAAGAACATTCCTTAGTCTGAGAGTCGATAACACTGAACGTTTTATATTTTGCCAATGACACGCATAAAATAAAGATAACAAAAATGTAAATTAACCCAAATACTTAGGCGGGGTTTCACCTGAATAGCCGTAAACTTTAAAGTAATTGTTTTAGGGAATTGTTAGGATTAAAATGGGTTGAGAACAGTCCCGTTTACCGAGGCTGGAGTGTTCTCGTCCCGGTTGCCGAGATCTAGGTGGCAAAAAACGAGATCTCGATAACCGTTTTTCCAAATAAACACATCGAAATTTTTGCAAAGAAACTTGGAAAATCTCGGAAACCGAGGTTGGCCAGATTCATACTGGAAGCAGCCCTACCCTAAACTTTGTCTGTAGGCTTTGTACTTTAACCCATCCGAATTCTTCACGCGTTGTTTTCGTGTATTAACCATAATTTACATTACATTTACGTTTATTTAAATCACATAATTGAGCACTCGTGTCTTGCTAATCCTGTTTGAGCATGCTGATTCGTAGAATTCACGCGGAAGCGTTGTGTTTCTCGACTTTTTCAGACGAACGACCGAAAAAATGATTTCAGGACAGTACTGGATGTGATTGCTTCTTCATACGCGAAATATTGGCCGTCTGTAATATAATAGTTCTTACTTTCAATGCTCGCGTGATTCGAGGAACAAAATGGACGGAAATCAAACCGGGGCAATTAAACGACTTACTTTCATCAACTTCTTAACAACAATGATTTCTAAAGAGCTGTAAAGAACCGAAAGCATCAATAATCCCAGTAAAGCAATCTTGCAAATTGTCATCGTTCATAGATTTAGGTGAGTTAATTCTATGCCATGTAAAATTAAGATTTCCTTGACACGAAAGTTGTCAAGCCACAGACATTGCAAACGTGGCAATGGTGGTTAAAGGCCACACGAAACGTGCCAGAATGTTAAAAGGATAATCGTTTGCAACATTCTAAGTTAACTATCATTGAGTCAGTTTTGCGAGATAAACCGCCTCTTTTAATTTATTTTGACAATCGTGATAGCTTTTGTGAACAATATAACCGAACTTTCTGTGTTTACGTTTTAGTTTTATGACAAGCATGAAACTTTCCAGCACTGATTTGGAGCTACATTTTGACATTTCCTTCCTTTTGAAAACGTTTTTACACATTAACACTACAATGTTCCATGAAAATTGCCTCTGACTACCTTTCTCATTTATCAGAGTAGTTCCGGGTACGCCAGAATCTCTCCGCCTGGCTTAATATTGTTGGCAGCTGCTTCTCGCGAAAAGGAAAATTGTTTCTGAAGTCTGAATACTTCTGTTTCAGTTTCAATAATGGTTCCTGGTTGAGCCAGTTCTCATGTGCGGCTTTGGACTGAATGCGTTTTTCAGTACTGTGCTTATGAGCTCGTGCGTTTTCAGTACGGCTTTTATGTCGGCAAGAAATGTTTCTGTTACTGACTTACCTAACAAGACTAACGCCAGCCAGAAAGACAAATGTGATGTTTTAGAGCTGTGCAGAAACGAACCCATCAAATATCAGGCTTCAAAACGGTTCGGTGAATCTACGGTGTTTCAGAAAAGGCCCTTCGTCAAAATTTCTAAACGTCTCCTGGTTAAGTTGTTTGAGCCACTGAAATGGTTTATAACATGTTTCGTGCATCAGCGATGTATTAGTCGTATACGTTTGTGATTTTGCCAATAGAAAAGAAAACAACTTGCTAAGAGGCTTAGCTAAGGAACTTGAGCTAATTGAAAGGATGTTTGACCGCCACAAATGATGAATAGACTCAGTGACATTAGCACGAAAAACATTTAGTTATCAATGACCCCTGAGATTTTAGTGGCTCTTAAAATCTCGTCTAAGACCTAAATTTTCTACCGCCTTGTAAAGGTGCGAAGAGACGATTAAATTTGATAGAAAAAATATTGTGACATTTTGGCAAAATGCTTGTAATCAGTCTACCAAAGAATTTGCAGCCAAATCTTATTTGGCTATTTACGTGTGAAACTTTTTATATGCAGTACTAGGTCGCATGTACTCTGTTTGCGAATCACAAGAAATTTACTGGGTTTGCAATTTTTGGCTTTCACGCCGACTACTTTAGTTTCCGTTAAACTAAACTAAAATTTAAAGCTACGAGACGTAATACGCGTTGCTATGGCTCTGAAAAACTTTGAGAGCGCAAAGATATTTTATCTTATAAAGAAAACGTTAAAATAGCTGCTTTTGACTGACAGGTATGTACAAGCTTCTTATTTACTTGCTGGGCTGGTAGTGTGGTGCGCGGTACAGGAAGAGATGCGATTTACGGGGTGGATTACTGCGGGTAATCCGACCCCCCCTGGGGTATCCCTTCCTGTTCCGCTGTGCTGTCACTGATGACTAATTCTGGACTAATTTAGGCTCATTTGTGAAACAACTCCCAGGGAGGGGGGGTTCTACCATATGGGCTATGTCCCTAAAGGGTAAGGGTATTTCAGAAACGTAACAATGTTGCAAGGCTTATTGCTACGTAAAAAGCTTAACGGGACAACGATATGATAGAGTCCAAACTGAAAGCCAAGAATTGCAACCATGGACAGCTGCTTAAGGTGCTTTAACCGTTTTGGCCATAAATAGGGTATTATCGATTGTGGCCATTTGGATCTCTTAACGGGTGTGGTTTTGGCAAGTAAGTCTTGAATTGGGCATGCTCTTTTTAAAACTACTTTTTCATCATTATCGGTAAGACCATCAACAAACGCCCTTCACAATGCTTTTAACATCGATCTGGACTAGTTACTAATTATAAGATAAGTCTGAAACGAGGTATGGATTTAATAAGGGGCAGGTCCTAAATAGGGTATGTATTGAATTTTTGGCCGGGGAACAGATAGGGTAGGACAAAATTACAGATTTTTGGTCTTAAATAGGGTAAGGGTTTTGTGAAGTGGGCCGTACACCCCTACCCAAATTTTCTGAGAGCGACCCCCCTTCCACCCCACCACTATGGGCGTTTGTCTCAGCTGTAGAAGGACTAAAGAAAGAAAACCTGTAGCGTGACTCAATTCTGAGCAAATTAACTTAGTCGCTGGGTTTGTTTACTGACTTCCATCGTTGTACATTCAACTGAACAAATTGCATGAACACTGAACATAATTTAGGAGTGTTCATAATAGTTTACAAACATCCTGTTGCTAAAAGAGATTTGTAAAAGTCATAACTAAATAAAGCGATTTTTTTCGGCGGCTTAACATCTAACATTCTAATTTGTCAAACATGTCTGACTGTAATCTTCTAATTTTCTACACGAGCTGTCGACTTCTCTACAATGATTTTTAGCAATTCCCAGTATAAGGACTATTTAAAAAGAAAAAAATGAAAACAAATTGAAAAAATGCTTTTCGTTTCTTATTTCTCATGTCGCTGAGGATATACAAAACTACATTTTTTTATTTCAATTACATTAAGTGTAGTAGCGTGATGTGTTAAAAAATAAATGTTTAAGGAACGCAATTTTATTATCCAAATATATATCAGCTGTTGTTGCCTTACCAAAAATAGTAACTTATCGCCTCTTCTTGTATGTCCTGAAATAACATTCAAGAGGGATTATACAGTCTCATATCACGAAAAAGTTTGAGGGGACATTTCGCTGAGGAAACTCTAGTGCTTCATTATGCTTTAATCCGAATAGCTGAGACGATTATCAACCGTCCGACACAGATATTCCATTCTGGTGATCAGCCATGTTCCTTGATGATGACAAATGAGAATCTTTAAGTCTGTGCCGGTTGTTTACACAATGTCTATTTTAGAATCGAGAGTAGGATTTTGAGAAAGTAAAAAATATCAGAGGAACTACTTATTGTAGTCTGGAGCCCTAACCACGCACCCAAGACGGGCGCATCAAAATAGTTTTCGTCCACGCCGGAGAAATCGATCATTTTGGATTTACTGTTGGGGAAAACTCGTGCCGAGAAATCACGTGATTATAGTGACGTCATCGTTTACGAAAAGCTTCGTTTTGAACATGGTTTTCGTTAGCAGGAAAACAAAAAGCCGGCACTTTCAAATTTCACAGAAACGTCATTCTTCTTTACTTTGAAAAGCTTTTCAAATAAGCAGCGATTAGCTTTTTACTTCATGGGCACTTTCATTCTCGTCCCCTGAGCCTCCATTTCTTTTGGTCACGTGGTCGGCGAAACGGGGGGATTTCCAGACGATTTCCAGTGCGTACTGTTCACTCTCTAGAGTTTGTTGACCTTTTTTATGTTTCATGGATGACATCATACAATGTAGACATTTTGTTGCTTCCTACATAAAGTAAATTAAAAGGTTCGCGAAGCTTTTTATGTTTTGGTCATTCTCGTCCCCAGAGGCCGCGCTCCTTTTGGTCAGCATTAAGAATCGCGACCTCATGCCAGGTCCAACGACATTCCGGTTTTGAATGGCTTTGTCATACTTGACTCTGAGCATACGCTTCCGGTGTTGGACCTGGCCAGAGGTCGCTATTCTTGGTGCTGACCAAAAGGAGCGCGGCCTCTGGGGACGAGAATGTGTTTTGGTCTTCTCATATCACTTGATGAAACAGCTTCGCAGCTGTAAAAATCGATGAAGTTGTTAGAAAAATATTTTCAAATAGAAAGGCCTCAAAGATAAGGTATATGGTTTATAACGAATAACATCGATTCGCACTCCATCAAGTGAGATTTTTTGTCTATAAACATTGGTGTATTGAGACAGCGCAGCACGGACTGAAATTCATCTTAAAAGAGTATTATCGAAAAGCTCCAGTTTAGTGACGGCTTAGCGTGGACGGTAGGACTTCTTTGCCTGCGTTGCCTGTGGACGGCGCCTTAGGCTAAGCTGCATACTTTGCTAGGAGTGACAATATATTCACAGTGCCAGGTATCGTTGAGTTCATGATCAAATGGCAGGAATATTAAACTGAATAAGAGGGCGAAATGAGACCCTTTCGTTGACGCGCAGATTTTAAGATTAAGATTTAAGATTTATTTATTTATTTCACTATTTCAGTAATCTGGTACAAAAGGGGATTACACTTCATCACAAATATAACATAACAGTAACATTAAATTACATAAACCATCAGGGTAAAAAGAAAGTAGTGACCAAAGGAGCTTAGACGTTCGAGTCGGTCACTTCCACGTGCAACTAACTGGCGTCAGTGTAATGTGCATAAACCAAAAGACAAAAAAAAATAAGTGTGCATAAAATCATCCTACAGTTTTGTATCATAATGCAACCTAGTATACGTAACATTGCCATGACCTATGCGTAACATTGCAATGGCAATGTTGCGTATAAGGACCAGGGCCGGGTTGTTCAAAGCCCGATTAAGCTAACCCTGGGTTAGCGAGAATTTTGATTTCAGTTTTGTAACTTTTTGGTGAGGTGTTTTGTTTATATTTTTTGCCCTTCAGTTTTGAGCTGTAGGAATCTTAAACGACACCAAACATTAGAGGTGAAAAACATTTTTAAACAAGAAAACGTAATGCTTCAGTTAACGTTTAACCCTGAGTTAACGTTAACCGCCTTTCGAACAACCCGGCCCAGAACTGTGGCAGCTCTCGTAAGTTTGTGATAGGCCCCTTGCACGATCCGGTCACATGGTACGGAATAAATTATGCAGGAACGCAAATAACGCAGTGGGACTTCCAAATCTTTGTTTGTAATATCATAAACTTAACTTTGTACTTAAAAATATCCATGAGTTTTTCGTGAAAAATCTTACCGTCTAAATATTCTTTTCAACGCCTGTCGATAACTTTTATGTCGATAAAAGTAGATAAATGGATTCGCTACAGAGCTAGAAAGTGCAAGTGTTACAAACCAATATTCTAAAACTACAGAACGTTTTAACAGTCTTATTGCTATGAACGGTGTCCAACTGAAAACAAACAAAAATATAACTAACGCTGTCGTTTTGGCAACCTGTTTGTTTCTGTGCCGCATACGGACATCATCGCGGTTTTGGTGCAGGTCCATTATTCTAAAAGACATCTTTCGTACATAAAAGATGGTGAGGATACCACATGTTAATATTATCGTAAAACAAAATAACAGAGCACAAGTAGGAACATACCATACGTATGGACTGTACGGGTAAAGTTCTTGTAAAATTGGCAACACGGGAGAGTTAATCCATATTTTAAGAAGGACAAGCTTTAATTTCGTGAAGGACACGAACGTCCTGTGCCTCAGAGGGCTACAAATGGCAAAGCATCGATCGATACTCAGAAAAGTGAGAGTGACAAGCGAAGCGGCCACAGAAATATGCATCATTACCAGGGCAACACGAAGTGCAGTAGGATCTTCGCATGTCGAACGTGCCGCGTGACCAAGAGCAAATGGCACATTGGTGAAAGCCGTCGTTAAAAGGTCGGCTATCGCAAGGTTAGAAATTAAAATACCGCAGATAGTCCTTAAATTTGGCGTTCGCCAAATTACAAGAACAACCAGAACGTTTCCAAGCGATCCAAAAAGCGACACAGCAATGTTAACCACATTGCCAGCTATTTTGTCCGCCGTTCCAAGCTTTCCGGCACAATGAATTTCACTTGGGGACTTCTTGATATCAGATGTGTTGAACCACAGCGAAAAACCAATGCTTGTTGAGTTGCTCTCAGGGCTTTGCGTTCTAGCGTAATTTTTCATTGCTTCTTTTGTCTAGGCCGTTCAGTAGATTCTCGTAGTCAGTTCTGCAGTTAACGCGCACCGTTTAAATTGTTTTATGATCGATTTCAGTGAGAACTTTAGGTCCTAAGGTGTTTCCGCAGTAAAAAACAGACCTCTATGTATTACATGTGATCTCAGTCTCTCTAAAATACACAGTCAACGTGTCATTCAAACGACCAGCTCTTCTGATACACCAGCGTTGTATGATTCCAATATTAACAGACTGCTAATTATGAGTTTTTTCCGAAAGACGATTAAACTAAGCTTTCATCTGTTTCTGGAGCAGGTGCGAAGAAAATTCTTTTCGCATTCCACGATAACTGATCCCACAATACGACCTTGAATGCAGGCAAGTTCCATTTGTACTAATTGACTATTTTCTCCTTGATAATCGAACTTTCTCGCGTGGCAATGACTTAATTCAATCTTCAGTACAGATCACATCAATAGCATTAGACATTCTCCAATTAATTTCAAGTTTGTTCACGATGTCATTGTGTTTGTATAGCAGCCCCTAAATGTCTGACCTGTCTACTAAAGACAGTCTTTTATTGGGTTCCTTTTCCAACACAACTACTTTGTTTAGCCGTCAGCTATTGGCGGTAAAATTACACCTGCCATAAAAGCAACCATATACACGGACAATGAATTTGTTACTGAGTAGTCATTAAAAAAAACCATGCAAAACAACGTGTCTGTTTTTTAACTTGTCACTCGTTTTTTCTCTTTTAATCTTCATTGATCCACTGCCTGTTGTTTCATGGAAATGAGAAGCAATTTTAGTAAATATGAAGCGCATGGAAATTGGAAATCGGTACTGTCATCCATCATCAAACTGCATATTTCAAGCACATACGTTTTTGTCTGTGGGCGTAGTCAAAACTTCGTGTTACTGCAGTGCCAAACTCAAAACATGCTTTCTCTCGTTACGCCCGGCAGTGACATGGCAAAACTGAGAACAGCAGTGGTTTCAAACGTCGAATTTTATTCAGTCGCGCCGACAATCAGAAGAAGTTTGCTTTGCTGAAGACAATTTTAAATGCTGAAAAAAGCAATCGCAGCTGATGCAGCAGACCATGAATTAAGTTGGGGAGGCAAGAGCGCTAGCACGCCGTTTGAAGCCAAGTCGCGCCACTGCCCTGGCGGCACGGCAAGGCCTGCGGTGCTCAGTCGTCTTGCCGCCTGACGAACTGATTGGTTTCAAAGGTCGTACTACTGCTGTGCTCAAGTCGAGTTGAATTCTTAAATTTAGTTTGGCACGGCAGTAGCGCAACGTTTAGTATAGGCCATAGCGATATAACTTCTAGTTTTCATATCTCCAGTGCAAAGATAAGGCTATGATCAATAATAAGATAAGATAAAATAAGATAAGATAACTTTATTTATACACGGTATTTCCATCAGTTAATTAAGTTAATTATCTATAGTAATGTAACTAACTACCTAACTACAATAAAATTTATTAATAACAATTAAATAAAAATAAATAAAAATTCTGCTTTTCATGGAGGCCGTGTCTAAAATATACTTAAAATTAAGGTGTTACTTGCAACTAAGATATTACTTGAAACTGTGGCGACTTAATTTAGATTTGAAATCGGTAAGTGAAGACGCTTGTCGTAGGTCAACAGGTAAATTGTTCCACAACTGAGCACCGCCATACAAAAAGCTTCTCTTGAGATAATCAGTTCGAGGTTGTGGAAGAATTAATTTGTTTTCGGTATTCCTTAAACGATAAGCACTTACATTGTCACGATATACAAATCTTGATCTAAGATAATCAGGTGTCATACCATGTAATGTTTTATACATTAGGATAGACTTCTGTTCCAATCTTTGATAATAGAGTCTTCTCCACCCTGGTGCGCGGAACAGGTCATCCAAATTACTATCATAGCTCGCAGGATGCGAGCTGCGCGATTTTGAAGCCTTTGCAGTTTTTCAGAAAGGCCCTTGTTACAGTTTCCCCACACTACATTGTAATAATCAAAATGTGGTTGAATAAGACTATTATAAACTTTGAATGTTGTGCCGCGTAGCACTATGAACACAAATGATGTAACAGAG
>CM042750.1:29611515-29628885 GCA_022496165.2 Catalaphyllia jardinei | reverse complement strand
TGTAACAGAGAATTAACTCTGAAGTGTAAATTTTAGTGCTAATTTAACCCATGAATAACCCACTGGGAGTTAGCCCTAGTAATGGGAATCAGGGAACCACACGGTGGTAATCGAACCCACGACCTTCGATGTCCACCGTGTGGTTCCCTGATTCCCATTACTATTATAAACTTTAACTAGAACATTAAAAGGAGTAAGATGCCGAATTCGTTTAATTGCACCAATGGCACAAGCTATCTTCTTAGAGACGTTTTCAATATGACACTCCCAGTTTATGTTTTGATCGACATAAACTCCAAGGGATTTAGCGAAGGTTACTTGTTCTATTACGTTTTCGTTTATAGTAAGAGAGGGACTTTCCGTAAATTGTGATAACTTCTGCCTTGACGCAATAAGCATCAACTCAGTTTTGTCATATTTAGGGTGAGCTTGTTAGCAGACAGCCATTCGTACACATTACTCAGGTCGTGATTAAGGCAATAATTTATATGGTCAATGTCAGTACTGGCAAGCGTCAGGCTAATATCATCTGCGTACATTCTGGGTTCCAAATATGTCAGACAATGTGGTAAGTCATTAATATAAATCAAAAACAGAAGAGGTCCCAAAATTGTTCCCTGGGGAACACCAAATCTTAGACCTTTGGGAGCTGACTTATGAGAATTTAGATGACAAATCTGTGTTCGATTAGATAAATAAGAAGCAAACCATTGATGGCTGGTCCAACAGATCCCATAGAGATTCCGCTAGTACATCGGGACATTCCCTTAGAAGTTTCGCTCAAATGTTATCTAATCCAGTTGCCTTTGACTTGCAAAGCTTTGATAGTAGTGAAAAAACATGTGTTGGCGTTGTTTTATAATATTTTTTATATTTATAATGACCAAATATTCTCGAATCTGATTGGTGATGGTGAGCGAAATTTGAGCTTGTGTTGTTCATTTAAACTCACTCTCGATCTCAGTGGCGGATCCAGACCTTGAGCGAGATAAGGGGAGGGGGGGGGGGCGGTCTTGATTTACTTGCCCTGTTGGCCTTTTTCCCTTCTGTCATTTCTTCTTTTTTTCCCCAAAATAAGGGGTCCCAGGCACCCCCGGGCCCCTCCCCTACATCCGCCACTGACTTGTGCTTATAAAGAATTACGAATTAGACTCTGCAACACATAACCAATGCACTCTGACCCCAGGCAGTTCATCTCCTTTATTAAGGGTGGCGAATGGTCCTTCAAAAACCACAAGTCTCGCAAAATGTTCTTCAAATTTCAGGAGTCTCCCAGTCTCGATTTTCAAACTGGTTTACGAGGGTCTCTCCAATATTCTCATTTTTTTGCAAGACTAAGATAGTCTCGAAGTCCTAATTCCTTTGCTTGTCTTTATAACTGACTTCTGAGTGCCTTGCACTCGCATTTTAAGTCACAAATGTCTCGGGCTTGCAAAGAAAAACTCTAGTTTCACCTTCTCGTTAAGTCTTCCATTTATAAATTGCCACCCTTTCTTTGAACGTTCCTTTTCTTTTTCTCTTTATTTAGGTCCCCGAAAAACTGAATTAACGAAGAAAATGGTCTCATAAGCATATTGGTTTCAATATCAGCGCTAAACGGAGATCATAAGATCGCATAAAGGATATTTATAATGAGTTTTTAATATCTTGCCGTGACTAGAGCTAACTATCCCTTGCTCTCCCGCATCGTACAAGTTTTATCAGGAGCCATAATCAGGGGCCGGGTTTATACGACCCTGAATTTACCGCCAAACTGCCAGATATTCAGTCTCCCCTTAAAATTTGTGGCTTTTTTCCTAACTTACACTAAGAAACAAAGTATCTTAGTGTAAGTTAGGAACGCATTGGATACGAAACCAGGCTAACTGCGCTGTCGAGACCCTACTTACAGAAGAAAAAAACGTTCGAGATGTTTAGTATGATCAACTTTGGTCCCAGTTCCTGGCGTTTATTATATTCGCTGTGTGATTAACCCTATGTCTATCTTCACGATTTCGGCCCTTATCAGTTACGTTATATATAAATGTTTAAAAATACTTGTTTTGACATTTTGTTTTTGTTCGTGTGGTTCGAATTCTAGTTTAAAAAAGTCCTAAAAAGCCTCATTAATGATGATTATCGACTTGCGGTTTTTAACGTCCTTGAAAGTTGAAAGTTGCTTTAGGAGGAGTTTCCTGTTACCAGCAAAATTACAGCTATTTTTTAACCAGCCTTTTTTGGTTTTCATATGCTGGTGGTCTATTTAAATCCATCGAACGAGCTTCCTTAATAATTTAATGACAGCATATGTAAATCGTTTGTGTACTATTTCACTTAAATGCCTTGACTGTTTTGGAAACAGAAAAGCAAACATAAATACAATTTCAAACTATATAATGGCTTCCCATTTACTAGTCACCTAGCTACAAAGAAACGGTGCGGTGGAGAATTAAGGCAACAAAAGTTGTTAATTATCTCTTTCTCGCAGGTAAGTGGTTCACACAGTTAAACTGAACAGCGCTTCTTTTACAGCGCATTATAGTTTATTGTGGAAGAAAACATTTTCATATTGTCTTAAAGGACCCTAGACAGACTAGACAGCCTGAGCCATTTTCATTGCTGAATACTGTAAGTTGGGTTCCTGAAAGTACTTTTAATTATGTTTAGTAGTTTGGCAGTGATTTTCTTCGTTTCGACACGCTCCAAATAAAATATAATTGTCATACTCTCGCAATTCTCTTAACCTAGTATCGACAAATGACCTCAGTTTTTGACCATGTGTTAGCTGAACCGGCCTATAACGTATGATTGGTTGTGCTATTTCAAGAACAAGCAAGGTATGTTAAGGCAGGATAAAATTAAGTCTGCTGTCAAAAGAACAGCAATCTCGATTGATACCAAACTCAATATAACATAATGCGATAAAGTAAAATCGCATGAGGATTATGCTGGGAAATAGCTTGGGCAGGAAATTTTTTTAACACCAAACAAAGAATCTAGATATGCTGTAATCCCCCCTCCCTCAAAGAAAGGAATAAAAAATGGCCGCCCCTAGTTGCGAATGTAAGGAGGGTTGGATGTCGATCAGAGGAGGGACCTAAGGGATAGATTTTGAGTTTTCGATAATGAGGCAGAGGTAAAGCAAGTTCGGGAAGGTCGAGAAAACAAAAAAAAACATATAATTAGTGATAATCAGTACTAACATAGATAAATATTTTTCCGACACGAAACAGAGAACTGGGTGCTAGCGTAGTACGCGAAGACTCATGGGTAGCTGTAAAAAGAGAAAAAAACTTATGATATTCCACGGTCAGCCTTGTCACGCATAAGGTTTATTTTTATTGTGTAATAAGCATTATCTGTTTTGTTTTTCATTCGGGGGTACACGGTCCCTATTTTTTCTCACAAGAGGCTTTTGGGGTTTACGTGACTGGCCGGCTTTGGCGCATGTAAGACGTAACTTGATGTATGTCTTATCTACTACTGTGTGTGTTAGGTTGTGTAGCGAAGGCAAAATAAACTGAAATGATGTATTGCATTTTCGTAAAAAATGTTTCAGTCAGCCATAGGAGAAAAATACAACCTTTCATTGGTATTAATGTTTTTTTTTATTTATTTCAGAAGTCTCATTCAACAAATTATATCTGAGATGTCATTTGGAAATACACAGCACTTTGTCTTCATCTTAGTTTTGCTTGGAACTGTTTTCGTTTGCATTATTATGTCAAACGTTTTTCAATTCACACAACCTGCGCCACACCTCAAGGAGACTGGGCGCCACAGTGCAAGAGAAAAGAGGATTCCTGCGTATGTTTTAATCCTCGCTCAACCAAGAACAGGTTCTTCATTTCTAGGACAGTTATTCAATCAGCATCCTGGTGTATTTTATCTGTACGAGCCACTGCAACCATTTTCTATGTTCCAAACGTTGAATTATGTCACAGAGAAAGGTCACGCAACCCTTGTGGCTTCGTTTCTTCGCAATTTGTCACGCTGTAGTTTGAACGCCTTCCAAGACTACTTCAGCTTCATCTCTCATTCAGGGCTTTCAAGCCTACATTTTCGTTTATCAAGCAAATCACTGTCGTCCCCACCCCTCTGCAAATCTGAAGCTACGACGTTTGACAGGCAGTCCGAGATACTCAAGAAATGCCCTCTCTTAAATGCTAAAGCTGTTTCGCTTGTCTGCGCCAAAAAGAACTTTGTTGCGGCTAAAATTTTAACACCGCGTTTGCCCGAAGTGATTTTGAAAGAACTGCTTGAACAATTTCATTTCCAGGCTGAAACTCAGATAAAAATTATCCAATTAGTACGCGATCCACGAGCAATGGTTTGGTCAATGATTAAAATGGGTTTGATAGAAAGAGGAATTAAAAACAACAACGGGAGAACAGACTACAGCAACAAAACACAAAACTCTACTTCCCACCCGCTTAGAAGAAGAAACTCAATTACACTTGGTCGCAATTTTATCAAGCAAGTTAAACTCTTCTGCAACAGAATTACCAAGGATGTGAACATTTCGTTGCACCTTTTGTCAAAACATGGCGCTGATCAGCGCAGGATAGTTCGATATGAAGAGTTAGCGACAAGCACTCTTACGTTTGCACGCAAAATCTTTGAATTCACAGGAATTGATTTTGCTATCGAGGTGAAGGATTGGCTTCAAAGGAATAGACTGTTTGACAAGAACGGAAGTAGCGATGGAGAACGAAGCTACTCCACAAGCAACAGGAACACCACTGTTACGATAAACGTTTGGAGGGAGAGTCTGACATTTCTCGAGACTTCTGTTATTGATAAGGAGTGTGCTTACTTTATGCAAACGTTCGGTTATAAATTTATTTACAACGTAGATGTACTTACAAACATATCCATTAGTCTCCTGCAACCTTTAAGAACAGTTTTTACACCGTGTAAAAACTAGGCCTTTTTTATATATAAGTTTACGGCCACTCCATTAAAAAGGCTGCCTCTCTATTAGGGCCAATTTATTTTGGCGGGATCAAAAGTCTTTTGATGGGGCTAAGTTAGCCATTTTCTTTTATAACGGCTATCTTGTTAATGGCCTTTGGCTTCTTAATACAGGGCTGTTAATACAGTTTCGACTGTAGAAGAAGTAGCTAGACTAAAGTCTGCTCGAAGAGACGAATGATGTTCCGATCAGGTTAGTGCGTTCTATTCCAGATACAGTATTGTATTGTGTTCATGGGCAAGACACTTTGCTCTCACAGTGCCTCTCTGAGTGTATCAATGAGTACCGGCCAATTTAATGCCAGGAAGGAGGCGGGAGGAGGGGAGGGGGGAAGTAAGCCAGCAGAAAAATAGTCAGCAAGTTGCCATTTCCTCGACCTTCTAAGATAAATTTTCTTGTTACTTCAAAATAATTTTCCTCAATTAATGGTTTCCTCGACATCTCTCTTGAACCTGGTTTACAGGCTTATTTCTTTGGGTCTTCATATCAAGGATTCACTTTTCCCTGATTCATGAAATCTAAGTTCTTGTCAATAGACAATATTCGTATTCCCCGACGGCCCTGGGACGAGAGCCTTCTGAACATGAATGCGAGGCTAATGCGGGGACCTTCGCTCGGATATAAAAGAAACTGAGGAAAATTACAGCTTGGGGGCCGGAAAACCAAAAAAAGCATTGAAAGTTGCAAGTCTCTGGAGTTTGTAAGTGATCTGCAGGTTAGAGGAACACCTTAATTAAGCGAACATGCAAAACCATTTTGTAGGAGTTACCGGGAAGATTCACAGATAAATTGATCTGACAGGAGATTGCGATTTGCGAGTCAGTCGGGAGTCAATATCCCCAATCTGAAGCGAAATACTTTTTAGCTATTTTGTAAAAAAAATTTACTGAACTGGTTCGGTTTAGTCTTTGATGACCATCTGATATCGCTTTCCACTAAAAGGGGGGAGATACTGGGGAAACTACAAGTAAATATATTTCTAACTCGCCGGCACATTTCTTTGATCGCTAAAATGGCCAAAACTTCCACATTCGTGTTGAGTCATGATCAAAAACATCAAACCTTTGGTCCAAAGACCAGCTTTTCATTTTACTTTATCGATAGTAGTGTCCACAGTTTGAAGATCATTTAATTTTCTCCCTGAAAAAATGTCATAAACTAACAGAATTGCAAATAGTAGAAAGTAAACAACTTGTGTGCGTGACGAGTACGAGTAGCCGTTCCAGCCTTCTCTGTCACTCCTGCAACATTTTTTTGGCATTTTTTGTTTAATACTGGTATTCCTCTTGCCTTCGGATCACTTATAAGCTCCAGAACCTTGAAGCATTTAATGCTGTTTTGGTTTTCCGGTACCCAAGCTGTAATTTTCCACATGTTTCTTTGTATTTCCGAGCGAGGTTCCCGGCATTAGCCTCACATTAGTGCTCAAAAGGCTCTCGCCCCAGGGCCGTCGGGGAATACGAATCTTGTCTATTCTCGTGCGCTTCCGGTCCTAAATTAAAACCGGGACATTTCTCAGATGAGGTGGAATGAATACTGCTTTACGTCCCTTACCACACGCTGAAAACGCCGAGTTAAACTTAAGTAAAATGAGAGAAGATTAGACAAACACGATGAAGCAAGTACAAACTTTATTCATAAACTGCTGGAACAATGTACTATCAAAGAAAAAGAAATGCCCCGATACAAAACAGCACCCTTAGTTACAATGAAAGCTCAATCGTAACCAGAGTTGCTAATGACGGCTTTTTAGGGTTTCGTCAGTTTTCAAACAGAGATCAATGCAACACATTGATTACGTTGGTAGAATTGATATTCCAAGCACAAAAACTGAGAAATAACAAAGGTGCTTTCAGACAATGGTAAATGCGTGAGACCTTAGGATAGCACACCTGATTTCGTCTCATGGAAAAACTTTCACATGCGGCAAATAAATGAGCTGAGGAGCCTGCAACTCCCGTAAAAAGCCAGTGCAACGGCATTTTTACAGATCAGTCTATTTTTAGATATTTTTTCCATCCTACATGAGCACGCTTCGGTAAGGATAAAACAATGCGGCCTCACGAGAACATATCGACATTAGTCCGTGCTTATGATTGCAATTGGTTACTTAGGTTCCTGTGGGGACCTGAATTCGAGATAAATTCTAACTAAATTTCTATGAAAACGCCTTGATAGGAATGTGGGGTAGTTACAGGCTCCTAGTGATGGGCTCCTGATGAGCTATAAAACAACAGCAAAAAACGGACAAGAAACTGTTTCGCCAAAAAATAAGGCCAAAGAAACTAAATATTTTGCAAGGAGGTTTGGAAACAAGCAGTTGACTGAGGTTGGTAAAAGCGCTGGAGACAACTCGGAATCTATGACTGAGATAAAGAAAAATATACGGTCAAGATAAAGCATGCTGTAATTTCGGAGACATCTTGAGCCAGTCATGTAACAAAAAACAACTTGAAAGAAATTGTTCAGCTCGTGGGCGTAGAAGCGGTTGAAACCTGCATAACAGAAAAACTACAGTGGAAATCTTTCGCTCTCACAAGACTTTAACTTCCTCAATTTTTTCGACAAATGATGACTTATCATCCGCCTGAAGCACGGATGAGGTCAACTCTCTCATACGCTACACTCTCCGCAGCGCCAAGCCGTTTGAGAACCTGTATATATGTTGGTGAAGCCATTGAAAATTCTCGTCGACTATCTTTAACATCTCAAATCTTTCAGTTTCGACTGCAGTTTTCATTTAATTCAGCCTCGAGCAACAATGGTAAACTTGAACAGGTTAACGCGTTTTACTGAATAATCTGTTGTCATTTTAACATTCCTAAACACGGCTAGAAAAAGATTATACTCGACAGCCAAATCATACGTTTAGGGCAGTTGAGACTCTATACGTTGTCCAAACCTCCTTCTAACACTGAAGAACAAGAAATTGGCTTTCGGTTACTCCTTTCGTTTCCTTTACTAGATCAATCTAATATAGGAAATGCGAGATGGCAAAATAAGCGACAGACAGACAGAGGAAAACACCTCCAGAGATACTGTGGGCCCCAGACGGGTCAACTGTATACTTCACGAATGTGATCTTGGCAAATTGTTTTATGTCGTTAGGGCCCTTTAGTTCCGTGTTGCTGTTTTTAGTGATGTTTTTGATGACGTCCTTTGGTATGGTCTCCATGTTGTCTGCTTGGAACATCGTTCCACTATCTGTCCCAGCATCCAACGCGGGCAAGAAGATGGCAGGCACGCTATTTTTCCATTCACCATCGTTTCCACAGAGCTCGACGCTGTCGACTCCAACGAACCAATCAGGTGACGGCGCGATCATGGCGATGACAGAGACCAGTGAGTACTTGTCTTTAGCTGTGATGATCATGGTTCTGGTGCCAGTGGGTTCAGTTTTATCATTGGCTTTGAACACGCTGAACACGTATCCACCCTTGCTCTTCACTGCCTTTAGATCGTTGTACAGCGTAGTTGCGTTGCCTGAATTGAAACCACGCAAAACATAACTCAATTTAATTCAGCTAGCTAGAATGATTTTCTCTCTCTTATGTTGTCTAAAAATTGTTGGGAAGATTTCTTTACCAACTAGCGTATTCTCAGTTAACGGAAAAGGCAACAGCCTGATTTTCACTGGGGACGCAAGCACAAGCGCAAACCCAATAATTCTTATTTCATCGCGAAAACAGGCACAGGAACAAGCGGAAAGCACAAGGACCAAACTTTTTCCTTAGTTTTCTTGTGCTTGCGCTTATGCTTGCGTTTGCACTCAAACAAGGCATGGCACAAACACAAGGATATTTACCACTCGTGTTTATGTTTGGCCAATGAAAACAATGGATCCAGATTACCTTGCGCCTAAACGGTTTGAATGGTTCGGATGATTTTGCTTGTGCTTGTGTTTGCGTCGCATTTCGTTTTCACTTGGGTCGCCCCTATTGCTTGGGTTTGTGCTTGCATCCAGCGTTGGTGAAAACCAGGCTTACGAAAAAAGCTTACAAAGCTACGGAAAATAAGAGACAAAGAATCTTTTTAACACATTGATTGCTTTAGTTAGCTGCGTTGTTTAGTTTTGTTGTCTTTCTTCTTTATTTTCTTTTATTTTGAAGACAACTGAATTTCTGATCCGTGTCAAACTCTCAATAAACTGACCAGCTAAGCACGGAACCGCCAAAGGACAGGCCATAAAAAAAGGATACCAGAGCAGAACAGTCCTAACTCATGTTAAAACTGAGAATTCAAGTTATACTAAAAGAAGTCATCAAAGCTTGTAACTTACCAGTTTCTGCGACTGCCTTAACCCCTTGGGACGCCATTGTCATTGGGCTCCAGAATTTGTAGTTGTACTTGTGAGTGCAACCGATCAGTTTCGAAAAGTGAGCATTTTCCGGGAAATTTGTCACAGGTTGTCTCTCCCTGCTCCACATTCCTTCAAACTTGAGCTCGTACTTCTGTTCCCCACTGCATGTGGAAACGGCGGGCTTTCTTACCCTCTTGAACATGAGCGTACCCAGTGTAGCGATGGGATTTGAACCCATAAAGGGAGTGCCAAGCGTATCGTTAGTAATGCGTGTGATGTTTTCAGCTGGGTCGGTATTAGCGTCGGGGGAGTTAAACATCTCGCCATTGTCGGTGCCTGCATCCCAAGGTAGCAATGAAGTAATGTTCAAAATGTCTACCCACTTTCCGGCATCACAGAGATTGACAAACTTGATTCCCACGAACCAGTCGGGTGAGGGAGCGAGCATGGAGATCAGAGATACCAAAGGATAATCTGCAGTGACTTGGACCTTGATCCCTGTCTTATGTGCACCACTACCATTTGTTGCCTCGCCTTGTTGCTTGATCACCATCCAAGCAGTCTTGTTGTACATGATACGCATAGTAATTTCGCTTTCCAGTAAGGTTGTGTTACCTGATGAAACACAAGGAAGAGCAAAATTTTTTTCAAACAATCGACAGAGCACGGTTTAACGGAGAAATTAAGTTCAAATGCAAAAACGAACAAAAAAAGGTCTTAAGAAACAAGCAAAACGTCAGAGAATGAAAAGATATTGACATAGTCTTTAATACAAGGGTACAAATCTTCTCGAGTTAAGGCACAAAATAGCGCTTGAAAAATAAACATAATTTTCGATTATTTGGCGTTCTGAATCCCTTTTTGTTTCTTTTTTTTTTACCTGTCTATGCCAAAGTAATCTTTTATTTAAATGTTTCCATCAAGGTTACTCTAACTTTAGTAATCGAAGTCACTCAAAGGAAACAATGAGGTTTGTTTCCCGGAGACCCCCAGTGTTAAAATTGTTCTGGGCCCCCCCCCCCCAAAAAAAAAAAATAGAACAAATTGTGAAAACAGTATTTGCCTGACGCACACAAATTTGCCGCGGCTTTAAGGTTTACGTCTGTTCAGGTGCAAGCACAGGCGTCCCAAACTCACGATTCGAGGAATCGATCAAATATTAATGATTTATGTGCGCGTATCGAGTGAAACGTGACTGACTTAAGTGCGCCGTGTTGTGTTACACATTGGGTTGTTGAGAATTTGAGCGCTCTACAACGCATTGTATGGAATTTATAATAACGAAGGATAAAATCGCGCAGTGAAATAAAATGTTACTTTTTTGAATGAAATTAAGTAAATAAACTCACCTTGCCTGATTTCTTTTGTCCATTTGGCCTATTTCGTCGTTTTTGGGAGGTTTTCAGGTGTTTGTCGTAGCTTTCTATAGATGAAGTCAAGGCTGGACACTGCTGTTTCGAAAGACCTGAACCGCAAAGCCGTTAATTCGCCGAAATTCGACTCCGCTGCTCGATTTTTCCCTCCAACGCAAAGAAGGATAGTCCATTGGTCCCCTTTTCTGGTCGGCTTGGAAAAATCTTAAAACTTTCCGCTCCAATTCGAACGATGTTTGCTTCACTGTTGGAGGTTTCAACTTTCCGGCGTATCGTGTGACCATCCAATGAACTACGCCACAGTTTGAAATCTACATTAGCGACCGCTCCTGGGTGACAAATGCCACTTAACGGACGGGGGCACATTCAAAAAATTTCCGTTCAAATACAACCCTCTCCCAAACTGTGCACCCGTCCGGTAAGTCGCATTTGTCACGCAGGAGCGGTCGCTAATGTTGATTTCAAACTGTACCGTAGTTCATTGGATGGTCACACGATACGCCGGAAAGTTGAAACCTCCAGCAGTGAAGCAAAAATCGTTCGAATTGGAGCGGAAAGTTTTAAGATTTTTCCAAGCCGACCGGAAAAGGGGACCAATGGACTATCCTTCCTTGCGTTGGAGGGAAAAATCGAGCAGCGGAGTCGAATTTCGGCGAAAAAACGGCCTCGCAGTTCAGGTCTCTCGAAACAGCAGTGCCCAGCCTTGACTTCGTCTATAGAAAGCTACGACAAACACCGTAAAACCCCCCAAAATCGACGAAACAGGCAAAATGGACAGCAGAAATCAGGCAAGGTGAGTTTATTTACTTAATTTCATTCAAAAAAGTAACATTCTATTTCATTGCGCGATTTTATCCTTCGTTATTATAAATTCCATACAATGCGTTGTAGAGCGCTCAAATTCTCAACGGCCCAATGTGTAACACAACACGGCGCACTTAAGTCAGTCACGTCTCACTCGATACGCGTACATAAATCATTTATTCGATCGATTCCTCGAATCGTGAGTTTGGGACGCCTGTGGTGCAAGTCGAAAATTCAAGTTGTTGTTTCCCTAGGGAGTTTGCGAGTTTTGTTCGCCCCATGTTTGATCCATGACATGTGACATGTTCTCCTCCAATCGAAAAACGCATTTGAGTTAAGAGATAAAAAAAATAAAGTTATTCCTGACATGCGGAAAGCTACTTAACAAGATATACATCATTGGCTGTAAGCAACGTCATCCTTGTGATTGGCAGAATAAGCGGCTGTTACTGAGAAGCACATCACATTCTGCGCATCTTGAGAATTTCAAGTTCGTTGTCACAGTTCTAACCATGCTTGTTTCTTTATGCTTAGTTTTTTATCTAAGTAAACTAATATTTTCAGTTTCCTTTCAATTTTAAGGCAATTTTGTACATGGCCAAAATATCTTGTGCATCTATTAGCGTACCACACACAAGCCGCGAATCGTTAAAAAGCCCGCGTTGCTTGTTATACCATGCTAAACCAACAAAACCGAAGAACTTTTGGCCGAAACGTCTTTTTGCTTTTAAAGTTATAAAAAAAAAGTTAGCATTAAAACCTGACATTTTAATAGTTATTTGTGGCTATTGATGGTCCCGACACTGAATTCAGAACTGAAATATTCGTAGGAATGGAAACATTTCGAATCTTCAGAAAGAAATTAGCTTTCAATTCATGAAATTCTGAAATGCTGAATAAACAATTAAAAGTTAGAAATTAAGGACTGCATGAAGGGCCGGCGAATGATGGGTGTAAACGAAGGTAATTGAGCGACACTGTAAACAAGGAAAAACCGGGACAGAAAACCATAAAAACGAATAATATGTCTACCAAACACGCAGCTTGTTAAAAACCGCCAGTTTTTCTCCGATTGAGAGAAGAAATCAACAGTTACAGTTAGCTCCCAACGAGATTTGTTCTGACTGAGTTGGGGGTTAACGACTAGAGTTGAATGAACTCAAACTTAGGCGTCTCTTTGAGATTAACTTACCGGTCTCAGCAACAAATTCCACTCCTGGAGAAGCCTTCATTCCCTCGTCCCACATGGTATAGTACATATTGTGGGAGGCACCAACCCAAGGCGAAAATCTACCCATGGCAGGAAAAGCATTAGGATGAGTATCGTTGCTCCACATGGAATAAAACGAGAGTTCATAATCGGCTACTCCAGGGCATTTCATATCAGAATAGACCCCTGAGAAAAAGCCAAGAAATGCCACAAGGAAAATGCTGTTGCGAGTGATCATGTTTCCTGATTTTAGTCGATGTAGACGAGGAATTGAATAAAAAATAAGGTACTGTCTACTTAGTTCAGTGCTGACCACTGTATTCCCCGAAATGAGCTGGGCTGTGCCAGAGACACTTAGCTACACTCCTTAACTTCAGTCATTAAACAAATATATTGGCCTTGTTTTGCTTCACAATGGCCGTGCACGTCAAGGACGTGTTTTGTCATATAGCTAATGCAAATGCCAAGCAACATTAAACATGGAAAGTTTGAAACATATTTACAATTTTAAATCGAGAAAAAGTATCAACAAACAGGCTGTTAGTACCGTAGAACAAGTTTTTAAGAACTGCGTTCTGTTCCAAGCAGTAGAAGACGTCCTGGATTTCTTTTCATTTCGGAGAAACTTTTCCCCATCAGGTATGCTGAACTAATATAAAAAATGTCAGCTATCAATTTTTCAGTAAAACTGAACAATGAAGACTAATTCTCCTCACCAAAACGAGCCCTGAGGCAAACATGACTGCTAAGACTAATTTACATTTTGTTACAAACAACGCCGGCTATTAACTGAAGCTGCGGGCTACAAGATGCAAGTGGGAGAAGTGTCGGAACCTTTTTCCTGCTATTACTCTATAAATTTTCAAAGATCTTCAATTTTTTGAAAGTTTTACAATGAAGAGAACCAAGAAAAAGAACTTTGCCATTTTTTTCCCGCTTGCATATCTGCCTAATTGCAAGCTGGCTTTATATAACAATATTAGATGTCCTTAACCACTTTTCTTAGTTGACGCCTTCATGGTTACCAGCATGACTATACTAATGTTTATTGTAAACACAATATCAAACGGGAAAAAAAGATTCAGTTTTTTGAGTTACCAGCTGAATATATCAGCTGAGATCCTGTTCACAGGCAGAGAATTATGGAGTGGTCAACCGAGATGTTCTAAGATTTAAACCGTTAAGGGAGTGATGCCTTCAGCGATAGTACGTTATTGTAGACGTAATTGAGTCAGCTAGTCAAGTTTACAGGACACAAGCCATCGGACTTTCTGCATTTAGCCTCGTCAGTCTCATAATGCTTTACGTAAGCTGGGAAGATTACCGTTTGGCGAGAGTCACTTCTGTCAAGTATTTTTACTCGTTAAATAACAACCCGTATTGGACTTGTTTGGAGCTCTTGAGACATATATGGCTTAAATGAGGTTATTAGCATAATTTATTGACCGTTTACCACGATATCAAGTCATTATGCTGCACCGCCGAGATGGAGCCAGCATGTCTGTGGTTTGAGTTTTTTCTATGTTCACGGCGACTTATTTGTCTTTCCCCTCTAAGCCTTATTTTGTGCAAAAAAATAAATTTTTTGTCACTTTAGTAGCCTATTAGCCTATTAGCATAGACCTCAGACATGAATTATGACTCATCAGTGTATTGAACCACGAACCCCATTAGGTCAGCAAATCGTTTATTCTGTCTGTTAAACCGCGACAGCAGCGGAAGCCTATTCTTAAAAATTGTTGGTACGTGATCCCTACACTTCAAAGTTCTCTGAAACGCCATGAATTACAATTCTGTCATCATAAGTGAACTCTAATCAAATATACCGAGAACTCGGCCTCCCAGTTTATTGAAAGTACGCTAGGATTTAATGAAAACAGCAAATAATCAGCCGTCTCTTGCATTGGGAACACAATGAATAAATAAAGCATAAATGCCGTGAAGGTGTGAGGATGTGGTTCGCTGGTAAGGATTTCAACCACATTGCCCCGAGAGATTATCAAGGAAAGTATCTTAATGATCTCTTGGATGCTCTGCACTGCACAGCTATATAAGAAGAGTCTGCTCCTTCTTGTTGTAGACGACACAGTATGCATCACAAAAGAAAACCGCCCCACAAACCTATTGTTTTCATTGTTCTTCTGTCCGTGTGTTCTCTGTTGTTTCACGTCAGCTGTGTCTTCCGCACCAAGTAAGAGCCGAAAAGTTAGAAACCTATATGGTAAATATTTGATATCTGCTTACGGGCTCCCAGCCTTAACATTGTTCCTCTCAGTTATATCACCAAATGTTTAGTTTGTTGAGAAGAACAGGTTTTAATAAAGTTGCCGTAATAAGTCATAGACTCTTAGCGCGCGCATTTTTGCTGACATCTGCAGACCTGCCTGAGATTTAAGTTAATTTCATGCTTCCATCAAATATATTAAATGTGCTTCTGTTCATCTGATACTGCAAGTTATTAAAATGTCACTTGAAGCAGAGAAGTAAACGTCCTCGAAAAATCACTTTCAAGCCACAATGGACCGCTACATATGTTATTGCGCAGTGCAACTTCTAAATATAATTTCTTCGAGCGGGTTGAATGATTTCATTTCCTCCTCCTGATTTTTAATTATTCACCCCTTTCCAAATAACCAGTTATAGTTTGAGGTCTGACCATCTAAAATCTCAAGAGACCCTAGTCGAGAACAAACCATCAAACTGTAGTGACTAACATTATAAAACTGACTCGTAATGCAGAAGAGGGACTCAAGGTCTATGACCGCCTTGAGCATTAGCAATGATAGCTTGCTTCTTACAACAATAGACCGCTTTCGCAGCATGGCAGCGAGACAACACTCTGAGTCCAGCTGGTTTCACTACAAGAAACAGAGGAACGTTTGCACCTCTTTACGGAGGAAGGCAATTGGTTGTTATTTTTAGAGTAAAGCTCCTGATTCTGTCACCAAACCTCAAGAATTTTGGAAATTCTTTGGCCCAGTTTTTAGATCCAAACATAGTCATTCAAATGATATTAACCTGATTGAGGACAATAACTTCCTAAGGGATAAACAGCGAATAGCCAGCATCTTTAATGACTTCTTTGTTAACATTGCCTCTAATGTTAATGAACTCAACGACGATTTCTTCAGCAATGGGTTTTCTGATCATTCAAGTATTCTTCATATTAAGAACTTTATGCAAAACAATGACTGTTCTGACAATTTCAGCTTCAAACCCACCAATCCATTCATAGTTATGGGAGTCATACAAAAACTGTCCTCTTCCAAAGCAGCTGATTATGATAATATTCCTGTCCGCCTTGTTAAAGACGGTGCTGGCATTATTGCTGATCTTCTTGCTAAGTTATTTAACACTTCAATATGCAGTGGTGGATATCCTACTCCCTGGAAGTATGAACAAGTAACACCTGTTTTCAAGAAGAGAGATGAAAATCTAAAATCTAATTATCGACCAATTACTGTGCTAGTTGCATTTAACAACATTTTCGAGCGTATTCTCTCTATACAACTTTGTGATTATTTTCAGGATAAATTATCACCTTATTTATCAGCATATCGCAAACACTATAGCTGCCAGACTGCGCTACTACGTCTGCTTGAGGAATTAAGGACTGCTTTGGACAGTAAGGAGCATGCAGCCATGGTAGGCATTGATCTCTCGAAGGCATTTGACTGCCTTCCCAATGAGTTATTGTTATCCAAGCTCAAAGCATATGGCCTATCAGAGAACAGTGTAAAATTTCTAGCAAGCTACTTGGTAAATCGATTTCAGAGGGTAAAGCTTGGTGGTGCCTACTCTACTTGGTTATCTCTTCGTAAGGGCGTGCCTCAAGGGTCTGTTCTCGGACCTTTATTATTTAACATTATTCTTAATGATTTGCTACTCTTGCCAACCAATTCTAACATTAATTCTTATGCTGATGATACTCAACTTTTTCTACATGGATTTAACCCAATTACAACTCAGACCACTCTGCAAAGTGATTTGACTTTAGTATCTGATTGGTTTCAGGCTAACGGTATGACAACTAATCCAAGCAAATGTCTCTCTACGTGGTTTGGAACTAATGCCAACGATCTCCCTGTTTCACTTAATGGCATTGTAATCGATATTGCCAACACAATGCAACTTCTTGGCGTCAGTATAGATAGAGATCTTAATTTCAATGTTCATGTTAAGGAGACTGTAAGAAAGGTTAGCCGCAAGTTGCAAGTTCTGAAACGTTATAAACATTTCATCCCTACTCATGCCAAGAAGAGGCTTTACCTTGCTTATTTTCTGTTCCACCGTCTGGTTCCACTGTGGTAAGCGAAATGCCGATATAATTGAGAAACTTAATGAATCTATTCTTCGTTTCGTTTTTAATGATTTTAATAATTCGTATGAAAAATTATTACAAGAAGTGAATCAGCCTAGCTTAAGAGCACGCCATGATATGCTTATATTAGTTTTTTTAGCATTAAATAATGCTGCACCTAATTATATCTCTGATCTTTTTACTGAGCGCCAAACCAGCATCAGTTTACGAGGAAAACGTGTAAATACAACAAATTATGGTCTTCATTCATTTCGATATCATGCCAGCAAACTATGGAACTTATTGCCAGACAATGTCCGTATGTCCACTGACTTCTCTTGCTGCCTCAGTTCAAAAATGCACTTCAAACTGTCCATCTGAAAAGTGAGTGCTGTTCTTTTTGTGACCAATATTAATTCTTAAATTACT
>CM042750.1:29599015-29609015 GCA_022496165.2 Catalaphyllia jardinei | reverse complement strand
CTTTGAGGACTTTGAATTTTATCCCCTTGGAAAAGTAAACTTTTAACCTCCCCCCCCCCTCCACATGAAAAGAAGATAAAAGTCACCCCCCCCAAGAAATGGCTCCCCACTCCCTAAGGAGATAGAGTGCAGATGGCCCGATGGCCCTATAAGACTGAAAGCATGCATCGGCAGAAAAACAAAAATACCGAATCATCACCATTATTAGCCTGCACGCAACCAGTTGGATGGTTGAAAAAAACTGGAATTCGTAATGAAGATGGCCACCTCATTACGAATTCCGTTTTTTTCAACCATCCAACTGCCTGCGTGCAGGCTACACCATTATGTTCCTCACCCGCCTAAGGAGTCAAATCTTTTTATCTCGCACTTCTGCATGTGTCTGCCAGGTGCTCAAAGATATTGTGAGCAAATTGTTTTCCTGTACTTTCCCAGCATTCTGATAAATGCATGTTCTTCTAATAAGTTTAATGATGGAGTAAACTGATCACAGATAAAATGTGGAAATATATTTCTGAAGTTTCAAAAGTACTTGATGAGAAAAAGAACAAAAAAGCCCCATAAGCTGTCTATGATATGAAGCAATATGAGAAGACAAAAAGGGTTGGAGAGACAGGAAGGGTGGGGGTTGACTTTTCGGCAAGTGAAAACTGATCTGAGTGAGTGCATTTTGAGGGTCCCTCGCCTGAATGGCAAGTGCTCTAAAAATTAAGTGTTTAATACTATTATTAGCATATTACATTGACAACCCCTTTTTTCAGAATTAAATTTCACCTCTCCTTGATTTACTCCCTTAGAGTGCCAATTGGCACATAACATCATGACTTTGTGAATATTTGATAGTTATCTATGAATTTTTGCCACAAAAATTGTCTTGTGAAGTTCTGCTCTTTGAAGTCATAAAACTGTGACTCCCTCCTATCAAAGACATGGTTGACCACCCCCACAAGTTTTTAGGTTTTTTTGGAATGCAAATGGAATGCAAGACTTGTTACACATGAACCTATGCACTAAAAGCTGCTAAATAAGCTATAGTTTAGGGGTATACCTAATATAATAGAAGGCTGATACTGTCACAGTATGTCTAGCTTGACAGACTATATATCGGCATGTGTGTCCTTTTGCATTTTTGTAGTCATTCACTTGTGTAAAACCGAATGCGATTAAAGAAGTTAGTCAAGGGAATTAATACTTGTTTCTAGACTCCACTCTTCGACAGATAAATTTTTTAAGTCATTCATTTTTGCATTTTAAAGCACTTTGTCTTGCAATGTCTACCTCCTTCATAGCTGCCGATGTCATTTCTTAGGTAAGCTGATCAGTGGCTTTGAAATGGTATATTGTACACAGGCCAATTTGGGAAAAACTGCTGTTCACCTTAGAGGGTAAAGGGTTAATTGTGAATATAATTGCGACGTTTGATCATGTCTTCCAGTAAATAATGATACCTACCTTTAGGATGTTGGGAGGTGGTGGCCTTATGGCAACTGCACTTGTCTCTGGTTTAAGTGGTCATGGTCCAAGCCCTGGCCAGGGAAATTGTGTTGCGTTCTTGCTCAAGACACTTCACTCTCACAGTGCCTCTCTCCTCCCAGGTGTAGAAATGGGTTCCTGTGAACTGAATCCTGGGGGTAACTATGCAATGGACTAGCATTGCATCCAGAGGGTACTGTTAAATAGCAATACTCTTAGTCGTGCAATGGAAACAGGAATAAGCTCCCAGCCCGGTGGGCCATCTTAGCTCAATAGCAGACTTTACCTATGTTTACCTTTAGGATGGGAGGGATGCAACTCATAGGAATTCCCAAAGAGCAGGGGGTTTCCAAAACCAAATTTTGAAGGGAAAATATAAACCAAAACCTTTGATTTGCTTAAAAGACAGGGGAAGGGTTTTGGAAAAACAGAATATTTTATTGATTGTCTAAATGATCATTATTTAAATAGAGCAAAACAGTGAAAACATGGATACCATGGAGTCTGAAGGAGTTCTCCCAGAGCAATCTGAACCAGAGCTTGCCAGAGATGTTTCTGTGACAAAGGAAGATGAAGTAATGAGAATGGAAGATAGTGATGGAGAAGAAGATGTGCTTGAAGACATTGGTGCTTTATCCTCCGGTGATGAAGACTTCTATGTTGGTAAGAAAAAACCTATTAGCAAAGGACGACCTCGCAAGAAGACTCAACAGGCTGCTAGTGTCTTTCCAGAACCTCAAGTCCATCATGTAAGAGAAACATGTCATGTTTAAAGATCTTTTTAACCGAGCAGGAGGTCTGTATGGGAGAATCCTGACTGAGGGCGTGAGTACAAACTGAATGCAGTGATGTCAAGATTCTCCCATACAGGCCGACCAGGCTCAGTTAATAAAATTTTCCAATGAAAGTATGCTCGTCTTGTTGACGTCTTTTCTCATTGGGTGTTTTGGTACTTTCATACCGTAAGTAAGTATCCTGAATACTTTGTATTTTAATTTGCAACTTCATCACGGCGACCATAAAATGTAACCAGTCTAGATGGAAGAATCTAGACTGTGCTACGGTAAATGTCAATTTCAGCCAATCAAATCCATGAATTCAGTAGTTCCCAGTCCTTGTAAGACACAGCCATGAAATGAAATGGGATAATAACTTTATCTCGTATGATGTCGATTTCAGCCAATCAAATCCGTGAATTCAGTAGTTCCCAGTCCTTGTAAGACACAGCCATGAAATGAAACATGTTAATAATTTTTGTCTAGTATGTACCGGTATATACAATAGGAGTCCATCTCTTTTATGTTTGTGGAAATGGGAATGGGAGTGGCTCTTTGCCCCATTGGGGGTTAAACAGATGATCAGTGGTGAGAGCGCTTGTCTTCCACCAATGTGGCCCCGGTTCAGTTTCGGCCCAGTGTCGTGTGGGTTGAGTTTATTGTTGTTGGTTCGGGCCTTGCTCCGAGGGTTTTTCTCCGGGTTCTGTGGTTTTCCTCTCTTTGCAACAACCAACATCTCTAAATTCCAATTCCACTGTCAGGAAGGAGTACCCAGGTGAAAACCAGCTAACTGTGTTGTTGTTTGCTTTAGTGTGATAGTAAGAGATGAAGTCTGGGAATGTCTAATACGAACACTTTGCTTGTGACAAAAATGTTTCAACAAACTGAAAGGGAGTCTGGACTATTTCTTGTAACTCTGAAGATGGCATTTGCTCAGGTTGTCAAAACATCAGTCACCGACAACTTTTGTATTTAGACTGAACTACATGTACAAGTATTCTCAACTGGATCTCGCTACCTAAATGACTGATACCCTCTGGCTCAAAGCATTCACAATGTGGTTAATAACCATTTTTTGTCAATTCAAGCTCAAGATTTCTGGAAGATTTTTTTTAAAATTTGAACATGAACATTATAGTTACTACAACATTGTGTTTCACAAACGACATGTCATCATTATTGAATGCAAATTATTACTACCATTTTCAAGCTACCGCGAATTGCCAACTTTTTTCTGCATTGTTCCACGCTTAAAACATTCAAAATTGTTTAGATGAACTGTCACTTTTTTAAACTGCATGTACGACAGTTTGTCTAGATAATCTTGAATGTTTTGAGGGAGGAAAAATGTGGAAAAAAGTTGGCTGTTCATGGTAGCTCAAAAATGGTAGTTTACACATGTAAGATACATGTAGCTAACATTATATGTAGAAATGAAAGTGTGAAACTACATTACTTTTTTAAAAAAATGTGTGGAAAACAAAAGTTAACAGTTTCAATAGGATGGAAAGACTGACCTCAAACACTTAACAGTCTACAATATAACGTTGCCAAACTTTTAATTACCGGTATTTGCTTTTTATAAACCATTAATGATGACATGTTGCTGTCCAAATGCATGTTCCAATATGGCTACTGTTTAATTTAAAAAGCTAATAAGATTATCAGTGATCTATTAGTGTCTCGCATGTTTATTCACTGCAGAAGACAATGCCTCAGATCCCTGGCCTTCTGCATGTGCGAAACATCACCAAGGAAGAGTTAGCTAGAATGGATCCGGAGGAGCGGAAAAAACCTTATGCATGCGAGAGTAAGTCAGTAGACAAAATTGTTATTTTCTTGGTGTCAACACTTTTATTACTCATGCTTTAACTGACTGAAGTATCTATCAGACAGTAATATTTGGAACATGTTTAAAAATGGAAAATGTGTAGTCAGGAGATGTCATAAGTTCTATAGAAATTTGTTGCCACTGACTGTTATTGTTTTGGAACAGACGTTTCGGCAAATGCTTAAGCCTTCATCAGTGATATGAAAACCATATCACTGATGAAGGCTTAAGCATTAGCCGAAACATCTGTTCTGAAACAACAAGAGTCAGTGGCAACAAATTTCTATAGAACATATTAGGAACATTTCTTATATTACTTTCAAGTGTTGCATTATGGAAATTTAACTATTAAGTATACTAGGGTATCTAAAAGATAGCAATGCTGCAGCACATTCTGTCGATAATGACATATTTTACGTAGCCATTGATCTATCTGCGCGTGTCAAGTCTTACATTATAACCTTTCTTGGTTTAAGTCGTGTCAAGTCGTGGTGTGTAACTTAAAATCTGTCCTTGTATGTATCAACCTCATCCATCATGACGAATCGATGGCGAGAGGCGTGACAAGGGATCGACACAATAAAGCACATACACACACATACAGGATAGACATCTACCCCCCACCCCGCCCAAACTTTACCAGAAAATCCAGAAGATGAAATTTGAAAGGCGTGGAAATTGTAGGAGCAGAAATTTCAGTTATAAATTCTGTACAAGTACGCATTAAGTCTAGAGTATTGACAGTATTGAAAATGCGTCGATCGCTAGCCTGCGAACTATTTCCGGCTATCGCTTGTCTCTGCTGGCGGTACCAGTGACAGCCGGAAATACGTCTGCGTTCGCAGGCTAGTCGATTGCCGGATATGTGAAACTGCTAAAACTTAAGTTTAAATTCCTGTTTGGATGAAAAGGAGTTGATCGTAGCATATATGAAATAAGCGTGTTCTACAGTTTCCGTTTGTTTTAATTATTCTACAAGTTTTTGTAACGTCGATTTCTCTTCATCTGATTTAAGAATTCGACCACGGAGCGAGACTGCTAAGAAATGACATACTAAGTTTAAACAAGAGAAAGTTTAAAATAAGATGTGACAATTAATCGTCCAGACCCGGGCGATTAGATTTTTACAAACTTTCACGTACTGCATTAAAAACAAAAGCAAGAGTTGTGAAAGTCAATCACGCTCTCCTGCACATCGTTTTACAGGTAAATCAAAACAAAATTTCAGTGGAATCCACGCGAAAAGACTGTATGACATCCTCGTGTTGTTGGTGGCGCAGATTTCCAAATTGTCTGCAAGAAAACAACGACACATTAATACATATGACGCATCGCTGGTGATCGTGACTAAAGCACATGGTGATCTTAACTGTTTGGACATGAATTGATACACATCAACCTCCTCTTTACCAAATCCAAATAAACGAAAGATGTGGAAATTGTAAGAGTAGAAAGCTGACTTATAAATTCTGAACTGATACGCACATGTCTCTAGAATCGAATGTGACAGACTCTGATAAGGACCAGCGGTGAGGACGCGTCCGAGGGCGATATGTGAAAATGCTGAAGTTTTAGCTTAAATTCATGTTTAGATGGAAACAAATCGATCGCAGCAGATATAAATTAGCGTGTTCTACGGTTCTCGTTTGTTTTAATTATTCTACAAGCTTAAGTACCGGCGATTTCTCTTCATTAAGAATTTGACGAATAATGCGTGACTGCTAGGAAATTGACGCACTAAGTTTTAAATTATTGTGTGACAATTAATCGAATCGTCCAGATAATTCTGCATTAATGACAACAGCAAGGGGTGTGAAAGCCAAGCACGATATCGCTCACATCGCTTTAATCTTTACAGGTAAATTAAAGCAAACCATAACCACTAACCTTTCTCAACTGCAATTGACGCGAAAAAGGACGCCAGCACAACGGTGTCACAACCTCGTGTTGTTCGTGGTCAGGAGCAGTCGTGGCGCAATGCATTCTGGTAGAAGGCGTAATGCATTCTGATAAAAAGCCGCAATGCATTTTGGTAAAAAGCCGCAATGCATTCTGGTAAAAAGTGATGAATTCGAGAATTCGCACTCCCTTTTATATTTCTTCTTAAATCCTGTTTATGTTGCTGCTCGCTCGCTACGCTCGCTGCGCAGCAATTAGTATTTTATTCTCATTTTTATTAATTTTCTACTTTCTTTAGGTGCTTTTATTGTGGTGTATTTTAGTATATCTCAGTACAGTTCTGTTTCATTTTATAGTTCACCACTAAATTTTCTCCGATTCTTATTGGTTTAAATTGATCACATGGCACGATAGTGTTCATCTGCAGTAAGACACTATCAGCCTATAGTGCCCATCCATGGAAAATACCTGGATGGATAGTTATCGCCCATGAAGATGTTTCTGTAAACAAGTGGGCTTATCGAAAATAAACAATTGAAATTGAATTAAGTGGGTTTTTGTTTTATTTTTAGAATTTTACATTTGGCTTTCACAGCTTTCATGTAAAAAAGTTGAAAATAATTGAACTGATTTTTGCCTAGTGCACAGAAGAAAATTAAGTGGTGAACAATTTAGACAATAGAGTGTTAATGTCTTGGAACTATTGGTCTGATAGTTGACCCTTGGAAATTTGATGTTCTTAAAACTAGCATAATTGCCCTCGAAGCTTCGCTCCTGGGGCAGATATTTGTTTAAAGAACATCAAATTTCTGCAGGGCAACTATCAGGCAATACTGTAGTTCCTCAACAGAAACACTCTATTGTTTAAGTAGTGTACAGTGTATAGTATATGATAGCATACTGCTGATTTTAAAGAGCCTTACTGAAGACAAGTATCTGTGGCGTGGGCTCCTTGTATAAATATCTTAAATGTTATTATTAGTAGTACAAAATTACTTTGCTAACTTTATAGATTTTATCTTGAAAATTATGATTCCCCCAAATGAATACTTGATAAATTTGCACCTCTTTTGGTCAATCAGTTTAGTTTTCTCATGAATGAAATCTGTTTACCTCATCTGTATTTGTGTAGCACATAATTTATGTAGTTAGAGAAGGGGCAAAATACTATTATGGGGTCTTGGGGTAAATCTGGGTACTGATATTTTAACTGGTTCTTTCTTGATCAAGATTTCGATCAAGATTTTGTCATATGGACAGTTAAATTCCATGATTGCTGATCAGCTGTGTATTTTTTTTGTTTCTGACATTCTATAACATTCTGCTAGTTTGTGGGAGGCGGTACAAGAATGGCCCTGGACTAAAGTACCATTATACACATTACAATCATGAGCAGGAGACAGCTGCAATGACACACCACGAGGAGCCTGTGATATCTCACCCATCCACTCCAGCACCCAATGTCCGTGCAGAGTCTCCAAAAGCTCCTGCCTCCCCTCCACAGCAGAGAGGTCCCGGACGTCCCAAGAAAGCGCCAGGGAGTGGCACATCTCCAAACAACTACTGCGATTTTTGTCTGGGCGACGTGTATGAGAATAAGTCAACCGGATATCCAGAAGAACTATTATCCTGTGCAGACTGTGGCAGATCAGGTACATATTGTTTTGTAGGACTCAAGCCACATTTGGATAATGTTTTTAGAAGTTTACATGCCTAGTATTGTGGACTAATTTTTTTTTGTTTAATGTTTTATTTAGGGCATCCTTCCTGTCTCCAGTTTACTGGCAAGTTGACAGAAAGTGTCAAAAAATACAAATGGCAGTGCATTGAATGCAAATCTTGCACCCTTTGTGGGACTTCAGATAATGATGTGAGACTTACTTACTGTGCATTTGAATTTTTGTTTCAAAAGAATAACAAGGTGCAGGGCACGAAAAATACTAGAATTCCAGCTTGCCCTTGGGACAAGTGCATGTAGCTCTCAAATTTTGCTTGCCATGTGCAAGTCTTAGTTTGTTCTTTTGATGATTTAGTTACATCTAAGCCTGAAGAAGGTTGGTCTGGGCAGCTGAAATATTGTTTTAAATATATACATGTACAATGTTGTGTCAGTCTTGTAGTGGTCTTTGAGTTATCATTGTTTTACTTTTCAAGTTTGGCTGATTAGATCCCTTGTGAGATCTGACATTCAATCAAGCAGGATCTTTGTTCATGGCTTTGCAGTTTATTTATTTACCAAACATTCGTGGTTTGCCTTGATATGATACTAACCAATTTAAGATAAAACGAATGTGAAGTGATCCCCTCATCATGACAGTTTTTTTGTGTTGTAGGATCAGTTGCTGTTTTGTGATGGCTGTGATAGAGGATACCATATGTACTGTCTAAAGCCACCCATGCAAAAGCCACCAGAAGGTAAACTGTTGATCAATGTATAGATTTACTAAATAAAGCCCCTATCTCCACTCTTACAGTACTGCAAAGTCAGGCATAAAATGGGTGGAAAGGGAATGAAGAATAGGGGACAGGGATAATACTCTTGCAGTGCTGGGTGTCAGTAAATCAATGTCTGCTGGCCTGTTGAACCAGCATATCCTATCTGTGGGGTGGGGGAGGGGGAATCAAGAGATATTGGGTGCAAGATCATTCTCAGCAGCAGCTCCGAAACTCTGGAATGAGCTACCTGTGGAGCTTCGTCAAACAACATCACTTAACAGTTTTAAATCTTGACTTAAAACCTATCTTTTTAAGAAGTATTTTTATAGTTTGTAACTTAGTTTATTTTATTCTCACGGTAATGTATTTTCGTTTTCTTTAAACATATGATTGTAAAGCGCTATTGATCAGCACATGTAAACATGCGCTATATAAATTGGTAAATTATTAAATTATTATTATAAGCACAGCATGATAAGCCATCACAGGTATGCTTAAATCAGGATTTCATCTTAACATTTCCAAATGGTGTCATCTAATTCTGGGCCTAGTAGACTATAACACAATTGTATTTAACTTTTTTTTTTGCCAGATTTTGACCTTCAGAAAGCATCAGAGATGCTAGTATTTACATGTACCCCAACCTCATTTCCAGGGTCACTCCTCTTCTCGTACCCTGGAGAGAGACAGGGACAGGAAGAGGAGAGACCCTGTGAACAAGGATGATACTAACCCCTGCAAGAGGATACATGTGTGAGTGTGCAGTGAATGTTTCCTGATACATGTTGTAGTTTAACATGTCCCTGCCTATCTTCCAGGTCATTGGACATGTGCATTATGTGAAACAGCCGTCACACCAGCTCCTGTCCCCCCACCCCACATGATGATCAAATCAGAGTGGCACTGAAATGAAGCACACACAGTCATGTGCAGAGCAATGTGGTTTTTTGGGTCAAACACTGTGTTATTATTCCCATACAGCTCTAAAGTCTTACTGAAATCTTCATACTCGGGGCTGAAAAAAAAGCTTTCCAGTTGTGTGGAACAAGTAACATATTTTCATCCTTACTTGCCTGAAGGGCAAGGACACAGACACAATTTCTGCCACCTAATAAAAGAAAGTTAAACTCGGATTTTCCACAAGCAAGCAAATTTTATGAGCTGCCTGTTTGAACAGTAAGCTCGAATTCAATTTTTTTTTTGAGCTCTGATACCCAGTGAATTCTGTATCATAATTCCAAGATGGGTGCGAGATAGTTCACAAGGAAATGTGACTATATGTTAAAGTAACACAGAACAAGTCTTAATAAAGTATTAATTAAAGGACAAAGCCTTTTTTGTGAAGCAAAGTCAACACCAATGCTTAATTTTGTTCCTTATTGAATAATTTAATATTTTCCACATCTCAAAAAAATCATGCACATTTCCTTTAATTAATGAAAGCCTTTTCACAAAAGATTTAGGCCATATTTTGGAGGAGATTTTGACTGCTAACAATTTTAGCAGTGACCATCCAGCAATACACCATTTTGTAATTCTGGTCATACATTTCCCACTTCACAATAACCTGGACCTGAAAGGAAGA
>CM042750.1:29576515-29581515 GCA_022496165.2 Catalaphyllia jardinei | reverse complement strand
CTCAACAAAACAATAGCAAAAACTCGAAACAAACGAGGACTGTTTTTGTGGAGGCTCTTTATGGAGCCGTTTTCAATGGATTTTCAAAGCAGAAACGTTCTTAATTCTCATGTCTAACAAAACTTTTATCTTTCAACACTGCAGCTCTAACCAAACTGAGAATGAAAATCATTTCTTATTTCATTGTGATCGTTATAAAACTATTAGGCAACAAATGACAAGTGACATTGTACTTAAATATCCGTCATTTAATCTTTTGAACGATACTGAAAATATTGCTGATTCTTTCATTTGTAAGAAACGAGGTTGTTTTGTATATGAAGCATTGCATATAAGAGAAACCTGTATACGTTTGGATGCAGGAGACCACGCAACGAATAATGAAACTGCTTGGCTTGTTATTGCCGGATCTCTTGATCAAGAAATGCTCGTACCAGACGTCACTCTAAGGGCCTGTGTACATGGAAATATGGTTGAAATCACCGTAAAACAAAAGATAAAGAAAGCATTATAACTTGCGAATAAAAAAAGCGGTAAAACAATCCGAATACAGCTAAAGTTGGACACGAATCCTTGTAATTTTGCTACACTTACGCTATACTTTCGCCATTTCTTCCCGTCACAAATTTCCACTAGGTTGCGGCCATCTTAACCAAAGTATCAACCAATGAGCGAACCGGAAACACCCCACGTGATCACTAGTTTCCAATCCAGTCATTTTAAAATCCATGATCAAACTCAGAAGCGATGCGTTTCTGAAATTTCTTTTCAAAATCCGTTTGAAGCGAGAAACCAACTCAATGCAGGCGTGCTCAGCCAATCAGCATCAAGTAATTTTGCCCGGGTCAATTGCAAAAATTAAGAAAAAAATGACCTCTGTCTCAGCCAATCAGCATTCAGTAATTTTGCCCCGTATGTGATAAAACTAGTAATGCAGTTAGTGGTTTGCTCATATGACATTTTATGCAGACACCTTGAAACTCAATGACCGTTTAAAATGTTATTGGACTTTAGCAGTCCATCGTTGAGTATACGAGGTTTCAAGGTAATTACTTTTGGAATGAGAACAGTTTTGTTAAACGTGAGAATTATGAAAGCTTTTGCTTTTACTGCGATTTTGGTTCGTTTCAACAACATTCACACTTTCGGGCATTGCGTAATTTTTTGGGGCAAGAAGTTCATCCATCCATCGTATCTTTTTTTCTTTTGCTAGAGGCCTACGCTCTTTGCTTACTAAGCAGCAGACGTGCCTCGTGCCCTCCACCCGTGAGGTGATAATTGACCACGTTTCCAGTTCCGTCATATTTCCGTCATAGGTGTCTGATGATGCCTACAGTCTAATGGCCTTTAATGTCACACAAAGCAACTTAGGTACAAGCATCCCTTTTTCTTTATTAAAGCAACGCAAACCTGAAAGTATCATTTTTCTCTGTAATTAACATGTGCATCAAATAAACTGCATTCATGTCTTTTTCAGTGAAATCAATGCAAAGGTTCTTTTTGCTCTAGGCTAATTTGTAATAAGTTTATGGTTATTTTTTAAAAACAAATCATCATGCACATTTTCCTTGTTGTTAAGTGCAATCCTTTTACTAAACATTTTTACTCTTTAAGTTTAAGTGATTTAAGTGGCCAAAAAAACAATAAGTAGACAAGTCTGAAGTCACATTTCAACAAGGCCATCTTCCCCACTGACAATTTTTACTGGCATTTCCCAGCAATAGACCACTTTAGCGTCCTGGTCATGCATTTCCCATTTGACATCAAGTTGCAACTGAAAAAAGTAACAAAAACAATAGACATAGGTAAGGTGCATATAACGGCACTACACTCACACCAGCAAAACCTCATTTGTTTTGCTAGTTTGAATTTTACAAAAAAATACAGCAAGACAGGTTGTTATATGTTCCCAGGGGTTATAAGGTAAGACTAGTTACTAGCTTTGTATGTAAATCTCCCTTTTCAGCTCACTTGAATTTCCTAAAATATTCACTCATGTATTTGTTGTCTTTGTACGTCACTTCAATGGAGGAGTACTGGGGACTGGGAGGCAAGGTGAGAATCAACAACAAACTCAACCCACTTATGGCATCTGGCCAGAATCACACCCAGACCACACTGAGAAGGTGAAAGCTCTCACCACTAAACTATTCCTTGCCATCTCTAAATGCCCCCCTCACCCCTTCCCCGCATGTTGAGTTTCTGATGTCAGCATAAATTATCTGGCAAATGTTATTGGTACTAACTGGATGGATGGCTTAATTAATTAAGTCAGATTAAAACTTACTGAAGGATATTCGCTCTTGACTGGAAGGACAGCTTTGAATGTTTGTGGCTTCTCGGCAGTCATTGGGCATGTGATTCCATGTTCTTTACATACGTCAGGGTTATCAACAGGGAAAGGTACTGCTACTCCATCAATTATTCCATGAACAACAGTCTTTCCTGCTGTGATGTTTTTGTCTGCAACCAATCAGGCAATGCAAGCGATTTACAATTTCTCACACTGATTACTTCTGGGAATACATAACATGTCTGTATGAGTTTTTCTTTGGTAAGTGAATGAAGATGGTAAATTTTGAGCTTGGTAATTAAATGTGAAATATGAGATATTCAACATGATGCGGTAGGACAAAGAAAAATCTGAGTCCTCGACAGGAATCGAACCCATGACGGGGACTCAGATTTTTTTTTGTCCCACACTCATGTCATGTTGAATATCTCATATTTCACATTTTATTACCGAGCTCAAAATTCACCATCTTCATTCACTTATCACTACTCATGATGAATTCAGCAGTGCTGATCCTGGCAGTATGCAGGACACCTGTCACATATGAACTCAGTAAAATGACCTTGCTCTCCATGAGTTCTCGTAGCTCAGTGGATAGAGCACCCGCCTGGTGTTCGGGAGGTCGTGGGTTCGATTCCTGTTGGGGACTCAAGAGTTTTTTTTTTTTAGGTAGAAGTAGAAAACAAGGTCACTGCAGCCTGATTAAAAGTCTTACCAAAGTATAATCAGAAAAAAAGTTTCTTTTATACTGATTCTATCAGTATTTTTCTACTGCATAGCTTCTTGAGAGAACTTGAAATATTAACTATTAAATAAATTCAAACTTTTCGCTGCACAAGGCAACCGCTATGGTTTGCCTATTACTACTGTACAGTGTAGCATCCTAAGGCCCTGAGGAAGTCGTTAAATAACTATTAAAAATCTTTTCGTTTTCCAGAAATGCTAGCTTTGCTAATTTATCAGATCATGATTTAATCATGCAATAACAGACAAACCTTGAGCAGTCACACTTCGGCAAGTGGTCGCTCAAAATATCACGCCTGGTGAGAAACCTACACGGGAGCTTTGAGGATCATGCTTCGACTAAATATCCTTAATAAATGTGAGGGGATGTATCAGGGGTGTACCAGAGTAGCCTTTTTCCTAGGGGTTGGTTCATCTGGTCCTTAATATTATCTATTTCTAAGAGAAAAATATAATTAGATAACAATTGCACTTGAAAGGAAAAAAGTCAAATAGTGTAACACACTAATAAAGCTGTTCAGAATGCATGTGCAAGTTACATTTACCAAAGGAAACTTTCTTGAAATGAATTAGCTGCATAAACTCTCTCCAGGATATGCTCCCTGAGGTATTTCATTCAGTCTATCAGGTTAACTTTCCTAACTGAAAGTAATTAGCATGACAACTACTTTAAGCTGTCCTCCAAAACAGCATTGAGTAACATGAGCAACAATCCTGTACTTACTTGGTATAAACTGGATTTCAATGCTCTCATTAGTTCCTTTCTTCAGTTCACATGGTTCCTCTACACAAGGGCTGACATCCACAAAGTTAATTTTTGCTTCACTCCCTAATTAAAATAATTGAAACACCTCAAAAAACTTTATAATTTTAAAAAATCAAATCCTCATGAAATAAAACAGCCACATCCCCAGTTCATTAACACAAATTACCCCTATCTCCTAAGAAAGGAGAGTAAACTTCATAACACATGCTAAAAACCTACCACAGCATGTCAAAAATTCAGCACAGCACTACCACTTATACAATGTTCCCGCACGTAGAGTCACGTAAAGAGCTTGGTGTGACTGTGTGCAAATACTTTATTTATCTGCATATTTTCACTTTGTTTTTCATGTCTCCTTTTCTTTTACATTTATATTTGTTCTCGTTTCACTCATTATTGACTTAATAATGATGTTAAGCGAATGTCGAAACGTCGTCACATTTTTAAACTTCTAACCAAGGTGTTTTTTTATTTTTTACACTTTTCAACTCTATCACAATTCTTTATAGTTAAATTGTTCAACAAATAATAATCATAAAAATATAAATAATAACACTACTGTTTGCTCACCCTGCAAGCAGAGCCTCTTCTCAGTCTTTTACAATTATCGCTAAACTTAGTTCCCGCAAAATACATAGAAATCATGGACAAGCAGAATTGAACTCATGCAAAAAGTTTCTTGCCATACGCACGGTATCTGGAGACCTTTGGAACATGTAGTGGAATTTCAATCAGGACATAACATGTCAATCAAAGTCGATCATCGAAAACATAGTCAATATGTTGATAAGTAGATAGTACTCGATATTTGTAATACGGTAATTAAACTTGTCGATTGACAATTATTGTCAATCGACAAGTTTAATTTGTCGTTAACAGCCGATACCCACAAGATTTTCAACTGATTATCGATTTTATTGACAAAAATGCAGACATAGTTTTCAATCGGCCATGAATTATAAAAGTGCAAACAGCTCAAAAGCAAATCCATATAAAGTTGAATAAAAAACTGAACTGGTCTGTTATTCATAACACAATTGAATGTTTGAATTACCTTGAGAAATGATTGATTAATATTGTCAGCTGAGCTCTGCTGAACTAAATAGCACCCTGTAACACAACTCAAACCAGCATCGATCGCCCCATAGCGAGTTCGCCCCCATGAACTCATCCTAAACTTTCTATTTCGAGTTTGCC
>CM042750.1:29551953-29559432 GCA_022496165.2 Catalaphyllia jardinei | reverse complement strand
GATTCCCACCGAGGTCAAAAGATTTTTTCTTTACCTCGTGTGGTTCCATGATTCCCTTTACTAGGGCTAACGCCCAGTGGGTTAGGCTTAAATTAGCACTAAAATTTACACTTCAGAGTTCATAGTGCTACGCGGCACAACATTCTTACGGTAGAAAATTTCAAGTGTTTTTAAGTGTTTTCAAGAGTTGCGTAAACAAACCATTAGTAATCTGTAAAACCAATTTACTGCAGGAAAAAAATAAACATGTTATTTACCGGGCTAGGTCGGTCGTATGGAAAAAAACTGTGCCCGAGGTCTTGGTTCTGGTACGGCCCTCGGCCGAAGGCCTCGGGCAAGACCTCGGGCACAGTTTTTTCCCATACAGACCTCCTTCCCGGTAAGCAACACATATTTCTCTCTTTTTAGGCCCGTGAGCGGGCAGAATTCAACAAATCCTGTAATCTGATTGGTTCCTGAAGCGGACGGAATTCTCTCATACGGATCGCTACAGCAGGCGGAATCCATCGAATTGATCTATTTTCGTGAATGAATTAGCGGTTATCGTCAATCTTTCGCCCTTTTTTCAAACTCAAAGACGATTAATCAACGCAAGTTTATCTCTATTCACCTTTAGATGGTAAGGAGAGTTACTGTAAGTAAATTCAATTGAAGTTTTTGAAGTTGTAAGAGTTTGTTTGGTTGTTTGTTGTTCGGTGCTGTAATGGCGCGTAATCCTGTGTCTGTCTCTGTACAATTTTAAGTAAAAACTGAGTCAATTTCAGTCGAGTTTCCCTCTCTAATCAACGGTGTTGGGCGTAATTAAATTCGAGAATGACCTCCAAGCCAAGCTTTCTGGGCCGTTTGGAGGTCATTCTCGAATTTACGCCCAACACCGTTCACTTGATAGCCATATTATATTGCTACGGGAGTTTTTGGTGCGATAGCAAGAACAAGAAAAGGTGCGTGCACTGCACTAATTAGCCGCTTGTTCCCACGTTCGGTCGACATAGTTGCGTGGCCCGTGCAACGGCGATTTGCATATCGTGCAAAGTTTCAGAAGTTATTAACGATCGAGGAGAAATAACAAGTAACCTTGGGTACTCGACTAGCGTTCCCCCGAAGCAGAAGCAACAGAGTAAAAATCGCGTACATTGGCTATAAAAATTTACGATATACCTTCGATAAATCCGCCGAGAAAATTGATGGAAGAGTATTGGTTCCTAGCTCCCATGTTGACGCTAGCGATTTCCTCGGCTTGGTTGAATTTATTTTTTCTGAAACTCTCCACGACAACCTTCCCGGCCGTTGTACGGGCCAAGCAACTATCGATCGAGCGATCGATGAAGAAAACTGTTTCGTGTAAGAAGGCGGCAGAGTTACCCGGCTAGAGCTCCTCGCTGATTGGGCAGAAAAATATTTTTCTGCCCAATCAGCGCAGCGGAATTCGACCACTTCTGGAACTGGTTCGGTAAGAATAAGTTCCCAGGGGCTCTTCAGCTCTTATAGTAAACTTTCGCCCGAAAATATCGCACCGTCCCGGCTAGTAGTCCCTAGGTTTGCGAGGATGGCCAGTTTACAGCAAGAAAAAAAAAAGATAATGTTATTGGCCGGCTTTGGGTCGGTCCGTATAGGGACCTCGGTCATAGTTTTTCCCTATACGGACCTCCCAGCCGGCCAATAACATATATTTTCATATTAAGATGTAGGTTTTGTTCAGTTTAGATTTCGATCAGATGATTTTAATTGACAAGAGACACATTGACAAGTACACCTCTTTCGGAAAATTGTGGCACGTGAAAAAAAAATCAAACAACTTAGTTTTAGCTGATAAGGTAATATCCTTTTGCAATTGATCAGTCAATCTAGCACTGGGCTAATTTGTTGATATTTTTCGTGAGCAACCACCTCCCGTATAAAATATCGACTTTGTCTTGCACCAAGTAAGGTAGCCTCCTAAGCAGACGTTCTTAGGCTTGGGAACGAACGCGTGACAAGCCTAAGAACGTCTGCGTGGGAGGCTACAAGTAAGGTTGTAGATTGACATCTCAAACTCATAAAAGCATATATAAAACTAGTGATAGTTATCACTAAAGCTGCCCCCGCTTTCTTTTATTTCTGCTGATTGAAAACAATAATATTGAACGTTGCTGTATAGCTGGCGTTTTTCCCGCTACAGCGCGCCCATTCATTGGCTAGTTCATGGTCACATGACGTCTAACAATGAAACTGTTTCCCGTCAAATGCCGTGAGCGGGCAACATTGCGAAAACTATGACGTCAAACGGGTAACAGTTCACTGTTACCCGCGAAATGTTGACAGCTGTTGCACGTGATCAGAGGTGGCCCGATGTTGTCGCTGGAATCTCAGCGCATTTTTCGAAATTGGCTTTGGTTTTGTTTTGCTATATAACAAATCACTTAATGACTGATCCCTTGGGGAAAAGCGAATTTCGTTTCCCTCGAATCTCAATGTTTCTCTCGACTTTGTCTCGGGAAACATTGAGATTCGAGGGAAACAAAGTTCGCTGTTCCCCTCGGGACCAGTCATTAAAGGTCCGGATACACGGTGCAACATTGCGCGCAACATCCGTCACTCGACCTGGCTACACGGTCACAACATTTCGTGCAACATCACGCGCAATACTTGATCAGCGGTTACCAAGCTCTCATGCGATGATGTTTACATCACGCAATCCAAAATCAGGCTATGAAATTTTGTCCTCACTTGCTCGACTGTCTTGTAGTCGAGTAAGGTAGTGAGTTTTTCCAATGCAGCTGCCCTCACACTGCTTGTTTTAAAAATGGGGCGAATCCTTGTTCCATAGATATCGGTTCTCTTTAGAATTGTAAATTATAAATATTCGTTCAGTTAATTGTACCTTCGTAAAACCAAATATAAATATATACACAGAAACGAAACGACCTTTTGCTGCCTTTTCGTGCGCTACGGCTACTCCCTGCCGCCACGCGAGTAATATAAAAGCTGATAAAAGAAGTGAATGAAAATATCCAGAACAAAACGTTTGGATACCGGACCACAGGTAAGGCTTAGGAATAAAGATTACTTACCTCTGTAATAGTCAATTAATGAACTTTCCTCCTCTGCAGTCCAAACAATCTTTTTACGTGAAACGTACCACGGGCGAAAATTAGGTCAGCGGTTAAATTTAAATGTGAGATTTGATTGGCTGAACACTGAAATTTGCGTCACACTATTGCACGAAATGCTGCAGATGGTGGATACACGAAGAAATTTGTTGCGCGCAATGTTGCCGAAGTAGGACGTGATTTTCTACTGCTGCAATATTGCGCGCAACAAATTTTGGGGTGGATACACGATGCAATTCAGCCATTGCGCGCAATATTGCACCGTGTATCCGGACCTTAAGTGTTAATTATACTGTTGTCACGAAGCTTGTTGGCACGAAGCTCTATTGTTTTAGGGCTAGGGTCCATTGTTACCATTGTTTGTATATAATTTGTGAGATGTTCCGAAGAGCTTCGTGGCGGCCCTATTTATACCATGATCTACAAAGATGGCGAGTGTAAGCGTGATTTTTTTGGCCTTTTTGTCTTTATTGTAGTCTAGTTTTCTATATTTTGGGAGCGTTTTTAATAAAACAATTATTCCACTCGCGCTTGTTGGATATGAGATGATTATAGCCAACTCGGCGCTACGCGCCTCGTTGGCTATCTATCATCTCATATCCAACGCGCGCTCATGGAATAATTGTTAAATATTTCATATTTCAGCTATTGTGTTTTGTGCAGAGTCAAGGCCAAAAAAAAAACCAGAACAATAACATACAACAAAGAACTTTGACGAGTTTCATAACCATTCTCGAAAGCAGAACAGAAGTCGAGATTTTTTCCGAGATGTAAACAGAAGTATCGCGTTTCAGTCGCCATATAACACCGCAAAACATTTACATTTGGATTCCTGCTAGTCACCCAGCTGTCACGTGGGTCTACGTCACGTAAGATTACTCAGTAAAAATAAGCGATCCAAATAAACGAGATGCCAAAGGTAAAACTGACGATCAGAAGGGTATTTAGCTATTTCAGGGTCGTAACGAGGTATATTTTTTCATCGCTGATCCCGTATTTTTACCCAAATTTTTGATCCCTGATTCCAAAAGTGATGACACGTTTGATCTCTGATCCCGAAAAATTCTGTTGGTCCCAGGGGATTTTCTCTTCATTGCGCCAATGCGACATTATTACACTAAAATAAAAATACGCTACTTATTAGGATCCTACCTGAATTAACTTGATCCCCGCTTCAATCAGGTTCGCCTTTACCATTAACATAACATTTCATAATCATCATCGAAGGGTCCAACACTTCGTTGACACGAGTAAACATTCTTGGTTTTGCTCAAGTTTAACTATAAGGTTAATTTCTCTAAATACAAAACAAACGAATGCGATACTATACAATTCCTAAACTAGTTATAAGGGAAACACAGGGAAACAAATATTCCGTAAAGATCTGATACCTTTCAAGTCTATCCGCCTGACAAAAAAAGTTCCATTTTAATATAACCAAAATTGGAATAAGACGTATGTCATCGCAGTAACCTTTCTTGACATTCGTTTGAAAAAGAAACATTTTATGATGCTTCAAACTTTAAAATTTCATAAGCATACGACCTGGTCAGCTAGTTTACACGAGTTTTTTGTCTATTTGCACTATTCGCTATTCGCGTTTTCCAGAGGTCTGAAATAGATCCATGAGGTCTTCAACAGGTGACTTTACATTGCCTTCACTGTAAGAAATCTATTGAAATGAATCTATCAAGAAAACGTGCAACTTGAGCAAACTTTGACTCTGGAAAGGCCTGGGATTTTTTGAGCTTGCAAAAGCACAAATCGTGTCACTCTCCTGCCGGATCTGCTGCGTCCAGCTTCGAAACGCGTCTGTTGATCATCATCGTCTTCGCGGTTGTCACCATCACTTTCCTCTTCATCACTGCTCTCATAATCATCCTTGTCGGACCCGTTAGCCAAGTTTTCAGGGTCAGAGACGTTGCTCCTCGTTTCGACTTAGGATAAATTTCTCACCATCCTGAACCACCATTCAGTGCAATATCTAAAATATACTAAGGTGGGTTGTTGTTGTCTTCATTGCCCACAGTGTATACTAACGGATCTTCCTCTGACGGCTCAAGCCAGTTCATACGCAGGGTGTTTAAAGATGCTATCATTGTTGCGATGAAGGTCCTCCCGAAGAATAGCTAGGAAAAAGCGCTCCAAATAACGTTTCCAGTTGTGTTTAACTTTTAAGGCAACTACATCTCCCTCTGCAAAACGAACTGGCGAGTTTCAATCTGAACTGTTTCAAGTTGTCCTGCGTCTTAGGCTTGCAGCTCTTCGAGCATGTTAACAGCATTTTCATTTTCAAACTCTTTAGATCATTCTTAAAGCCAGAGGGAGAGTTACAGCCTGTTCTTTCGTCTCGTTTCTTACTCTTTGCTGCTGCACGCCTTGCCCAAATTCTTTAGCAAACAGCTTCAGTTCTCTTGCTTCTTCACGCAAATCATCCTTCTCCTGAACACTATACTCTGGCCTAAAATGTTCCTCCCTGAGCTTTGAACGATCATAAAACCACTCAGGCTCCCTCTTGTTCATTGTTCGTTCCGTGTAGAGACTTTGGGGTCCGGTATACAGTGAAAAGGAAGAGTGATATATACAGATTCAAAAATAAAGCTTGGTCTGCGGCTGCCTTAATCACGCATGCCTGGAATCCGACGACTTGGGGTTCTCATTCTTGCAAAGAAATGTTCCACATGTATTGTCGTGAAACTTGGAAAGCAGATATCCTGTGCAATATTCTGCTAATCGTTTTCAGAGAAGAACGACTTCGTCCTCTCAAATGACAAAGGAAACAGTTTAAAAGTGTCCCTTGTAGGTTTTGGCAATGCTAGATCAGGACCATAAGTACATCTTCGTCCTGTTTAAAAATATGCCTGCCTGTCTATGTCGTTCTTGACATCGACCGCTTCTTTGAAATCGACTATAACAAACGCAGATGCGGCTTTTAGCGTTTTAGTATGCTTTGGGTTCGACCCTTCGCACCCACCCCCCCCCCCTCCCAACAAACTCAACTTCAGTTATGGCGCCGGCGCGCTACAAAGGTGATACACCCCTTGTGAGTGCAATGAATGCCAGTTACCGGTAACATTCGGTAACCTAAACCTGATGACACTGATTTCATAAAAAAATCCTTGAAACCTTTCAATAAACCCGTCTATGTCATTTTCCATGATAAATAGGAACCTTATATTTTTTACTGTTTAATTGTCTTTAGAATAAATGCTGCTCACGTCCCTGTGAAATCTCACAAGACGACATTGTTATTTGGTGCTATCATTTGTCAACGTGTTATCAAAATTTACATCATGGTTTTTTGTCTGGTCTTTTTGCAGTTTTAAAAACCCTAAATCAAAGTTAACATCAATTTACCTTCTAAATGTGCGATCGTCTTTTCTCTTCTTTCTTTTCCCCATTGAATAAAATAAAAATTCTGAAAAGTTGACTCTTACGATCCAAAAATTGTGACAACTCGCGCTCAGTCGGAAGCAATCCTACGTGTTCATATGACATGGATGCCATGCAGCGCGAGTTAGACAATAAAATCCTGGCAAGTTATTAACAGATTAACGTAATTCTCTGGTTCCGATCTCCGGGAATCAATCGTCTCTATCAGTCAGCTACTGTAGTCCAAATACCAAGAATTACTTATGAAATTGACCATAAAATTTTAAACAGCTTAAAAAACCCTGTTAAGGTGAGCGTCGTGAATTCTTTTTGTTATCCAGAACACCTGATCCTTGATCCAATAAAAAACACCGCTGATCCCGATCCCAGGGGCTGTGATCCCAGATCCCGGGACTGTAATCCCGGATCCCACCCCTCTTTAGGCCTTTGATCCCTGATCCCATATACCTCGTTACGACCCTGCTATTTTAGTTGCAACTGAACCACACTGGCCTCGAATTTCTATAGTATTCTTCAGAATTTCCTACGATACCCTCTGAGCTGTTTTTCTCCCAAAATCAATCTTCAGGATCTTTGAAAGCGTTTTCAATTTGTTTTAAATCAGAATCTCGGCCATTTCGAAGGGAATTTATTTGATCACGTTGAGATCGTAATGCAGGCTATATTGTAATTGGAGTGTATTTTTTTGTCCTTGAAATGCCGCTCGAAGATGGTGAAACCCGACCTATTACCCGAGACCGCCGTGCGCGCCGAGTTTCTTCTCGCATACTACACCAATATTGCACACATTTTTCAGCACATTCTTTAGGTAAGTACTTGGTGTATCCCTTATCATAGTGTATTTAGAACGTAGCATAGTATATTTATCCCTATTATAGTGTATTAGATACACTATAATATCTGGAAGGGATACATGAAGTACTTAGGATTCTCTATACGTATACGCCTCTGGGCCAAAACCTTGCGGGGGGAATAACGAGTGGCTCTGGGGACGAGC
>CM042750.1:29541953-29544453 GCA_022496165.2 Catalaphyllia jardinei | reverse complement strand
TCGACATTCAAGAGGAACAGCTTTTCAGCTTAATTCAAATTACAGTGTCTTCAGAAGAATCTGAAATGGAATGTCTCCTGGTGGTATCACGAAGTTGTGCTGCAGAACAAGGCCAAGGACTCTCTGAGAACAATGCTGGTGCAGAAAATCAGACTATTCAGCTTACTTTCACGGAGTCAGGCAGGATCACTTTGTCACAGTATTCTAGACCCAAAATTACAACAGGGCGGTGGTATATTGGATTGCGTAGCAAAAACGTTGACAAAGAAAGTGCCTTTGAGAAGACTGTGAAAGTTACTGTAGCACAAGGATATAAGTATGACACTATTGGTAAAGCTCTTCCAGCTGGTTACATGTGCCTTTTTGCTATATTCGGTGGCATTGCAATCAGTGTTTTTGCCCATTTCTTCCTGAATTCTGACTTTGATGAGTGTTCAGTTCCCTTTCATTTGGAGAACTCAGACGAAATGCCAAGGGCCAGAGCACCAAGTCGGGGAATTGTGGACTTTGTTCCAAAACCAATACCTCGAAAGACATTCCCCATAAAACTATGGCTGGAAGTCATCTGTATTGCATGGTTTTGCAAAGGTATAAAGACATACCCTTACTTAACCGGAGTACTGGCCATAAGTTTCATGGTTGGTTCAGCCCAGTTTGTAATTGCACGCTGGTCCAGTATGATAAAAGGAGGCGATCGTGACCTGTGCTACTACAATGAACTTTGTTATAGACCTATTGCCATTGCTGACATGCCTTCCAACTTCATGCTGAGCAACGTTCCTTATGTTATTCATGGTATTTTCCTTGCTCTATCATTCTCTTTCAGGGAAGCAATTACACTTCAGGTAAATGGATCAAAAAGAAAGTATATTCTCTCTCCAGACAATAAACAGTTCAGGCCATATGATTACTCAGTGGCTTACGCTCTTGCCTGGGCATTGGTCTTTGAAGGCCTGTTTTCAGCTATGTACCATCTGTGCCCTTCCCGTCTCACGTTCCAGTTTGACTCTGCCTTTATGTTCATCATTTCGGGGTTAGTTGTGGTAGCACTTTTCAACTGCCGAGTAAATAGTGAGGCTCTCATGGATGCAGAGGAAAAGGAAAAAAAACATCCCAGTAACACAACTGTCCAGGCACCAAAGTACTTCTTATTCTTTGTGGCACCACTGCTGGTGTTTAACTATGTGGGTTCTGTGCGGGATACTGATGGTCTAACAAGTTTCTTTGAAGTGACCTACTGGATTGCCCTGGTCATTTGGTTGGTTGCTTTGTACATCTGGACTTTCCAGAAGGTTGGTGTTCCTTGTAGGTGGAAAATTGAAGATTGCTGGTCACTAGAGGCTGCAGTGAAGTGGACCTGGATTATCATATTTCCTCTTTGCCTGCTCATTATAGGTTTTAAACAGAAAAATGACTGGTCACAGTTTTTCCTGTTTTCTTGTGTGGCTGCCGTGGCACTGACCATTCTTGGTTTGATGAGCTTTGACGTAGCATTGTCTCTCAAGAGACAGAGAAGTGAGAATGGAGATTGCTGTGGTGGAATAAAACAACTTTGCAACCCAAGACTGATCTGGAAAGCCATTTGGAGAAACTGGCATCGTGTGCTGTTTATGATTACCACCTTCATCTTCTGGGTGTTTGCCATGTACTTCTTTAAATTGAAATCCACCACTCGCAAGGTTGCAGCACCAAGCTTTTCACGTTCTTTGAACGCAGAATGTGTCTTGTGGGACTTTTTTGACTACCATGACCTCTGGCATATGCTGTCTTCATTTGCCCTTTTGATGAGTGCATACCTGTTGATTTATGTTACCCGCAAGGTTGAGATTTATTCCTATGCGGAGAGGATGTACTGGAAAAGTAGAGATACGACTATGATGCAGATAGATGATGCAGGTAAGGAAAACAGTTATGAAATAGTGGAAGAGGTACCACTGTATAAAGCAAAACTGAGAGACAAATATGACAATAAGTATGCTAGTGTTTCTTATGTTTAACTAATACCTCACTCATCTATGGATATTGCAAGTTCAGTTATAATTCAATATTAATTTTATTGGTGCATAAATGTGTATTAGTATGAATTTACCGTAGTCTATTGCGAATCCGTGAATTTGATTGGCTAAATTACTGTTTTCTATCTGCTGATAGTCAACAGTTACGCATCAGCGCACATCACGCATCACGTGTGAGCCTGATGTAACGTAATAAAACAGTTCTTTTCTACGCGTTACTTGACAATTTTTTCTTTTCATGCAATGAGACTACAGTAAATTTATACTAAAATAATTAGACTACTTGCCCTCGTTTTCTATGAGCGATAGTCAACTCGGCTGTGCCTCATTGACTATCTGCTCGTAGAAACTTGGGCTCGTAGTCTAATTGTTAATTATGTGTGCCCTTGGCTTATAATAGAGTAAGTATGACTTGATCATTCAGGTATGAAGTTTAAGTCAAAGCCAGAAGCCCTGTTCATTTCTCATTACTAATTTTCTCCCTC
>CM042750.1:29528549-29541943 GCA_022496165.2 Catalaphyllia jardinei | reverse complement strand
CCCCCCCCCCCCCAATAGTAAATATTTTAATTTGTAATTTCAGGTCAATTTTCTTAGCACATTGAAATTGTCGCTTTACTTAATGCAGAAATGCCCAACTACATGTAAGCGATTTTCAATTAAATTAGGCTAAAGGTTAAGTCAACATTCAAGCCAAGTGGCTCATCAGGCCAGAGCTTATCTGGGTTTCAGTGGCATGAAGTATCTAGGTGTATTCTACTCACCCCCCCCCCCCCCTTGATGGGATGCTAGTCCATCACAGGGTATACCCAACTACTACAGATTTCCATTGAAATTAACTTGACAAGAACTGGACAACAGCTTGATTATAATCACTGTCATCAGTCAACAAGGCCAGACTTCTTTTCTTTTTAAAAATTAAGGATAAATTCAAAGCAGAATGGCTGGCTTAAAATTTGTCTAGCTCAGTTGTGAAAAAATGAGTCTTTATACTGAATTAAATTTGACTTGTGTAGTTGGAGTGTAGAAAGTAATGCAGTCTGCATTAGTTTTACATTTCTACACTTGTGACTTAAAATACCAGTTAAAATGGAATAGGCTTGATTGCCAGCCACTGTTCAGGAAGGGAGCCTACACTAGTGATCTGGACTCAAGAGACTGGTGTAAATCAAACCTAAAATGGGAAGTGAGAGCATTTTTAGTTATCTCCTTCAGTACACCCTAAAAATACTTTGACAACTATGAATAATGAACGCCCTAAGGGAGACCAACAGGTTGATTTGCACCCCTATGCGAGACAAGCATCCTTGACCTTGTATATAGGAGTTCCCTGGAGTGTGCCACTGACATGTACAATATGTTTTCTTTGAGTTTGATTGTTTCATTTGGATTGCCTTGTCATTTAGATTGGCTAGAGTGATTGTTGTAGTCTTGGATTACAATACTTGGGCGAAAACCACTCAATTTTGAATGCTTCATGAATTTTTAATGATTTATGTTCCACAAAGAAAAGTAAATTAACCCTTGCTTTATGCCATGCCTCACTATCAACTACTGCAGACCCTCTCACAATTGACCTATTGCAGATGTATATAATTTGTAATAACTTTTGTTGATTAAGATTGAGATTGTCTTTGTAAGCTAAATACTCCTCAACAGCCAGTGAACAAAATGTAACCTGATGATGTGAATGTTTCTAGCATTTTGAAAGTAACAATGTTATTGATTTATATTATGATTCATTTTTTACTTTATAATTTTATTTATTACATCTAAATAGAATTAAAAGCTGATGTAACCCTTAGTGTAACCCTTGGACTGTTTTTTTCTTTATGATAAATTCTGGGGTGGATCTAGGGGGGAGTGCAGGGGGTACACACTCCCCCCACCCTGAGATAAAGCTGTATTATTATTTAAGAAATAGAAAACATGTACCGTGTTTGTATCGAGTTATACAAACACGAGTGGAAGTTTGGGAGAACGAGAAATGCTGTGGGAACACGAGCCGCAGGCGAGTGTTTCCACAGCTTTTTCGAGTTTTCCCACACTTTCACGAGTGTTTGTAAAACTCGATACAAACACGGAGTACATGTTTTCTATTTCTTTTAGAAAACACCACGACGAGAAAAAGGAAAACAACTTGTAAACTTTGATTGTCAAAATGGAAATTCTCTTTGCTCGCGCCATCACTACGTCAACAGCGCGCGCTTAGTTCTGTGTCTCTATCGAGTTATACAAACAGGCTTTTTAACCAATCAGTGCGCGTGCTTCCTTAGGACTGTTTTCTAATCGCTTTTAAAATTTGTTTACCTCACCATGGCCTGTCATATACGCCATTCCTTTATAATGGTGCACCCCTCCTGAGAAACATCCTGGATCTGCCTTTTTCTTGAGGCAACAACTGCTGCTTGTAACAAGTTGCCCTTCCATCGTAAAAAGTGGGGCAAGTTCACTGAAAACTAATGCAATTATAGTCATTATAATATTGTACTGCGCTTGTTGTTAAGATGTTAAAAATGAATGTGTGTAATATGTGTAAAGAGGTTCACCGTGTACGTGTGTTGTATGTACATGTATTTGTAAGTGTATTTATCTTTCTAAGATGTGAAAATTAATAAAATACAAAAAAAAAACAACTGCTGAAAAAGCTGTGGCGATAGCTTTTCGCTACTTAACAGCTGAAGTAAACCGTTGAAGGTTTCATCACAACTACATTAGTTTTGTGTTTAATAAACGCTCTTGTGTGAAACTTCTGGTGTGAGGAAAGTCATGTTTTGCAACAGTCAAAAAACTGAAAAATGGGGAAAATGCTCGTTGATTTTTGAATTTTGTAAAATTTACTACAGCTTGTAGTGAGTCTCTTTCTCAAATGCTTACAGTTATAAGCTTACCTAACAGGGAGCGGTGTTTCAGGTTTCATTTTCTTTGCACTGCTCCTTGCCACTTTATTGTGTGGGGACTTACTTGCTTACCTTGCCTTTTCATGTTTCTAGTGAGCCTATTTATCAGATCTTCTTAAAAGCGAACGAAGTATTCCCAAACATTTCGTTTTGTTTGCGTGAAATATGCGGGCGAACAGGGCGAACTGAAAGCATTCTGCGGCAGCCGCGTCGTTTTTTTCCCGCGCTCTGGTTGCTTACTGGTCACGTAAGCACAGACAGTCAAACAGCCACAAACAGCAGAAATGGTTCATGGAAGCTCATTGTTAAGCTAGGGTCAGTGCTAGGGTCCACAATTCTTGGGTTGCACGTGACGTCATCATTTTCTAAAGAATCACAAAATTTATTAACTTCAGGCATGAGAGGGGGTAAATTTATATGTATAAACAACTTTTCAGCTCAACATCTTGTATTGTCTAAAAACAGGCACATTTTAAATTTCAGAGTTATGGCGGTGCGTGACATAAAGCTATGAAGGGTTTTGTTCAAAAGTATATACTTATCTGGGGATTTTGAGCCTTTTTAAAAGTTAAAGCAATAGGAAAAGTGCTTATTCAAATGTTTGCTTGATCAGTTCAGGTAATCGATGGCGTAGATAGCGAAAGTAAGTTCCAGATGTTTACGCTATTTTCCGGCCGCCATGTTGGTGTTCCTTGGAGGTACACCAACATGGCGGCTCCATACTGGGCTCTGTAAATTTGTGCAAAATATTTTGCCGAATATTTGAAGTTTGAGAAAACGTACAGACCTAAAACTTGGAAAAGTGTCTTAATTATTCATCGTCTATAACATTAATTTTTTGACTTTATACACTGAAAGGTTTTCGAATTATTTTTTTAATTGCGTGACAGTGCAACCCAAGAATAGGTTTGGCGGGATCTCGTGTTTTTATAGGGTTGTGAACCGGATCTCAATTCTTACGTGACTTACGAGTTTTTTCATGAGTCTGTCCTATTATTGATCATGAATTTCGTCATAACATTGTCAAAGTAGTGTGTCTGTCCGCTTATTGACGATAAAAATAAGCCAATGAGCGCGCGAGAATTTTGGCAGTTATCGTAAAATCATAACTTGACCATTGCAGAGGTCTGAAGCTCGTAGAAAGGAACCTAGCTGTCACTTTACCACGGTTAGTATAATCACAATGATCAATGAATAAGCTCCTTGAGTCCTATTGTGATCTTTTGTTTTGGCCTCTAACGTTGATAACATCTGTTAGCATTTCTGACATTTTCAACACTTTTATATATAGGAGTTCCCCCTCTTCCCGATCATTTCTAGTTTTTCTAGTCTTTCGACCTTATCTTGAGCGCTTGGCTTGTTTTGGCCAGTATGGCCACACCGGATGGCCGTGTTAGTCAGTGACTTACCGAACGAAGTATGCGGCATAAATCAGTTGTGTCACCATATATTATGAAAAGGGTGCGAGCGGAAAGAAAAGTTCTGAACCCAGATTTTAAGGAAAATGAAGACGCTGAAAGCTTTGAAAGAAACTGTCAGGTGTATTAACTTTATAAACCTTGTCTCATCTGAGTTTTTAAAACCTTGAAAATGGAAGTGAACAATCTTTTTCTTTTACTGTTAAATAGACATAAGAAAACAAGACAGTAAAAACGTTTACGGAAAGAAAGATTTTAGTTGAAATTAAATTTTGTGTTTGCTTATCTGCTACCCATTGCATAAAGGTAAACCTTTTATGCCCTTTTGTGTGATATTTAATTTTAAAAAGTTTCTGTGTTAATTATTTATTTTAAAAAAGGGGGCAGGATCGGGATTTCCAGGCAAAGAGGGCGGGATGGTGGGATTAACAGGAAAAAGTCGGCGGGAAGGCGGGATCTGAGAAGCCTATCATGGACCCTCCATTGACAGACAGCAGAAATACTAGGACCTCTGTTTTCCGTTGGAGTTGAACTAGATTATCACCAAATTTGCCTGCGAGGAATTGCTTCTTGATGCGTTCGTAGTACCGTAATGCGAGTTAACGTTAGAAATAATTAGCCTCTGATTAAATGAATTATCTTTTTTGGACGACCTAGCGTGCACAATATGTGGATCCCATTTTTTTTTCAATTTAAAGATTACTTTTTTCAAACTATTACTACTCGCATACATTTTCCGAGTTCTCTTGTGCCTCTGTTTCAAAACGAGTCTAAGTGCGAAACCTTTCATTGAAAATGAGTTCTGCATGCAGTTTTATGTTCATGCAAGTCAAAGTCATTTTCATAAGAATGGTTTCGCACTTAGACTCGCTTTGAAACAGGCACAAGGGAACTCGGAAATTGCCTGCTATTTACTGCATGTCAAGCCTTCTTCAGGCGACAAGGCCATTTGTGTTTCGAGTTCGTTCTCTGGGGACAGAAAATTGATTTCAACTTATTATTTTTCATCTCTTGATCTGACAGCTTCAAATTTTATTCAGTTGTGACCATCGTGATCCGCTTGTTCTTTTTGTTTTGTTGCGATTTGTTGTTTTTTTTTTCTTTGAAACCGTTCTTTGCACCTTCCTTATTTTTATGTAAGGCCAGGTTTGTTTTTCGGTAATGGCAATTTCAATTAACGATGACAATAATGATAATGATAAACTTTGTTGCACAATAGTAGATTGTTTATACTAAGTTTTGTTGTGAATAACATGCTTTCAGTCTACCTCTGTGTAAAGAAAATAAAATAGCCTATGAAGATTAAACACGCAAGACCAAATGTAGCATAATCACTTACTTTGCTGTAACTTAGGGTAACCTTTGAACTTAAGATCAATTAATATTTGATTCTTTTCTGATTGACAGATGCACCGCGCAGAATGTCCGTTGAAACTTAAAGTCCAGACGTGCGTAGATGGAAAACTCTCGATATGTAACGGGAAACAATCCCGATTTTTTTTCTGATCGACAGATGCTCCGCGCAGAAAGTCCGTTGAAACTTAAATTCCAGACGTGCGCAGATGGAAAACTCTCGATATGTAACGGGAAACAACCCCGGGGGGGGGGGGACTCCTAAATAAAAGTGACGGGGTTGCGCGTCGCACCTTTCAGCGATTAAAAATCCGCTTTTGGTATCTCTTAGGGTGTTAAAACTCAAAAGGACCACAGTGGAAGCGTTTGCGGTACCTTTAAGAGCATTGACCCGATAAAATGACAGGAGTTAATGTGTTATGGAAGAATTGGTACCACTTCTTGTAGGCTGTTTTCAAAATTTTCGACGAGCAGGCCTGTCTTTTTCATATGGGAGTCCCTTTCCCGGGGGAAAAAAACCAGGTGTAGAACATGATAGGGAGCTTAAGCACGCGCGTTTGAGACACGGAGGGCAACCGGAAGTGAGGTACTTTTAACTTGCTCTCACACAATTACATTCACATTGCTAAGTATCTTTTCTTCATTAGAAATGAGTAGTATAAACATCTGGGAGACAATACGGTCCTAGCACGCGGAATGTTCTTTTCCGGTTGCCTTGCGCGTTTCAAAAACGCGCGTGCTTAAGCTCCCTAATGATAGCACCTCTGTCCGGGTGCGTGAGTGTGTCATAGGCCTCACTACTTCATTGCTGTTTCATTAATACGCATAGTTTATATAAGCATAAATTTTAACTGATTTGCAATTATTTACTTCTAGTGTTATAATTTAGTTGAATTGATGATAGGTTCAGTTGACTTCCAGTTAAAATTCCAGTTATCGGGAGACGGTTACCGGATGGCTCAAAATAATGGCATAAAACAGGCTCGTTCCATTGTCGTTAGTTTTATTACCGTCGGAAAGAGTAACGATACTGAAAAGAAAGTGTAACGGAAAGAGTAACGATACGTTACTTTGCCAACAAATTAATCATGCCAGATCCGAGAGAATAAAACAAAACCAGGAGCCATAATCAGGGACGGAGACCGTAAGTCTTGGGATCCGCGCGGACCCATGATATGGGACAATTTTTCTATTTTTAGAACAAATTGCGCCATCCTGACGTCATATATCCGCGCTAATCCACGCACGTGTCTTGGGCTCTCGCGTGAATGTTGTCACGTTGCATGATTAAATGATGAGAGTTGCGAGATTCTCTTGCCGGTTTTTCACTGCGATGGCAGTGAAAAAGGCAACCTCGTCCCCAGGGCCTTCTCCTCGACGATTTTCAAAAAGGCGGATCGTCGGGAGAAGACCCTGGGCAATGCTGAACTAACACCCTTGTTGATTGGCCCATTCATACGAACACGCTGATTGGTTTAAATACCTGAAATACATCGTAAAGAAATGTGGCAGACGTAGCGAGTGTTTATACGAAAAAGAAAGGTCTTTTTGGAGGTTGAATTGCAGTTCAGTTCAAGCGATATTGAATCAGACTGCCATTAACGATTCGAAAGGTGAATCTTTTCCGTTCGATTTTAATTTAAAAGATGTAACCTCTACCATAGAAGTAGAAATAAGCCCGGAAAAATATACATAACAAGCATACATTGAGCATGTAAACTTAAGCTTTTGTTGAAGTACAGATCGGCCGATAGTTAGCGAGCTACGGCTCTTCACATGTGGCCTTATATGCTGTTTTTGTTGTTCTATATTCATGTGCAATTAGTTTTTCTGCGTACGGAAACAAAGAAGAGTTTGAAGCGTTACTGAGCTTTGTTCCTTTATACGGAAAATCGCTTCTATTTTCTTTGACACGTATTCCTTAAATATAGGCCTTCTGTCTGTATTAGGTTTAGGTTTACTTCAAATCTTATTTCAAATGCACTCTTTTTTCTAATATTGATTTTCTGGCCGAGGCTCAATTAAATATTCTTATTTTTCTGCCCAGTTTAGGTTGAAAATATTCTTCATTTCTTGTGTATTTCTTAGATTATAGCATATGACATTTCTGTTGTCAAATGCATTTGCTGTCTGGATGGTATTAAAGTAATTTTAGAGCCAGCCTGCAGGCATAAAATACGTACATATTGATACAATGCACATGACTTCTTGCAGAAATGTTATTATTATGAAACATACGGCCAGTGCTATGTTCGAGATTCAAATGTAAAATAAGTTTACTGTATTGAACTATGGTGATTTTCTCTCAGTACCTGGCCAGGGGAAATGGTTCCTGTTTTATTGTGTCCAAACACTTACATTCCTTACTGTCTTAGTTGTTCTATAAGTGGGGGCCTTATTTCAAATTTTGTTTAAGTAGTGCACAAGAGAACAGGTGAAGGAGCTCATTTATGTAATATAAATGTTCAGTAAAATTTGTCCAAAAAAGAAATGCACGGATTTACAAATGAATAAAGAACAATTTGACTTTATTGCCCTGTCTTGCCAGCTCCCCATGCAAGAAGGTAAACCTGCAATCAGGCATATTTTTGGGGGAAAGAAGAAGGGAGGGAGGGTATGATCGTAGGTTAGCAAGAAGGGAGATTGGAGGATATAGGTACTACTCGCTTATTGTTTACTGTAGATAAATTGCCATCTTGATGAACCATCTTGGCACTGAAAGGGGTCAATAAAACATTTATAAAGCTGCTGTAGATCTTTTAGTGCATTCCACAAGCCAAGGCAACCTCAAAAATAAGGTTTATATGTGACAACATTCCAACAGAACTTATTAGTTACTCAGAGAAGATAAATAAGAATTAATATTCCAAAGTAGTATTCTTTGATCTAGTCAGTGATAACTATATAATGTATTACAATCTTGTAAACATTCGTATTATTGAATCATTCCCAGCCTTGTCATCAATCAATGTTGGCATAATAAAGGCATGTTGATAGAATTTGCACTGTGTATGTCTACTTGTATTGATAAGCTGCATAATACTTATTTGAAACCTTAAATATTCTTCAACGGTGTTTACAGATGGGGCCTGGGGTAGTAGTTAGAAAGGTTTTCCTAGCATTACTGTTTCCAAATTAGATTGTTTCTCTGGTCACAGCAGTGATTAAAATGATCAACCAGCAACATGCAACAACAAATTGCAACAAGCAATTTTCTTGACCCACGCAATATAAAAATGTGTGTTACAGGAACATTAAACAATTATGTCTGTTTTACAGAACTATTGTTCACTGATCAATGGCATGCAATCCCAGTGGCAGATCTAGGGGAGAGGTCCAGGGAACCTGCTCCCCCCCCCCCCCTATTTTGGGTAAAAAAAAAGAACACAGAAGGAAGAAAAGCTGGCAGGGCAAGCAAAACAAAACCACCCCCCACCCCCCTTAGCTCAAGGTCTGAATCCGCCACTGAATACACTTATAAACACTATTTTTTATGGCAAGCAATTCAAGTTCAATGATAAAGCAATTATTGAACTTGAACTGGTTTCACAAAATGTAGTGTTTGTGTCTTGCATGTCATTATATGAACAATAATTATGTACAACCACTTGAGGACATGAAAAATTGCTCAGCATTCCTCACACACATCATTTATTACTTGCATATAATGACCTAAGAATGCTTCTTCTCCCATATGGGGAAGGTGGAAAAGACGTGCTGAGCTGAGGTCAAGCACTCACATTCAAACACTATGACATCTATCAGTTTTAGGGTAAACCCCATAGTAGAGTCAATACTGCCAAATCTCCTGCAGCTTCCTCCCAGGTGTATCTGGTATTGTTTAAGGAACAAGTTTGCTTTAGGATAGATAAGATAATTTATTTAATGTCAAGATTACACAGGGGGTGGTCTCCCAATCAACCTTCATGGCTTGTGGTCAAGATGCATTCACGGCAGACGTAGAAGTAGTTTAAATATCAAGCCATTTTCACTTTGTTTATCACATGATTGTGATGACCTAAATTAAATTAAATTAATTTTGTCTCACTGATTCCTCAGTTATTCATTAAATAATTATGCAATAGTTTAAACTTTTCCATGGAATGCACACGTTGCTCTCAAATAAATCACACTGACAGCAAAGTAACGTACAGGTAAATGAAAAACAGAAAGTGTAACAGTAAGAAATGAATAAGTTAATTCTGGAAGTAGGACTCGACTTCAATGGTTTAGTGCCACTGGCTTTAATTCATATTGAAATACAGTACAGAATGATAAGTGCATATTTTTTTTTATCTCTACATACACCACTTCTGTTTTCGGGTACATACAGTCTACATGCACATATGAAGGCAAATGTTTTGAACACAGTCAAATGTACAAAACAATCAGTCTATTAACCACACATCAGTCTTTTTATAGTGGAGTGATATTTGTTTCTACTGGTTATTTATATATTGGCACCACTATTAGAGTCTATTTGCTTTCATACCTTTTTTAATTAGCTTATCACCAGATGTCAATGCCTTGGGATTTGCTTGTCTTATCAAAGCAAAGTGAATCTCCTAAAGTTACTAGGTGGACACTTTGCTGATAAAGTGATTGAGGAGGTAAAACACGGGAAAAAACTCCATGGAACTGGTGACTACTGGGACATAAGGGTTCTAGTCCATGACATGCAAACAGACCATCAAAACAAAGATCTGCATTACTTTGATTCTGACATAATATTTGACAGTCCCATGTGATGGTCTCTCCCAAGTAACTCTAAAGAATCCAAAGCCAAGCAATCACATAAATGTTCATACCTGTAGATCCAGAAAGAGTCAGTTACAAGGGTGTGTAGTGCTGTGGTGTGTTGTGCAATCATTAGTGTATTTATCTTATTTAAAACTGTATACTACATGTGTATAATTAACTGAATCAATTCTGTTAATTAGACTTAATAAAAAGCGGTGCCTGTGAATTAGGGAAATCATTCAATCAATCGATTATTTAATTTCAGTCAGACTTGTAAAATTAAAATAAGCTTTTCTAAAGTTGATTACTTCATGTTCACATAGCCAGTTAGAGTACGTGACTCATCTTGCTTGAATAAGCTTAGTAATATGAGGCCACAAAGAGTTTGTTTTTCACTCTGTACTTATGGGCAGCTAAGTTTTTTCAGACTCTGATTTTCAATCTGATTTCAGTGACAGTTAAATATAGCTCCTACCTGGCGCAAACGTCCTGCTCCAGAATCAAAACACTCGTAAAAATAATATTTTATCTAACTACGAAGCCACCGCTTCTTCGTGTACAAGTTACAAAGTTTAAGCGTTCTTTGACCGGTGTTTTGCTTCCCATCGCGGCCCACGCGATGCTTTGCCGCCATTTTGTTTTAGCCTTTCTCAAAATGTCACGTGATAAAGATCTCCAAGATTTTTGGAGATTTTGTGCCACGTGATCCAGCCTTTGCCAGGGTCTTCTCCCGACGATCCGCCATTTTGAAAACCGTCAAGGAGAAGGCTCTGGCGACGAGGTTGGGAAAAAGGCAGAGAAGAAGAACCAGGGCTCTTCTATGTACTTTTATGCTCTAACTGAATGGAAAAGGTGTGTTTTCCAGAGTCGAGATTTTCTTTAATTTCGCGCTGTGAATGAATAAAATTCGCTCTCCGGCTAGTTATACGCATAGTTAACTATGTTATACGCGTAAACTTTTTGTTTGTTTTGTAGAGAAAGTTCTGTAAGAAAACTGTTTACTGCGGTATCGAGTTAATTTGTGAGTTTGCCAAGCAATGCTTTATCATAACCAAAACCTGTTTTTGATAGTTTCTTGTTGTTTCTGCTCGTTTGGCTAGTTTGCAAAAGTTTTTGAAAGGCAAGTCTGACTCGTACGAGTAGCTCATTTGCATAGTGCAGCACGTGCACTTTCAAGTCCGAGTCGGTGTTTTCAGATTGTCAACAAATCGTGACAAAGATTTGTTTCGTTATCTTTTGTGCTGAGATGCTACAACAGTTTTCACCAACTTTCGCCAAAAGGCTACTAACATCATGTGTGTTTCTTTCACATAGTGAAACTTTACACTGCGAAAATAAAATAGACAAGGAGTTTAGACCATAGTTATGTTTAGACTCAATCGACAAAGTCGAAATCTTTATTCGAGTTAAAAGCGTCATCGTAACTTTTCTGATTATTTCTGCTGTGTTCACATATTTTCAGCTAAACTTTAAATATGTTCTCAAACATTAATCAACCTTAAACATAGTCAAAAACTAGAGATATTATATGAGTTCGATGTACGTTTTCACACCAAAGTGCGAAGTCCAATTTCTCATGTTTTATTAAAACTAGTAATACTAACTGCGCAAAACACGCATCAGCGAGCGCTGTTGTTTATCGACAACAGACAATTTATTGGATTTTTACACAAACAAAACTAAGCAGCATCTACAGAAAAAAACCTATTGTCACTTATTAGGCCTAAACGCTGCTATGTCCAAACATATCCAACTAGTTTTTATCTGTGTTATGGAGAAGCTGTTAATCTTCTTCATATGTGAAATTTAGATTAGAGTAATGTAAAATTCTTGTAAAAGGAGCCACTTGAGAGCAGCGGAACTCAACTTGTTCAGCGATATAAAGCGGGACATACCTAAATTCCGCACTGTCTTCACTCAAACTGGAGCAACTTACGTCTTACGGTGAAAGTACTTGACCAAAATTCCAACAGCCATATAGACGTTGAGTTGTGAACCAAAAGCATAAGCGATTTCGGGAATTTCGGACGCCATTTCCCCTGCGCGACATCAGCGAAAATCCTCGCAGCAATGTACGCGCGTGTGCCGCAGGTGATGGCGCAATTTGTTCTAAAAATAGAAAAATTGTCGGAGCCAACCCCAATGAGGGTCCAAAATAGGGTTTCGCAATCCCGCATCCCGCCACCCTTTTCGGCCTTATCCCGCCATCCCGCCATATTGAGAGCCTCCATCCCGATCCCGCCATAAAACCCCGTAAGTATTCACCGTTATAGTAAATAAGAAAGTCAATTTTATACGCATTTAAACTAACTGTGACTGACTACCTCAATGGCAATTCAAATTGAAATCATTGATTTAAATTTAATACGTATTCAGGAAATTACTTACGTGAGCTTCGATTCATCTAGGGCCACTTAAAAGAAACACAGAAATTAAAGAACAAATCGACTCTTAAACCGTACTGGACGACCAAATCGGGATGTTACACCGACTAGAAAGTCGACATCTCGAGTAACTTGCTGATTTCCCAAACCACTGTCCTCTCCTGCAAAACCTTCGCCGTCAATCTCAGTTTCCTCGTCACTGCTCGAGTCGTACTCGGTAAGTTCTTCAACTTCTTCTCCTTCTGGGTCATATGTTGTTGCTGCTGTTGTAAATGGTTGCTGCTGTTGTTGCTGTTGCTGCTACTGTTGTCGTTGTTGCTGCTGTCGTTGCTGCAATGGTCGAAGAAAGGTTTTTTTTTTTCTCCGACCTGGATTTCCTTTTGGTACAAGTACTCTGGCAGCGTCCCAGCCCTTGCCATAGTGGTTTCCTGTCGTACACTTCTCTGCCTCACAGAAGCTCCAATGAACTCTTGTCCACTCTCGCATCATGGCAATTTCTTCTGGTGATGCCTTGATTGCTGGAGGTAGTGAAATAGATGGAATTTCAAAACGACCGAGCGATCTCTGTGGAACAGGGTACCAGGATCCACGGCTTGTAAAATAATGGGTCGACCATGATATTGTTCGTTTCAAACCCTCTTTGGTTGTGCTCCCGAAGTCACGTGCATATCGGAATGCCGTGGAAACTTGACTCTTGTGGTGAACCACCGAATGCAGATTTTCGACATCCAGTGTCATGCAGCTTAGGAGATTGGTGTCGTCATAGCCAAGGTGATCAAGATTCTGTTTTAGGCTTTCTAATCCCCATTTTAGCAACTTTACTGATTCTACCGTCTTGGCTGCAACACTTCCTTCAGGGCCATTTAAGGAATGTGGCAAACGGATATTTAGTTCTCTAATGGAGGCTATGTTCTCTTCAAGAACCTGTAAGCACCTGTCCACTTTGCTAATAGCCGTTGGAAGATCGTGTAGGTCATATGTATGGTGCTTTTCGTGGATAGAAAATGCAGAAAATAATTCTCCGATGCCCCTAAGAAATTCAGCTGTCTTTTTAAGCGTTGTAAACACCTTGATACAGCTTGTTTGTGTGTCGCAAATGTAAACCACATTGTTGAATTTGGAGCAGATACCGAGGGGCT
>CM042750.1:29491049-29523549 GCA_022496165.2 Catalaphyllia jardinei | reverse complement strand
AATCTAAAATTGCTTCAGAATTTGGCGTTATTCAACGAGGCCTCTTTGAAAGCTGGTATCTTTTCCATCAAGAATAATCTGCAAAAAAGAAAAAAATAATAGTACAATTTAGAGGTGAAAATAGCTTCCCACAGTTTTATCACCCATAGAACTTTTCACTTTGAACAGTTTTAGTTTCAGTACACAAAGCACCACTTTTCACCCCTCCCTCCCCTACAATGTTTCTTATGTACGGTCTAAGGTAAGGTAAAGAGACAATAGGCCAGGTTCGGATATATCAATATTCTAACATGGCTACGAGGCTTTTAGAGCCTTACTAGACAAATGCAACTTAAAAAATTTACAATTTTGACCCGAAAGCCTCGGAGCCATGTTTAAATATTTATATATCGAAGGTGGCCTATTGTGGCCCCCAGGTCGGTACTTATCCCGGTTTCCGTAGCATGAAGCGACTAGGAGTATTTCTACTCCCGCCTGGGAGCATTTATACAGCTGGGTGGAGAGAGGCACTGTGGCAGCAAAGTGCCCAAGAACACAACACAATGTACCCGGACCGCTCGATCCGGAGTCGAGCGTACTAACCATGAGGCCACCGCGCCTTCCACTTATATACGGTCTAAAGAAGCGTAATTTCTCATTCTTGCGTTCCCACAATTCCAACAAAGGCGGCGGCATAGAGCGAGTACATCACAAGTCCTTGTTCCACCGGTAGCGTGCAGGGTAACGCTGACTATGATAGCAGACATTGCAAAGCATTTTGTCCAAGAACACAACACGCGAACAAGAGCAAGGGCTTATCAGTGGATACCACAGCTAGCAGCAAACGTAACGTTAAAGAAAATTATCTTCACAGAAAGGATAACGGAAGAATATACCTCGCCCTCTCGGCCATTTCATCCCCAGACCACCGCGGACTGTACGGGTAGTCTGCCTCAAGTTTCTCGTATGGTTGGTTGTTTTTCTCGTGGTAAATCGACTGAAGGTAAAAGAATGGGGCTTCATTGGGAAAATTCTTGGCCAGTTCAACTGAAAGTTAAAGTAAAAACAATGTTGATTTGTGTTTGCTGTTGAATGTAGTTCGACCCTGCTTTGGTTTTGCATTGCTACCTTAGGATTGGTTTGAAAACTCATACTACTAATTACTAGAGATCAGAAGTAAAACCAGATTACAATGACTAAAAGTTTTCCCGCGCTTAACACCAATAACATATTTTCCTACTTTCCCCGCACATTGAAAACTAAATTTATATTTTACCTACGAATCTCGCTATACCCTAAAGTTATTCATTAACAACTACTCACCGAAGTGGAGATAGCTAGCGGTGGATATTTAATATCCACCGCTAGCCACCGACGCTGAGGCGAATAGCTGTTTTAGTATATACTAAAACACTGAGATAATGCTAACCACAAAAAATTAATTGGATGATATTTTCACTTGTCACGGATGCAAACCGGGACGCCATTTTTTCTCCAGTTGCGGAGGTAAATAGCAAAGGATATTCGGAGTTTGACTAGCCAATCAGCGCGCGCCTTTAACGCTATCCACTGTTTTAGTATATACTAACTTTGTTTATCACTGTCAAAACTATCACAAAACTAAATCAGGAACACAGCGATAAATTAGAAACACATATCCGTCCTGGTTCACGTTCTCCAGACAAGGCAAAATTTGGCCATTTCACGTTGTTGTTTTGCAGAGGACTGACAGCAAAGAAATGTAACAAGAATTATAACGCATGTGCAAGGCATTGTTCTGCTCATTAAACCTTTGTTACCGTTGCCGTCGTGGTTTCGTAAATTCCCTATTAAAAATGTTTCCCGAACTTGGCACTGATTACACATCTTTAGTTGCACGCTGTCGCTTTGTGTTTGTTTCGATTCGTCATTTCGCCAGTACTAAATTTGGTTTTGATAGTTTACAGGTGCACTTACTATGAACAATACAAAAAAACCCGTGAACTTGGAATAACAAGGACAGCTTCCTGAACCCTTCAGAATCGTACTCTAAAATAGAACTGCAAAAAGAGAAGCAAGTATTATAGAAAAGTGCGATGAGAAAAATAATCAACTGCACGATGCACTGTATTTAAGGAATGGACAATGTCTAGCGTGCGTCCATTCAATTCGGCATGCACGCGGATAGTTGGGAGAGCACGAAGGTAGCGTAAGAGATGCTCGAGGCGCAGCCGAGAGCATCTCTAGCTACCTAAGTGCTAACCCAACTATCCAAGTGCATCCCGAATTGAATGGACGCACACTAGACATTGTCCATTGCTTTTGAAACATAGCATAACATTTTTCACACTGAAAAGTCGCTTTTTCTGCACTGATCAAAATGCGCATTCTGCACGTGCATGTGCACGTGCACGTGTTGTTTTTACTGGCAGCACTTTTTGCTACACGTGCAGGTGTTTTCACGAGTGGCACGTTTGCTTTCTTGATCTTTCGACGCTTCCGATGTTTCTGCAACCATTTCAGACACGTTTTAAATCTTCAAAGTCATCGAGAAAACCTAACTCAAATGTTGGATAATACTAGCCATTAGTAACAGCTAAAGTTAAGTTTTCACCGACAATGACGTCAGCCTGAACCATCTCTTTGAACCATCCATTTCTTTTTCATAAAAAATTAGCCAATCAGAGCGCGCACTGGCATATAGCTGTTATAAACTCAACTGAAATCGAGTTGAGGTCCAGAAACATGCAAAAAAAAGAACAAGGCCAATATCCACTCATCTTGACCAACAAGCTTGGTCAATAAGGGATTTATTACATGGATAAAGAACACTTGGTGTATTTTCTTGCACGGGACACATTGGGTGATCCTGAGAGGGGGGGGGGGGGTGGCAAGATAGCACCATCTTGCCTGCTCGAGTAGCCAACCACAGTGCAGGATTCAGTTCACCTTGCCCTGTTCACACCGCCAACCAAGTAATAAGAGAAAACACTATATCTCGTCAAAGAGAGGTACAGCAATCAGCATAAATGAGAATGAATATTTCAAACTTGCACATACAAGTCTTACCTTCCAAATGCACTCAGAAAAGCGGCTATGTATTCTCTTCTTTTCTGAAACATTTGGCAAACTAGCTCAACCTACAAACCAAATTAATATAGTGTATTTTCAGAGAAAAGTAAACCAACTGGCTAGGCCCTAAATCAGCAGTTCCCCCCTTTCTCCCCTTGCCTTTACTTTGCCTAGTTCCTGGGCCTGAATATTTTGCCGTGGTCAATCATTGCGGGTCACGTGGTCCAGGCTGTCTGGGATATGTTGCCAAAATCAGTTGACCATGAAGGCCTGGGAGAAAGCCGTGCAGGAATTAGGCAAGCCTCTACTATGATATGTAGAATTGAAAAGACCTTCCAGTGAACAAAATGAGCAGTACTTGTGAAACACTGAAGACAAAAAGAATGCTAACTGTGACCATCCACAACAAGTTATTCACTTAATATATTCCATGGGTCGGGTGAGACTGACAGTAACTGCAAGAGTTACCTTTACTACACTGGCATCTTATCTCATCCTCAACATGATTTGTTAAGTGTTACAAACTTCAAACAAACCAACCTTGTCTGCAAAAAGTTCTTGAATAAGAGGGAGGTACTCCAACAGACATCCATTCACCCCTCCCCAGTGGGGAATGCGAAGATTATTAGCTCCACCAAATGCTCTGCAAGGCAAACAAAATTCAAACAAATGATTCCTTTATTTAAACAAAATTGGGCTTCGCATAACTCTGTAACCATGACCAAGTGGACATTCAGTTAGCTTGTTTTTGCCGCAATCTAAAAGCTTGGAACTGTAAACTCCCTTAGCCCACAACTTCTTTTTTGTCATTAACATTTGTTAAACATTGTCTTACCATTTCAAGCTGCACAGCTTTATATGTATATTATTATTTTCCCATCTTGTTACGTAATCGTCTATTGTTTATCATGTAACCTCATTAAGTCTATTCTTTTCATTCAAAATTCTGTTTTAATAGCATTGTAGTTTTTGGTTGTATTGAGTCGCTGTCACTTCTGGAGTGCTGTACAAATCTTGTGAGTAATCTTGGTTTCTCCCTTCTCTTTTTTGCCTTTTTGTGTTGTTGTTGTTTTCAGTTTATTTTAGTTTTAAGTTTGTATCTATTAATTCTGTTTTGCTGCTTTTTGGTTTTTAGTGAATCGTAGGATAGAAACGAAGTTTGAAGAAGTACTGGACTGTTAGTTACATAGGTTATAGACCATGTTTAACTTTTTCAGTAAAAATACTCACCTTTCCACTCTTGGTGATAAAAGAAGTGTTGGCTTGACATTATCTCCATTTAGCGATGCATAAGTTACAAACAAACAAGCCATATCCTCTCCAGGGCAATCCTTACAACAAAACAACAAATGACATTAACAATGAAAATGTCAAACATCCTTAATAGATATATGTAATGCAGAAATTTTTCTCACCTTTGTTACATAAGGAGGCACTCCACTGAGGTCAACTGGGAGCTTGATCATGAAATTCACAGCAGTGTCTGTATTCTGAGACAAAACCAATGTGACATGCTTATTATAAAGGTGTTCTGAGTACCACTTTTCGTTTTTTTAAAATGTATGTAAGAAGGTTCAACTGGGAGGAACATCTCCCAGTCAGCCTTGGTTAAGTTGCAGACTGTCCCAGCACTAGAATGTTGTTTCTGTGGCATGAAATAACTAGCATTTAAACCTGGCTAGCAAAGTTGCAAAATCAAACTCACTGTACATACCAGTACATGTAAGCACACATGCACCATCGTGCCATGTGCAAAGTCAATTTCACTTTGAGAGGGAAATTTACATGTGTTTTTACTGACAATGCTAATGATATAATTTGCTGAGTAAACTTGGGAGGTTTGGAGAGAACTAGCTAAGAGCTAGGGTTTCTTAACTGCGCGATTGTGACACTTTCTTTTGATGTCTCCAAACTTCCTGTGTACATCATAACTCAACGACGCATGCTTAAGCTCCTCCAGACTCATCCCAGCTGGACTGCTTCACTTGCCAACTCAGCCTTTTTTTTTAATGGCCAACTCAGCCCTTGCCATTCGCATGTGTGACTCAAAGGAGAGCCTGCATGCAAGTTAGGGCATCCCAGTGACTGGGCTTGGAGGTGGCTTGACCAAATGATCTTACCCTTACCTGTTGGCCCCCAACAACGTGTACTTCAAACTCGGGGTAATTACTATCGGCTGCAAGAGTTGTATATTCAAAGTGAATCCTAGGTATTTGTTCCACTTTCTTTCTCTGGTGCTCTTTGTACTGGCTGACCAGTTCATTGATCAGAATCACCAGGCTCTGTGGATCACTAGCATCCCAATTCCCAAGAGACTGAGGAAAATCAAAACAGAAGTGTTCAGAAATAATGTGCCTGCCAGTAATACAAGGCTCGAAAAAAGTGCAGTCCAGTCATCCAAGACAAGTTGATTTTCCTTGTGGGCAATTCTCACTTGCCTGATGGGCAAGGGATTACACAAATCGTTTGCCAACTGAATCATTAAAAAAGAACAATCTAAGAATTGCCCAGGGTAAGCAAAATTTACGTGTTACTTGTCTATGGGCAAGCTGGAATTCAAGTTTTTTTGAACGCTGTTATAGTAATAAGACTGAGTGGAATACACTGTGGAGAGTAAACAGGTGGGTAATCAGATGACTAATTTTGAAATTATGAGCACTATTACTTTCTTAAAAGGGTTCAGTCGTGGTATTTTTAGTTATTTTGACCGTTGACAAAATTACCATTAATTTTAAGGAAACCTGAAAATAATACTTTAGGCCTGGTTTAAACGTCGCATTTTACATGCACCGAATCAAATAACAATTTTAGTCGACTCCAATGAATACATTCGGCTGATTTAATTTAACCGTCGCATTGTTTTGCCGAATAAAATTGCTGAGCGCAAGTGACGTGTTTTAAATTCCCATTTGAGCAAACATAAATTATTTAACATAATTTCAATTCAATTCAGCACGTGTAAAATGCGGCGTTTAAATGAACTGTCAAAGTTCAGTCGCATATTCAATTGGATCAGTCGAATATTCGACTGACTCGCATCGAATTCAAATATGTCGCATTTAATTGATTTAGACGTAGCATTTTACATGCACTTAATTTGGCAATTCGATTTGGCGCATGTAAAATGCAACATTTAAACCGGGCCTTACAAAGATGGAAAAACACCAAACAGATAATAATAAACCACAAAGGAACCAGGATGGTTAAGGATGGAGAAGATTAATATGGATTACAAACAACGAAATTGAAAAATTTAAGCTAAATTTTTCAAACTATTTAACTGTGATGTACCGGTAGCCCCTTTAATGGTATCTACAACAAAATTTTCTGTTGTGATTGGCTCTCCATGCACCTGTTTGTTATCATGATAATTGGCCGGGATATCTGTAATTTGATACCCACGTGATTCACACATCAATAATGTGTGCTTTAATGGCTTCTTTTACAATGTTTTGCATAGTTTTCAACACTGAAAAGCGCTACAGATGTTTTTGCTCAAAAGCAGTTCTTAAATAAAAGACATTTTTAATTCAGAAATTTGTTATAGACATGATCTTGTGTTGTCCAATTCATGGAGTAATCATGCTTGTAATTTCAAATCGGCCTGGCACTTCATGCATTCTGGTTGAATAAAATGCAGATGATGCTATGGCAGATGTTTGCACAAGTATCCAACTAAAGCTGCTATTAAACAGATCAGGCCAACATTTACCAATCTCTAAAAAATACAAAACTACACTGTCTATAAACAAACATTTTATATAGAGAAGAGTACCTTGACTTCATCAATGTTAGGAATAAAATCCTGATCTTGTAATCCAAAAACAAAATCTGGTGGAAAGTCTGGTTGTGCTTGATTAAAGATCACCTCCCCTGTTGCAAAAGAAAAACTATCATCAAAAAAACTTAAACTGTTAAATAAAATATTAATAGTCAGTTAGATCTCTGTGCAATGGGTGGCACTTAAAGACAATATTTGGAGAGGATGCCACATCAGCCACTGAAAGTTGGTTTTCATGTAGGCTACTGTGGCTTTATACACCCGGCATTGAGTAACACATGGATAGGAGTGATGTACAGGAGTATTAAGGTTTGAAATTCACTACATGATACATACTTTCATTATTTATTTTTACATATTACTTTGTTTATTCCAGAAGCAAACTATATATACAGTTGATCCCTAATTACCATAGTGATTTAATTTAGCACCCAGGGCACTTATTTACTTTTGGTTCCTCAAGGGAGGGTGCTTATTCAAGACAAGGCACTTATTTGGGACAGTGCACTTATTTTTTTTTTTGAGAAACAACCAATGTTGAGAACAAACCTTTAACACAGTATTTATGGAAAAAAGGACAATAACAGAACCTGTAACAGCAATAAATGTACTATTTTTATAAAAATATATATATATAATCCTAATTTTGTCTGTACTGTATTCTATTGTGGGGTCATCCACTAGATTAGCCTTTGCTATTTGGATGATCCCAACTCGCTCCCTAGTTTATTGTCACATTTTTCTTTTTTCTTTTATTCCTTAGCTGTACTGTGTTTAGTTGTCTTTGCAATTTTAACCTAAGTGTCCTGAGCTGAGTAAAATAAATTTTGTCTTGTCTTGTCTTGTCTTGTCAAATTTTGTCTTGTGAACGTTCAGTTAACATGGGAGAATTTTAGTCTAGATCAGTCGTTTAAAGGAATTATGCACTCACATGGACATAATAGCTGAGAAACTCAGACAACCACTGTTTTTGTAATTAAGTTCGGTATATAAACCTTCATTGATATGTACTCTGATATGGTGCTGTAATATTATAAAATTTAAAGGGGGTGCTTATTGGAATGGGGGCGTTTATTGGAATTGAGGCAATAAAAACGCATTCAAATGGTGCAAATAAATTAGTCTATACCACACAAGTGAATAGTACTTTTTGCGCACACTGATTGGATAGCTCGGAGGCGATTAGCCAACTACTATTCACCTCCGAGCAGCCGAAGAAAAACAAAATGGCTTTTGTCGGTATATTGTCACAAATAAAGTTACTTTTTGGGCCGCTAGTTATTCAGCTTGTGTCGTATATACTAAAACAATTATTCACTTCAGTGTCGGTCAAAGTGGTTAAGTTGAGAAGCAGTACACGACGCCATGTTGGACAAGAACACACGCTACTTTATTATGCAACCCAGAGTGTAGTGCGCGCCCTAACATATGCAGACCAGGGTCCAGGGCCCACCCTAACATCTCCCTTCCTTTTTTTTTTTTTTTTTTTTTGAAGCTACAACTTGAACAAAACCTTTAGTGATTTCCCAACGAGTCTTGTGCCACAGCTACAATGGGTCACAAAGTTCCTAAACAAAAGTGTCCTTACAAATGTTCAACAACAAAAAAAAAAGAAAAGAAAAGAAAAGAAAAGAAAATTAACAAAATTAAGACTTAGAGAAAAGCCCATTGATAATAACTTGTGTATCTCGTATCGACCAGTTTAATGTCACTGACGGCTTGCACGGGAGTTCACAAGTCCAATCGTGTAGGCGGTTTGGAAACTCGGCCCGAACGGGTTTTTGTCACAGACACGCTTGCTTGGCTCCGCTTGGCAGTTGAGCTTGAGCGAGAGCACACCCTTGAATCTTCTATGGTCGTTGCTAATGGAACAGGCATAGCCTGGTCTGGATCCGGAGGTGGTTCCATCGTGATACTCTGCATCGGAGGTTCATTGAAGGCGGACGGCTGCACAACTGGTGGAGTGGAAGGCGGAATGCAGGGCGGATTGACAGGTGGAGCAACTCGCGGAGTGGGTGGCAGACGCGCTGAGTGTTCCGCTGCCGGCACATAACTGGGGGACAGCTTATCCACCCATGACCTCGGTACTAGGGCACCAGGAGGCGGCGGTGCCGCAAGACGCAGGTGTGCCCGGTTCCGTCTGGTTAAACCTGCAGGCGTTTCCACAATGTAGGATCTAGGAGCCGGAATGGCAGTCACAAGACCATAGAGCCAAGGACCGGACTTGTGATGAGGGGCCGGCTTGGCGTAAACAAAATCGCCAATTTCTAATGAAGGTAGAGTGCTACTAGCGGCTGTGTCATAGTGTTGTTTAGCCCTAGCTCGTTTAGTCGCAATGGCTTCTCGGACTACTTCAGCAGTGCTGTCGCTCGGCAACAAGAGCTCTTTAGACATAGGAAGAAGGCCACGGGTGCGGCGTCCCATACTCCTTTGTGCTGGGCTCAAAAGATGCCCCTCTTGGGGGGTGTTTCTGTAGATAAGGAGAGCTTCATGCAGGCCACTTTTCCCAGACTTCTTCAAGATACGCTTGACGATTTTTACTGACGCTTCAGACTTGCCATTTCCCTTGGGCCAGTAAGGTGAGCTAGTGACGTGGTTTGTCCGGTATCTTTGGCAGAGCCGCTCAAAGTCTGATGCAATAAATTGAGGTCCATTGTCAGTTAAGATCGTTTCTGGAACACCATGACGGGCAAAATGGGCTTCAGTTTTGGCCGCAATGGTGGCAGACAGAGTGTTTTCCAGCTCATCAACCTCAATGAAATCTGAGTAATGATCTGTTGTGACGAGGTAGTTGCTCGACTCAAACGCACAAAGATCCTGACTAACAAGCTGCCAGGGGTACTCTGGAACAGGCTGGGACTTCATGGGTTCCTTAGCATTCTGTACCTGGAACTGTGCACACTTCCCACACGAGCTGCATACTTCCCGAATATCAGACTTCATGCCTGGCCAGAATACAGTGTCCTTACAGAGACGTATGTTTGATTCAGCTCCAAAGTGGGCAGCATGAGCCTTCTGCAGAATGAAGTTTCTTTTTGCCAAAGGGATAAGTACTTGCGTCCCTTTATAGATGACACCATCTTGACAGGTAAGCTCTTCCCTATAGCTCCAATAGGGGTGTAGACTTCGGGGAAGTTCTGATTTTCTTGAAGGCCAGCCCGTGATTATAACCCTGTTCAGGCTACAAAGTGTAGTGTCACTCGTTGTAGCAGCTTTGATATCTTTCAATGTCTCTGAGGTGACTCGAGGGTTTGTGATGTTGCTGTCTATGTCAATCCTGAAGATCTCAAAGTTGGTCTGCTTGGAGTCATTGATGGTTGAGAGGGGGGCTCTCGAGAGGGTGTCAGCCAACATGAGTGACGTACCCTTCTTGTATGCAACTCTGATGTTGTAGCGTTGCAGCCGCATCATCATTTTCTGAAGGCGGTGAGGCGCAGAGTGTAGAGGCTTTTTGAATATAGTTTCTAAAGCCTGATGGTCTGTCTGCACATTCACTTCGCGGCCATAAATCCAAAGGTCCCACTTGTCGCATGCCGATACTATGGCTAGGCACTCTTTTTCAATTTGAGCCCACAGTTCTTCATTAGGGCGGAGCTTGCAGGATGTGTAAGCCACTGGTTGAAGATCTCCGGAATCATTAGGCTGGAGAAGGGCTCCCCCTAGCCCACCTTGTGAGGCATCTACTTGGAGGGTAACGGGCCTATTGTTACTACCGAAACAGGTAGACCGCGAATTCAAAGACAAGCCTGGCGGTTGATTTCGGCGGCAAACGTCTACGATTTTGGTCACGTGGCTTAGTTTGTCAGACAAAAAAGGTGAACGTATGTGGTCACATTCCTGAACGTTATTTAACAATGGCGTACTCTGTCAATAGGAAAGGGCGCAGTCTCATTCGCGGGAAAGCAATTGATGAAAGCTTAAGAGGAAGCATTATAGACTCTATCATCTTAGAAGGTGGAGACCCAGCATCAGGATTTTTTCCGGGAAGGTATTCCGATGTTGCCGATCGGTTTAGAGTTTCGAATCAGTTTGTTTCAAAGTTATGGCAAAATTTCTGCACCACCGGTGAACACTTACCATCTAAGAAGAAATCAGGTAATCCTTCACACCTTAAGCCTGAGGACATACAGTTGATGGAATTTCTTAAAAAGGAGAAGCCTTCCCTTCCGTATAAATCGATTAAAGAAGTGCTTGAAAACTATAGCACATTAGACGGAGGAACGTCTTTATCAGCGATTGGAAATGCTACCAGGAATAAGTTGCCTGAGGGACCTTTCACTAGGAAGCGGTTAACAAAGGCATCTGCGGAAAAATTTACCCCTGCGAACACTGTTTACTGTCAGCAGTTTCTAAATACTGTGAGTGCTTTGCCGCCAGAGAAACTCAAGTTCTTTGACGAGGCTGGTGTTCACACTGGGACAGGAAATCCCGTTTATGGAAATTCTCTTAGAGGAGAAGCAGCGGTTGAAGTAATTTCTGGCAATAAGAAAGGCGCAAATGTAACCCTTAGCCTATTGTGTGGACTGGAAGGAGTACTTTACGCAAATACTGTGGAGGGAGCTTCGGATTCTATAAATTTTCTCAATTTCTTTGCAGAAGCTGGCCGAGTCACAACTGCACTTGGAAATCCCGCTATTGAATTTGGCGATTATATCATACTTGACAACTGCCCCACGCATCGATATGATACTGGGAACATTTTGCAAAGATGGCTATTGCAAATGGGAGCACAAATCATTTACACTCCATCCCTTTCACCAGAATTCAACGTTGCAGAATACGTTTTCAATAAAATGAAAACTGTGTTAAAGAGGGAAGAATTCGGACGCCTCTTGCGGGAAAATGTTCATGTAGCAATCTACGAGGCTTTAGATCTAGTAACCACTGAAGACATGTTTGGTTTTTACAACTTTATCTTGTAGTGTTTAAATTATTTCTCAGAAGTATTTTACTGTCCCATCTGTACACGACCGTAATTGTCCTCATTTACGAAATCTTTTCTGACTTTTCGCGGCATACTGACCCGCAGCAGAGAGCATTGGTTGTAGGTTCTGAAAGCATGTCGCTTGCTACTGAACTGAAGCTATTAGTAAGTAACATTTGCGCTGTTCATTTGTGCAATGTGAGGTGATGAAGGATACAAATAAATGTACGTGATGTAGGCATTCTTGTATTTCGTGCGTTCATTCAACTCAGGTAATTTGTTTGCCGACGTGCCGACCGCGTGTTTGTTTACTTTGCGTCACCTCATTGCATCATTCAGTCGCACAAATAAAACATGAAATTTTAATACTAGTATTTCTGTGAAAACAAGTTTCACTTCTTCAGCTACAGCATCCACATTTCAACGCATTTATGTGAAAATTTCAAGAGTTACAAAACACAACAAGGTTTAAGTCGGTAATTTACACAGACATTGTGTCTCCTATTCGTAATTAATGTGAAACTATCTTGGGTTTTTTAGCTCGGACAGATTAAGTAGAGCATTTGCAGCATCGTTAAGCTGAGTTCGCTCAATCTCGTAATCATTTTCACGAATAGAGAGTGTCTGAGTAATTGTCTCACTGACATTAGTTCGCGCCTCGTTGCGGAGAGTGGTACTTTCCTTGAGTGCAGCCGCCAGTTGTTCCTCTTCTTCTTCGACTGTCAACGGTTCGAGTTGAGTTCGAGTAAACAAAGGACTGCTAAAAGTAACGCTACTAAGAGATGAGGCAATAGGTTTACGCTGAAGAGGTTCAGGGCTTTGCGAGGGCCATTCAATACCTTTCAATTCCCACAAAGTTCGCACGGGGTTTCCTTGGTATTGGGCTTTCTGATTCAATTGACCAAGACTTATCTTGTTATCGTATTCAGTCAGTGCCTCAAGTAAACTTACATCAGCAGAAGGAATTTTCCCCTTGAAGTGGGATTCAAGTTTCTTCAAATCCATGTTTACCTGGCGCCAGTTTTCAAACCCTTGAGAAGTAAGGTAGCGCGGTTTGCACTCGTTAATCAATCGAGATCGCATAATACTTGAGAAGGAGTTTGTTGTTTGATTCTTCAGTGCAATCTTCATTGACAGACCACTTTCCAGTTTCTCCAGACTTTTCTTTGCAGTGTTCAATTCGTTTACCGCGCGAGAAAGAATATCTTTTTCATCTTTGTGTTTGTTTAAGTCTCCACAAATTTCTGCTGATTGGCAAGGGTGACCTTTGTATGGGCAATTGACCCTGTTGTGTCTTTCGCGCCGATGGCAATTAGTACAGGCGGGTTTCGAGTAATCGATTCCCACTTGTTTTCCGTATTTCGCTGACAACTCCTGTAGTACCTTTTCTTTCTCCATCACTTTTTTCTTCTCATCAGTTACTTCTTTAGTTTTGTCTGATATTAGAAGATCTAAAGGAGACATATACTTTATAGGCAGACCAGTGGTCAGTGCTCCTTGTTCAGGCGGATCGCACGTTACTAAACGCTGCTGTTTTCGCGGTGAAGATGATAATGGGTTGATTCTTTGCGTCTCGGCCGGTTCAGGAATCGACAAATGGGTATAACAATGACTTGGATCAAATAAAGATGCGTCTGATTTTGCTGTATGACTAGTACTTGTCGGAAAAGAAAACGGCTCTTTTGAAATGTTCTCACCAAATTTGAGTTTTCTCCTTGATTCTCCTCCCGTTTCGCTATGGCTACCCTCTCTTATTTCCTGTCTCTTCGCGGAAATTAACTCCGGCGTCGATTTAGGCTGCAAAGTGATGTTTATTTTTAAGCGGCGAAATGCCGTCCCTGGTACATTTGAAGCACAACGCCAAGCATCGAGGAAGGAGTCGTTGGCGCGCAGAGTTATCATAGTGTTCTCATCATCTGTGTACTGCACGCGCAGTTCTTCATCAGGTATAAATTCTAAACTTTGAATTTTAGCTCTAATGACTTGCATGAGATCCTCAAAAGTTTCTATAGCCTGTTCCGTGAAGATAACTTCACACCTGTCATCCTGAGGAATATTGTAAAATACTTTCAGTTGTAGCATCGTGGAAAGTGCGACCGGCGAAGTCTGCAAACAGAAAGGAATGTGACCACGTGCGTTCACCTTTTCGATTTGACAAGTAAAGTCACGTGACCGAAATCGTTAACGTTTGGCGCCACAGTCGACTGTCACTCTTGTCTTTGAATTCGCGGTCTACCTGTTTCGGTAATATCAAAATAGGCCAGGCACGGAGCACTCGCAATGAGTTGCTTTGCTTTGGCGAATGCTTCTTGGTGAACGTCTGACCAGATGAATTCACGATCCTGCTTAGTGAGGTCAAACAGAGGCTTGATCACTTGCGACAGGTTAGGGCAGAAAGTGTTCAAATAGTTCGCCATGCCGCAGAAGCGCATCACACCTTGCCTATCAGTAGGGGATGGCATGTCAGAGATGGCCTTGACCTTGCTTGGGTCCGGTCTCACTCCCAGGTCGGATATCACGTGGCCCATGAAGGTGATCTTTGACAACTTAAACTGAATTTTTTGTGGGTTGAACTTCAGGTTTTTACCCCTAGCACGCTTCATTAATGCGAGGACATTGAGATCATGATTTCTGTTTGCTTCCTCTACTGTGTCGCCTTGGCCCACGACAAGGACAATGTCAGCTATGCAGTACACATCTTGCAGACCCTCAAGAGCCTCATGCATACGTAACTGGAATTCCTCTGGAGCACAACTAATGCCATAAGGAAGGCGGAGCCAGCAATATCGACCCCAGGGTGTGTGCATGGTGGTGAGCAGGCTGGACTCATCTGTTAGCACAACTTGGGTGAAGCCATCCAGGGCATCAAATATGGAGAACGTCTTGTGCTTTTTCCCTGACAACCGCGGAAGTATCTCCTGGACAGTAGGAATTTGGTAGCGCGGAATTATGATGGCTTTGTTCAACATTTGGCTAGGATCTAGACACAGACGTACCTTGGTGGTGCCATCAGGGAGGACTTTTTCTCTGACCGTCATGTTGCTGCACCAATTAGTGGGTTGGCCCACCTTCTTGAGCTTACCACATTCCACCATGTCGTCAAGTTTTGCTTTCACTTTTTCAAGTTTCGCCACTGGTACTCTATGGACGCCTGCATGGCAGGGCGGAACATCAGGATCCAAGGTCAAACGGACTGGCTGACCTACAGTTCCCAGACCCACAAAGTTATCCTTAAACAGTGTGACCAGTTGATCCTTTTGGAGGTGGCCTGGTTGCAGGTCCGCTGTGACCGCTGACTGAGGAAGTGTTGTCTGGTTTGAGGAAGTCAGGTGAACGTGAGGCAATTTGACGTCTGAGGTTGTCGAAGAGAATACTCTACTCTTGTGAAATTTCAGCAGGCCGAGACGCTTGCTGTCTCTACCACTTATGAGAGCCGGTTTGCCTGGAATGCACGCCGAGTCTATGACTTGAAACTCTAGTGTTTCAAACCGCGAGACTCCCTCGCAAGGTAGACTGACTTTACCCAATGGATGAATGGCTTCCCCAGAGTAGGGAAATATCCTCACATGGGAAGGCTTTAGCGGAGCCGCAGATGATATCTTCTTGAAAACTGATGATGGCAAGGTGTTGCAGGACGCTGCAGAGTCCACTTGCATTAGCACCTTTATACTCTTTTCTGGGCTAACAGAAACTGGGAGCCAGGTGAAGTACTTGTCATCCTCCGCGCCGTCATGAAGAGCAAAGGCTGAGAATGAGTGGACCACGTAGTCATCATCATCATCAGAATATGTTGCAGACGCACCATTTCCTTGAGAGAACTGGTGAACAGTGTCTGAGCGCCGAGAGGGAGGGGGCTTGTTGTGTTTTCTTTGTTTTTTTTCAAACTCCGACTTAAACTTGTCTTTAGGGGACCTGCACACCTTAGCCAAATGGTTCTCAGTCATATAACAATTAGTGCAATAAGTACCTGGTCTGGTTGCTGGACAGTCCTTACGGGAGTGCCTTGGGCCTCCACACCAGCCACATTTTCCACGGGGGGATTGTATCGATTTCTTTGTCAATTGATTGACTTGCTCTTCGAGTTTCGGGTTGACAGAGTGCATAATAGCTATATTGGTATTGTGAGCTGCTTCCCAAGACTTTGCACGGGCAAGTTGTTCATCAAATGTGTAGGGTGTTTTGCCGTCTTCCTTGTAATGGTGAAGAAGCAGTTCTCTAAGGTCTTTGTTGTGAACGCCCGTGCACAGGCGGTCACGCATAAGCTCCTGAAGTGGGTCCGTCATCTCAGAATATCTGGACTTTTGGGCAGTGCTTCTAATCCGGGTTTCGAAGTCTGTCACGGACTCGTCAGGTTTTTGTGTGCAGTTGAAAAAAGCTAGCCGTTGAGGCATTACGTTGTCCTGGCCGACAAAATGATCCTCTAGGCGCTGCTGATATATCCAGGGTTGCTTTTTCTCCGTTGTTGTCATTTTCGCGATGATTGTGGTGTCGAAAACTTCCAAAACATCATCTGGGAGAGCGAGAAAGAAAGCCGCAATTTCCGACTGAGCCTTTTCAGCGACCCAATGATCTGGAGTCGTTGGACTTTTGCTGGCGTCCCTCCAGGCTCGCTGTAGTAGGCACCAAGCGTTAAATTTCCGGCGCCATATTCTTACACTCGCTGCTTTATCTTCGCTGAGCGATAGTTTTGGCGGTTTGCTTTCGGCCATATTTACTTCAACCAAATTTGTTTGGCAACCAGATGTCGTCGAGAGCGTTCGTCTAAAATACCACTTGCAGAATCCGTCGCTTAAAGAGGCTGGACCAAGAGATGGGGCGTGAGGTTACGAAAACTCCTGACACCAAGTTGAGAAGCAGTACACGACGCCATGTTGGACAAGAACACACGCTACTTTATTATGCAACCCAGAGTGTAGTGCGCGCCCTAACATATGCAGACCAGGGTCCAGGGCCCACCCTAACAGTTACAGCTGTAGCTTCGGTGAATAATAATTGTTAATTATTAGTAATATAACATAATGATATATTACTCATGCAGTAAATATCATACAGAACAGAAGATACAAGTGTCCACTTACATTTTAAAGATCTACCAGCATATGGTATCAACACCTTGAATCGATCGCAAGATCTTATGTTACCTCGGGTGTAGTTCAAGGACAAGCTGTCAAACAAATGTTCAACAAGAAACTGTTATGACAAAACTATCCGTTAAAACTAAGAAAGTTTCGCAAGTTTCATCAAAATGAAAGCGTCAGAGATGATGCTTGAACATTTGTATTAATACTGGTGGAACGAATCCTGATTTAAAAGAGCTTTTCTGAAAGAATGCTTCTTCGAAACATATGTACTGTATTAAGCTAATGTGCACTTTATGACTCAGGACTCGCCTACCTTGTTTTCGGTTCGACGATTTTGGGTAATTCGCCACAGACACCCATGCCACCATTATTAAGCACGGCCTCTACAAATTTTGCAACGTCTGGGTGAAAACGTTGCAGCACGTCAGCCGCCATAACTGCGTGGAAACAAGCAAAACTCAAAGCAGTTTCGCGTTCCTACATTTCCGCCATTGTTTTAAAATTCAACCGAGTGTGGTGGACTGGGAACAGGTATAGTCTTTACAGCTTACATGACACTTACATAAGTACGCTATGTCAGAAGGGAGAAACCGCTGAAGGCTCAACTTAGTTTGGCGACTTTGGCGAGAAAAATGGAGAACTCGACTCTTTTCAGCCCTCCAACCACAGTGAAAGGAATGAAAATCTTAAACAGAGAAGAATTCACAACTGTTATCAGCCTTCCAGCTCTTCGAATCGAAGCAAAGAAGTGTTCACTTTTCTTGAAGAATCTTAGCCACTGCCTTCTGAATCAGCCACGCATGAGAAACATTGTCGCAGATTCAAGTGGAACGACCAAAAAAATTCTTCTGCTTCATCCGCAGAAACCGCTCAAAGCTTTAGAAGAACCAGATCGAAAATTCGCCCAAACCCATGGAGGTGAAGAAACGACATATGAATTGGTTTTAGGGTACGAACATTGGACAGCTGAGCAAGTTTTGAGAGCGGTGTTGCCAGCTGATGTCAGCGAAGTACCATCCTCGTTTGAGACAATCGGTCACATAGCACACGTGAATCTGCGAGATTTGCAGTTAGATTATAGGAAGTTGATCGGTAAGTGACATCGACTCATGGGAAGCAAGTCCATCCTTGAGTCAATCATGGTACATTTGACTTTTTGGCTTTTTGACTTTTTGGCTAGGGTAGGATAATGGTAAGAGGTGGGGGAGGGGTTGAGTGGCTTTGGGGAAAAGCATCGGTAAAGTCTGCATACAGGCCAAGTGGCTCATCAGCCTGGAGCTTATCCTAGATTCAATAGTATGAAGAGGCTAAGAGTATTTCTACTCTCTTGCACACACCCCCCCCCCCCCCCCCCCCCCTGCTGGCTGGGATGTTAGTCCATCACAGGGTTACCCCCAGCATTAAATTCACTGCACTGGTACCCAGTTATACACCCGGGTGGACAGAGGGGGTCATTAGTGGATTGATCTCAATTTTAAATTTCATATAAAAGATCTAACAGCTCTGACATTAGATGAAAGGCTGTTCCACAAATGTGCCCTACCATAGCAGAAACTCCATTTAAAAAAATCAGTACTGGGCTTGGGCAGAGATAATTTGCTTTCAATATTTCTAAGTCCATAGTCAGTGTTGAAGGGTTTAAAAAGGTCTTTCAGGCACTCCGGGGACTGGTCATCCATAGTTTTAAACATCATTTTCAATTTTTGCTTTTTTCTTCTGATATAGAGATTATCCTATCCTAGCTTACTTTAGAGGGTGGTAGTGCTAGAATGGTAATCGGACTTGGTAATAACCCTAATGGTTTGATTTGGTAATTTTTGTAATTTGTTAGCTAACTCATCATTGAGACTGTCCCGCACCCGAAGAGGTGCTTTAGGAATTTCTGGGTGGGGATGTGCCGCTGGGACCCTGGCCGGAACGCTTAGTCTATACTAGAGCTAGTTCAGCTGAATTTTGCTACCCTATACTAGAGTAAACTCCACAAATCACTCCTATCCTAGACTAGCTGTCTTCCAGAAACTGATTTTTGAAGTTAATAATATCCAGTAGCGTTTTATGATAGTCATCTGTCGATGCTGTTGAAGCTGAGTCATTAAAATTTAAACTTACCGATTTCATTTTTTTTATATTTTTGAGTAGCAATTCCTGGTTTCCTTAGTTTCATGAAAAATGATACTCTATTCTAGACCCAAACGCTCTGATTTATATACCCTACACTAGCTGCCTTCTCCACAGGCTTTTCTAATATTTTCTTAGCGCAAAGAGCAATTGGGAGACTGGGAGAGAACAAAAAGGCGGGAGCTAGTAGCTAGTGAGGAGTTCGAACGCAGGGAGTGATGATTCCCTGCGCCCCTCCTCACTAGTTTATCATATGTTTTAGTTTTCTCACGGGCGACTGGAGATGAGGCAGCTACACTAAACTTAACTGTTTGAAAACCATACCTTTCACAGCGGCACATACCTATATAGTCCATATATGGCAGTACCATCCCCCCCCTCCCCCGGGTCCCACACAGGACAGTAATAATCAAATTTTTGTTCGACAATATTATTGCTCTATATAGCAATATACTGCATCTTTGTATATGAACAGCCTCAACAGCCCTGGTGGGTTGAGTTTGTTTTTGGTTCTCAGCTTTCTCTCTGGGTTTTTAATCAGAATTTCTGGTTTTCCTTCCTCTGCAAAAACCAATATCTCAGAATTCCAATTTGATAGGGAGAAAAGACCTGCATGAAAACCACCCAAGGCTGATGTGGCTTTGTCTCTAAATGTTGTAATTTACTATGTTCTATTTTTAACAGTTAGCTTAATCACTATGTATACAGCCATGCCATACTTTCTAACTATTTACCAATAATTATTATTGAGGTCATCAATTGAAAGGCTGTGGGCAAGAATGTCCCCTAGATTTTTGGCCATTTTCAAAGTGCTCAAAAGTAGCTGAATTTTGACATGTTGGCTTCGTTTTACCTGAGAAACATTCCTCTGAAGTTTGTTTCGCAGGGTCTGTCTTCGTTGTCTAAAAATAACGTATGCAAAACTGACTCGGTTTTCCAAGCGGCATCTATTGTTAAACGAAAAACAAAGAAACCTTTTGTTTGGCTAAAGTATGACTGATTTCTCACTGTTGTTTCGTTGGCTCAAGTGGATAAGTGCTGAACGAAGCTGATTCGAATTTGTTTTGTCATGATGCCGATTCGAGTCGATACGAGGTCAATCAATTTTTATTTTTCGTTCTGTTTCTCTACTTCTTTCAAAAACCAACATATCTATTGTAATTGAATTGCCGTTTTTACTCACTAGGATCTGGTATTGATATGTTTTTAGCTGAAATTGTGACGTATGCTTTTGGCGTGCAAAGCAGTAATTTACCACAAATTTAGAGCTTACCTGTTCATTAAGCATAGTTTGCTTGTTATTTCCACCGATATTTAACGCTTGTTCGAGGAATATTTGTGCCTGCCTGGTAGGGGATTTGGCATCATTAAGCCTTTGACCCTCGATGAGTCACCAGCATGCCTCAAAGAACCGAGGTGTGTTTTTGTTCCGAGATTATGGCTTAACTTAGCCATTGATCGAGAAGCAAGTAAGCCAGGCGGTAGAGTCTAGAAACGCTTCTTCTTTCAAAGCAAAGCATTTGTCGTGGACTTAGGGCTCATTTGCTAAACTTCGGCGTGTCAGTTTTGGAAATTAGAACTGCTTTCTAGACTGTTATTATTTTCTTGAAATCAGCCATCTGGCATCCTTTGCTGCCAAAATTTGTGGGATATCCCATAATAATCTTTCATACATAAAGCAAGAGCCGTGACTATTGTGTGTGTGTGTGTGTGTGACATAAAACGTGACTCGAACACGGTCGGGAACTGGTGAGAAAGGCGGCCAGGCAGAAAAGTCCTTGAATTTGACCTGTTTAGGTGAAAAGTTAATTTAAATGGATTCAAAGCCGTTTCTACGGGCCAAAAAAGAACGCAGGTGGGTTAAATTGGCAAGTAAGCGTTCCGTGAGCGTGTATGGGGGATTTCCAAGCAGATGATTACTTTGAATTGTGATAGGATCGAGCCCGCCGCGAAGAAAAAAAGACAAAGAACGCCTGATCGCAGGTTAGGAAGAAGGAAACTTCAGCTCAAATGTAAGTTTTGCTTTGTATTTCAGCGTTCTTTTGCTGATAAATTTTCCGTTTCAAGCACTCTTTTTCGGCATGAGCAGCATGTTAGCTTAAGGCTTCCTCTTTCTTTGTTGTCAGAACTAATCATTTCAAAAGTCGAGATTGTTTTCCCTGGCCAAACACTATGCTAACCCTAGCGTGTCCTGACCTCAACTCTAACCTAATCCAAAGCGCTAGCGCTAACACTAACGGCTAGTGCTAACCCTAAGCATTAAACCTAACCCTGAGCGCTAGCTCTAACCCTAAGCAATAACCAAAACACTGAACGTTAACTGTAACCTCGACCCGTAACCCTGACCCCAAACGCTAGCCCTAAGCAATAACCAAAACACTGAATGTTAACTCTAACCTCAACCCATAACCCTAACCCCAAATGCCAGCCCCTAACCTTGTTCCGTAAACCTAACCTTCAAGGCTAACCCTAGTTTCGAGCGGTAACACTAACCCTAACCCTCCAATAAAACTGGGAACTCTTAACCTAGGAGTTAAATCAGCATTTGAAAAAACTTAAAACAAAAACAATGCTAATAGTATTGTGTAACAAAGCAGTTCCAAAAGATGCGGACTGTGTCATGCAAGTGTTTTTGCATACTTTATTTCTGGAATACACAACAGAAACGAGGGGAAATAACTGCAAGGCAGTTTTCTACAGGTATAAACAAGTCAGCATGCAAAGTTTGGAGCGGTTTTGGCCACTTTCGATTTTAGCAAAAAATCTAGGGGACGTTCTTGCCCACAGCCTTTCAATTTAATAACTGATGAAGAACCTAACTATTATTTTGGATATTATGTTTTTAAAAGGACAAGTCCTATTGGACAAGAATTCTCCTCAGATTAAAACTGTTGTGAACAAGACAAACACTATTCATGATGTCTTCCGCTTCTTCAAGATGGAAGTTATAGCAGGAGAGAACAACTTACAGACATCTGTAAAACAAGATGGTTGCATCTTTGAGTTTGACTTTTCAAAAGTGTATTGGAATTCCCGTCTTCAGACAGAACACAGTCGTCTTGTCAAGTTCTTTGACTCTGATGATGTAGTGTGTGACATGTTTGCAGGAGTTGGTCCCTTTGCTATTCCTGCAGCAAAGAAAGGATGCACTGTTTATGGGAATGATTTGAATCCTGTGTCTTATGAGGCATTGTTAAAAAATGCAAAGCTTAATCATGTGGAAGATAAAATACACGCTTTTAACATGGACGGCAGGGACTTTGTGAGAAAAATTGTTCAGCTTTTGTTGCCAACATCGTTGTCATCATTATCAACTGAACAAAGCCTCCATGAAAATGGTAGTAAGAGCCTCAAACCATTTACTCATGTTGTTATGAATCTGCCTGCCAGTGCTGTTGAATTTGTTGACGTTTTCCAAGGTCTTTACACTGGACGTAGAAATGCAGTGCTTCCAATGATCCATTGCTATTGTTTTTCCAAGTCGCAGTCTCCCGGTGAAGATGCCAAGGAGCAAGTGGAGAAGAAACTGGGGAGCAGACTTACAAGCCAGTGTTACATTCACTGTGTGCGTGATGTCTCTCCAAAAAAGGTTATGGTTTGTGTTTCGTTTACCTTACCAGAATCAATTGCCTTTGCTGATGTCTCTGAAATATGTAATGATGATTCTAAAAGACAAAGAGATGATACTGGTAAGCTGTAATACAAAACTTTTGGTATCTATTATTTTTCACAGTGTTTTAAATTGACTATAGTCAAACCCTTCCACAACAGCCACCTTGGGAAAAGAGGAAAGTAGCTATTCTACACAGTCAGGGCTCAACACTTACTTTTGATATAGCTTGCCACTGTGGAAAGTATACTTAAAAATTTACTTTCCACAGCAAAAAATATCCTCCAGAACTGAAGGAAGCACATTGTTTACTTGCCATAATCACTAACAAACTCTGAGAGCCACACTCTTCGTAATCTATGTCAAATAATCTTCCTTTTCTGTTCATATTTTTCTCATGATGTTGTTGAACTGGAACGAGTTATAATAATTCAGAAAGGGACTAGCACTAGTCGAAAGAAGATGTAATCAAAGATGGCGACAAGAGCCTTTCACACATATCAAAACAGTTACACGTTTGTTGTAATTTGTCATGAATTGGGCGTATTGGTTAACATTGGCAGTTCTTGGCTACTTGGCACAACTTCATCGCTAGTGCACAAAAAAAACAAAACAGAAAAGGGTTGTTGATCGAAAGCACACTCGGCAATGAATGCAAAAGAACACATTCAAAATGGCGAATGACATTTTTATTCCCAGTTTTGCTCAACTCCATTGTTGCATCATCCATTTTGTGCCCAGCCTTCCTATGCCAAGCATGACGGACACAGATACGGATTTTGTGGATACATTCTTGGCGTTCAGAATAACAGCCTCTTGCATTATTTGTTTATTTCTACATGTATTAATTTTTCTACCAGCCCGTGTAAACACCAAAAACTACTTTCCAGACTGTAGGAAACAACTTGCCTGGTCGGGGGAGTATTTTTTGTCAATTTACTTTTTTACTTTCCACGGAATCTAGTTTACTCTCAAGCAGTGAACGGGTAAGTGTCAGTGTCGAGCCCTGCACAGTTGGCTTTTATGTGGAGTTAGGGGTGTAATATGCACCTGAAATATTTTATCTTGATTGCTTTTTTGTAACATGTAAATATGTTACACGATGTGTAATTCCAAAAGATATCCATACCTCACCCACAGAGGGGATTTTTTCTAAGACCCTCCCACCCCTCTGGAAATTCCAATAAAGATTCACACATTTCTTTAAATTTCTGGATCATACAGGACCTCCCACCCCCCAGGAAATTCCAATCCCTTCTGTGGGGAGTATGGAACTTGAGGAACATGGGGAGTATTGAACGTGCACAAACAAAATTTATTGATAACAAAAAAAAACAAACAAACAGAAACAGAGATCAAGGTCTTATGCTAGGGATCAAGAATCATTTTCATCACCTATTGCAATCATTATAAAAATATGGGTTTTTTATCCATTATTTATCAGTCATTAACTAACTGACCATTGTCAAAAGGTTATTTTGGCATTTGAGATGCTTTTGTGACCATTGCAGGGTTTGTGCAGGTCATGGAAAACCTGGAAAGTCATGGAATTTTATAATTTCATTTTCCAGGCCTGGAACGTCCTGAAATTTAGGTGTGGGTCATGGAAGGTCATGGGAAATCAGTATGCTTTCTATGAATGAAAGGCAATATGATCCAAAGTTGAAAATTAACTGAGGAGTCCAAAACTCAAATTTAATTTCAGTTGAATAAATGATTGTTTTGACACTACTGCCGGAGGACAATTGCTTAACTTACATGTAGGTCATGGAATTTTTCAAAAGGTCATAGCCACTGTAGAGAGACGACTGTTATAAGTAAGGTGGTAGTTGTAGTGAGGTGTCTGGTAGTGGAGGTTTGACAGTACTAGTATCAACTAGTATGAAGGACCTGTGATAGACTGCCATCCCATCCAGGGAAAGTCACAATGTTGCTAACTGAAACCAGCTGTAAGTACAGGAACTGACTCAAAAGGTATCTTCTTTCTTGAATCCCTTAGATTGGAGAACTTGTGACCAATTTTCTTGATTTCTTCTTTGAAAACTCTGGGGCATGAACATCAGGAGACACAGTTGTACTGTGTAGCTAGTGTGTTGTATTACGCAGTGACATGCAGTCAAGTTTGTAATGTTTTTGGCCTTACAACTGTTTAAAGTTAAATCTGCATAAGGTCACATGACCCAGACAGCTGGAGCTTACAGTGGTTTCTGTAGCATTGAGTAATTAGGCATATTTCTATTTCCCTTTAAAGGGATGCAAGTCCATTGCAGGATTCCCTCCAGTGTTGCATTTGCCGGCATCCATTTATTCAGGGTGCGGTCCTTTGTGGTCCTTTAGATCACTGAATCTGATCCTGATCCAGATCACCCCAAAGGAATGCACCCTCACTTAGGCTGGATTGTTCAGAAGCCAGTTAACACTAATCAGCACTTATCTTGGGTTAGGTTAGCCAGGCTTTGAACAACTTGGCCCTGGGAGGAGAGGGACACTGTGAGACTCTCATAAAGTGTCTTGCCTAAGAACAGAGCACCATGTCCCCAGCAAGAGCTTGAATTGGGCGTGGCAGAATTTGATCTATTTATTTTTATTCATCTTAGTACATGTTTCAATTTTTCACTATTTTCTCTACCAATCATGTCACATATATTTCCTTTAGTATTGTTTAAAATTTTGTAACCGTTTTATCCATATTTACTTAGCTTCAGTGTAGCCCCAAGGAAGGTTAGTCCTGTCTAACCAAAATATTAGGCATTAAATTTATCCTTTTTAGCTGTCAGGTCAGCCTTTCATTTGGTCTTATAGTGCACTAACCACGTCAAACTTTCATTCCAACTATTTGCCTGTTTTTAATTTTGTAGGTGATCCTGTGAAAGCTTCCAAGCAAGCAAAGTTGGAGCTTGATTCATAAGAGAACTGCAAAAGACAAAATGTTAATAATGCTTGTTTATTTGTTGTTGTTTCTTTTTAAAAAAAAATCAACAACTGTGTTCATCCATTTAGGACAGTAAAAGGACTTGGTTTCGAGTTGCTTTGTGTTTTACTGGGAATTTGCACTCATTCCACTCCAGGCTGTGCACCACAACCCGCAAGCCCTGTCGTTATGTGTTAAATGTTAGTCTTTCTTCAAGCTTTATCACTCAATATTTAACTTTTCACTTGAATCATAATTTACCGTGAAATTACTTGCGAAAAATTTCTGGCGATTTAATTTCGGACAAAAAAGTGTCTGAATAAATAAAACCTAAAACCGTCCGAAATATTTACAGCACAGTATAGAATTTTTAAGTGGCTCCAAAGCTCTTTTTTTTATGAGGCAAACTCTAATTGCTGTAATTGAGGCACCGTGAGATACGTAACAGCTTGATAGAATTTGTCTTATTATTTTTCCCTTCAGTGTATCATTATAACCTCGAGGGTGGAGTTAACTTAGTCCGTCGTGCGTGACGCGCTTAGTCCGCCATGCGTGACACAAAAAATGACCGCGCGTGATACTGGTGCTTCTTGCTCCCAGGATTTCACGCGGCCATTTTTCGCGTTTTTTTTTTTCGCGTCACGTATGACTGACTAAGCGATAAGAGACACTCACTATTCATAGTTTAGGGCGGAGTAAAACTATCATTTTCAGTGCTGTTATTTCAGTCTAAAACGTGTTTTGTAGGCGGAAATTTACCTTAGCTACGTTTAATCACAATGTCCGATATTTTTGTCCGAAATTTGTCCGAGAAAAAAGTGTCCAAAATAAGAGTAAACGTCCGAAATTTTAACGTACGAAACTTTTTGCAAGTGATTTACTTTGTTTGACACGCGTTCCTGGATGTGCAGAAGACGGTGCGCTTTAAGCCCTTTGCACGATCCGGTCACATGGTACGGAATAAATTATGTTGGGACTTTCAAAACAAATAAAAGCCGAGCTGGACTCACAAGAGAATTAACTCTGAAGTCTAAATTTAAGTGCTAATTTAACCCATGAATAACCCACTGGGCGTTAGTCCTAGTAAAGGGAATCAGGGAACCACACGAGGTAAAGAAAAAATCGCTTAACCTCGGTGGGAATCGAACACACGACCTCCGTATTAGATCTACCGTTACTCTGCCGACTGAGCTACGAGGTCGGACAGAGAAAGTCGGGGTCGATTTAGGTGGTGAATCGCGGCGAAGAGAAAGTAAGGGTACATATGATGGGTTAAATTAGCACTCAAATTTACACTTCAGAGTTAATTCTCTGTTCATTATTTGTGTTCATAATGCTACGCGGCACAACATTCATATGGACTCACAAGAGTTTGTATTGGAAGTCCCGGCGCTATAGCTCATTACGCAAAACTCCTCGCCTTTGCTAAACAACACTGCATGCGTACTGCCCAAGTAAACTGTAGACACACTGAACTATTGGCCAGAGATCTTTTCCTTTTGAACCAGACGCGGAAATCTTTACTATCTACATCTACATATTATTTTGTCGGCAAAATCGTTAGGATATCACACCAACTATTTCGTCGCACAGAGCACATCTCAGTGGGTTGTATTTTCTTTGGATTTATCTCCCAGCCAATTTTGCGTTTTGATCTTACTCCTCTTAAACCCATTCCACTGCATTTGGAATTCAGACCCTTCATTACTGACGAATTTCATTCGTCTAAAACATTTTCCCTTGGCCTGTGTAGCAGTCGCTTCCAGGACCACCAGCCCCATAGAAAAGAGCGCACAAAGCAAGGAAGGAAGAGAGTTGGGGATGAGTAGAGCCTTCTCGTTCCAGGCTTTCTTCACTGGCACTTCTAGTTGTCAGGTTTGTCTCACTCACGTGTCTAGTAAAGCGCGACTGAACACGGGAGTATATCTTAGTATTTCCAGCACTGGCCAGCAATACGACTCCACTGCGCGGACCCCTTCCACGCTTAGGCGAGTCCTCCAAGCGTTTATCAAGTTAGACGCGTTTTTCCTAAGCGTGCCATACTCGTGAGTGTATCCACGGTCACGTGACTGATTCGCACTCTTGGCTAAATACTTTTTCACTTGATCTGACATTGGAATGCCAGCGAAATCAAACAATTCTTGTGAAGCGTTTAACGGTGAGCTAACAAGATCCTCGTATCGAAGAAGTGTGAAATGATCGGGTAGCCTTCCCTCGGCCGACAGAGCGAAACGAAGAGATTGTATCATGCTCGAGCAGAACTTTTGCACAAGAGTTGTAAAAAGAGGGAAGTTGGTAGCGGCTGTGTTGATAGCTGACTTGTTTAAACTCCAACCTACTCGGTCCATTGACGCAATCACGGCTCTTGGGTCGCGCATTAAATAAACGATCTTCAATTTACCGCTACCTGAAGAAAACAGAGACGCGAGACGATCTACCTCAAGAAAGGGAAAACGATGAGCCAAGATTTTGACAACCGTGTGTCTGTGAAGCGCGCAGGAAAGAGATGTGATGAGAGGATCCAGGTCTTTGCAGTGTATATAAGTCCGGTTATTTCTCGCGTTTGTTATATTTTTACAATAGGGCGAAGTCAAGGCACGGCTGGAGAAGCGATTCAACTGGAAGTGAGACATGAACGACAAAAACTCTGTTTGTTGCTTGAACTTGCAGTTAAAAATGTCGCGTAGAAGTCTCATCGTTGCATACGCGTACAAACTCGAATTACGCATGGACGTGAGTTGAAATGTGACCAAAGGTTCGTAAATGTAAAATACTTCAGGATGGCTGTTGAAGATCTGTCCCAGAAATGAAGACCCTGTCCTTCCATGTGCAATGATCAGAATATTTGTTCTTTCAGGAGTTTTGCTTGAGGATCGAAACGCCACAAGGCTCGTGTACCAAGAGAGGACCCTTAATGCGATACACGCCGTGATCCCTAGTGCAACAAGGGCCAAGATCCCGGGAACTCCCCGAGGTTTTGCCATGCAACGAGATTCTCCCAGATGTGCTCCTTCAAACGCTCATCTAGATAAAAAAAATTGGATTCAGAATTGAGCACACAAGTAAGCATATTCTATACACTGGATTGTTGGAGTCTTTTCTGTCCAAAATATCGCCTCGTCGCCACTGCCTTTAAAACCACTTTCTGTTTGAGTGTCAGTACACAAAACTAATTTATGCATGCATGCCTTATATTATTGTAATCAGTTTTCTCTTTTCGTTTCTTCCACTGTCACAGAACAGTGCTTTCTGGAGTTCTCAAGCTAGTGACATTTACGGTTAGCCCGATAACCCGCGCTCCCAGAACCACGCTCAAATAGAGAATCGTGTGCCTGTGACCCGACTTTTTAAAGTACTTAAAACTACTTTGTTGCTAAAGCGACTCCTGAGTAGAAAGAACTTTAGAGGTCTCCAAAGGTAGTTTTAAAATAACAGCAATTCTCCATTTGAATTGGCCGATTGGCAGTTTAGGCGGTTAGGAATAAGCCGAACATTTTGAGTGAAAATTCGGTTGCTTGTTGGTTATATCATCTGGTGTCTTGAAAACAATTAACAAGGTTTGTTTTGGCAAGAAATTTTAACTAACCACCCGCAGCGATAAAAATTATAAGATCAGCTCTTGAACGAGAGCTGGAGACTAAAAGTTTCTCCGTTCACCGAGGAGACCAGATGGGAATAATTTTGCCTAATATCCAGGCTTCCATAATTTTTAAACGTATAATCCGACAGATTTTAATTTGTCCAGATCAGGCTTTTGGAAAGATTCTTCGAGCATGAGACAAACCTCTCAAAATAAAGCAATGTTTATTTATCAGTATTTTTGCCGTCGCTTCTGTCTCTTGAGGCTGGCCATAAATCTTAGATTTTCCACCGAAAATGTTTTCATCAATACCTAATGAAAACGACACTTTTGTTCAAGCTTCATTTAGCTTGATTGTTCATTTCGACACTGCAAAGATCACGAACCTTAGAGTGTGCGTTCATTTAGATGCGAAGTGGTCTCAGCTCTTCAAAGCTCACATGCAATTATGAAATTTCCTTTCATGATGGAATGAAAAGAACTTACCCACGGTATTTCAGCTCGGCTAGATGATAAGCGAGGTCAGCCTTGGTCCCGGGGGTTTTGGTTCACAAATCTTGTTAGATGTTAGTTTCTTCTTATTAAGTCAAAGATTGACGCTTGTTGACCGGAGTTATTTTTCTGACTGAGTGCAGGTATAAAGCCACCTGTAGCCAAGTCAAGGGCCGTGAAAAGTGATCAGTTCCAACTGGTACTAGCACCCTTATACAATCTGACTTTCTCTCTTTAATTTGTGTAAACCTGTACAGTGGCGGTTCCAGACTTTGAGCTAAGAAGAGGGCCCGGCTTTAATTTACTTGCCCAGCTGGCTTTTCTTCCTTCAGTTATTTCTTTATTTTTCACCCAAAATAAAGGGGGGAGTGGGGAGGGGGGCAAAGATCCGCCACTGCTGTAGGACATGTAGGACATTGATTGCGTAGTTCCTAGGCCTTTTGCCTCGATCAGTGTACTCCGGGCCGCTCGTCCTGGATAAGTCAATGTCGTCAATCGACCTTGAAGGCCTGGGAGAAAGTTGTACAGGAACGAGGCAACGACACTGATACAATCAAAGGCGAAACTGAACGATTACTTTAGGTTTGTGAACGATGGCGGAATATCCAAACGAAAATAATTCAGTGAAGGATGTGGCATGTCCGGGAGGATGGCACTGCCATGTTGAATTGTTGTGGATATTCGTTGTCTTACTTAGAGTGTTCATGACGAGACGCAATAAGTTTTGGTCGTCAAGACATCTTTTAGGGTTGTTCTCGAAGAAATAACAAAATCGATCTCTTTCTGTTTCAGAGTGATTCCTTTTGCAGTCAAAACAAGGTCGAGACACGCTTAGATTGGTTTCCTTTAGAGGCTTGAGGACGTTCGCGCCAATTGTTTCTGCGCATTCTTACTGCGCACGCAAATTGACAGGCCAAGTCATACATCGAGCGAGAGCTAAGTAATAAAATGAGCAATGATAGGGCCAATGGCCATTTTACTGTAGCATTGCCTGGACGAACTTGAAAGTTTGGTGACCCTTCTTTTATTTTGGGGGATCATTTTCTCTACTGAGTTTCTACGTTTAGCGAAAAAAAGTGAAAAAAATCTATGGATAAGGAGTTTGAATTTTTTGCAAAATGCACTTTTCAGCCCTTTGTTTAACTGTGTGGCGGTTTCAAACGAAACCCTGGCAACATTTGGAATTATTTACGCCACAGACCCACTTCTACAAAATATGACCAAGATGGTTTGCCTCCGTTGACTCACCTTCGATATTTTTAAATGCAAACCCCTGGAGACCATGCTAAATTACGTGCGCCAATTTTTCAAAATCAGGGTAGTCTTCCACACGGTTTATCCCTAATAAAACAAAGTCGCTGACCCAGACCCCTCAATGTTTTCGCGCGGACGTCCTTAGTCTCCCTCATCTCCTCAAATGATGGCGCTGACTTCAGTTCTTTAAGACGATATACATGGCAGAGGATGCTGAAATATTAGGTATCAGTCAAATTATATGCCATTTTCTGCTTTCGGTAAATTTTGCATCTGTCAAATCTAGTTATGAATTTTAAAAAAACGCAGTAGTTTTTAACGCACTTATGTCTTGGACTGAACGAAAGTATTGTTTAATTAGTACTTCATATTTGGCAGTGTTATTTGACATTTTCATAATATATAGATTTAGGCCAGCCTAAAAGCATAGCTCCTTGGCCGGGTTATTCAGTGCCCGATTAAACTAACCCAGGGAAAGGTAGAATATTGATTCGAGTTTTGTAAATTTGCGGTGAGGTTTTCTGTTTATTGTTTGCCATTCTGTTTTGAGTTTTATAATCACCATATACACAAAACAAAGCAGCAGAAACATTTGTATAGAAGAAAAATTATAATTCGAAAAAATTTTAATCCTGGGCTAGCATTAACCGGCTTCCGAACAATCCTGCCCTGTTTTCAACAAGTTAGCCTGACATGAGCCCGCGATCTAACCGAATACCTCGATGAGCTGTACACTTGCGCCCGCGATATAGTCACGTGATACTGGTCAGCAGAAACTTTGTTTTGACAGTTGTCAATTGATCATAACATGGATGTCCAATATCAAAGAAGTACACGGTAAACCAAGGATGCATGTCTCCGTCAAGCTATTATTTGGAGTATGGCCGCCATGTTGCGCGACTCCGTCGTCGTCGCCGTCGTACGTACGCGCCCACGAGCAATGCCGCTAGCCATGATAATCATGAGAAAATCAACTCATGGGTTTCCTTTTCTTTCCCATATGAGTATGGGGCTCCGCTTGGTGGCCCTTTGGGCTGCCGGAGCTCCGCTATTAATTCATATTTGACAGAATTGTGTGTGTTTGGTGACTTTTTACCAATGAGGATACTTTGTGGTGCTTATCGTAAGGAATTTGAATCTCATTAGCGTTCAATCCTGGACATAGCTGCACCAAGGCCGCGCCTATCACAATCCAAGGCGGCCTATATGGTGGATTAAGAACTCTCTAACACTTCATTCTCTTTTGCCTTTACCTATTAAGTACTACACAAGGTATATCTGAGCGTATAGAGCAACATATTTCGTATTTATTGTCAAACGGAACCAAATTAGAAGCAAATGACATTACATATAAGCATAGCCACAGAGAATCTGCTGTGCGGACGGCTCCTTTTGCAGACTCCGATTCTTTCCTTGTCCTATGATCTTCATGAGCTGACTGGACGCAACCTCGTTCCCAGGGTCTCTCTCTCAGCTCCCGCTCTCCAGGACAAGGAGAGAGACCCTGGAAATGAGGCTTTGGTAAACAGTGACAGTACTTTTTGCAGAGGTTTGGAAAAAATTAGGATAATTGCGTAACTAAATCTACAGGTACTCAATAACATCAACTTGCATTTGTAAGGATTGAAAAACCAGTGACGGGTCTCCCAAGTTCAAGTTGCGTTTTGAATGAACTGTCGCTTAGGCCTCTCTGCCGTCAACTAGTTCAGCTTGGAGCTT